>OY729166.1:13226649-13561649 GCA_958299025.2 Drosophila histrio | reverse complement strand
AATTATTTGTAAATTCTATTGACTTTTCTTAACTTTGTTATATATCAAGTAATTATTCATTGTAATTTCAACTAAAATGTTCCTATAGAAAATCGCTTTTTATTATTAGCTTGAATTTGTGTGAAATGATAGCAACTCTCAATATCGAGTGTCTTTAATTGAACTAATGCTAATTCAATATATCGACGCTATTTTTAACCGAGCATTTTAAATGTTGACACGGTCGGAGGATTCGATGCTCGCTCGACAAATTCGTGGGTAACATCGAACGTTTTGCAGACGACCCTCTAATCATTTTAACAGCTGCCAATCATCATTAGCGCCTGGTGATGGCGATGGTGGTGATGATGGTGACGGTGGTGCTGGTGCTGGAGGTGGTGATGTGGTGCTGGTGCTGGTGGTTTGACTACCGTTCGCCTGCCATACACGTTGTTGGAAGCCATTGGCAAAATTTCAAAGCTATTACCAGCTAAAACTATAAAACCGCCAATTAGCAACGCGTTGGCAATAAACTAAACAACATTTCTGTCTGTCGAAAAGGCTAGAAAACTCAACTGTAATTTCAACTACATATTTTTCTTTCTTCTTTTTTTTTTGTATTTTTGTTTTTAGGGTAGATTGGTTCTAGATTGGTCCGCAGTCGACTCTCAACTGTCTGTGTGTGTGTGTGTGTGTTAACCGCGCGTTTTTAAGCCAATTTACCCGACTAATCAGTATAAACCACTTCAAAGCAGCTGCCACATCGAGTCAGAGGCAAAACACAACATTTCCTCCTTCATCTTCTGCTTCTTTGTAATGTGCACAAATTCCAATGTGTCTGGGGCATTAAAAGAGGCAACAGAAGAGAGTCAGTCGTCAATAGGAGGTAGTATAAAGGCACAGCTCGAATGTGCAGAAGAAGGTAAGTATTTGTAGCTTTTACTCCTTTACTATGGTGCAATGCGCTGTCAGTCATCAAATGATTTTACACAACCAATTTGTGGGTCAGTCTGATATACAAAGAAGTTTGTTCATTTGACAGAAGCTTTTCTTTTCGTTATCTTATTTAAATAAATAATAAATACTTTAAAGTGAAGTCTCAACAATCGGTTGACAAAATCAAAGCACTATCAATTTATTCCCAATTAGAAATTATATTAAATACAATTAAATATTTCAATTATATTAAAATTTATGCATTTCAGCTGGTTATCAGACATATTCTACAGCTTTAAAAATTGCCATTATCCATGTTTATTAATAGACTGTTTTATGCTTTAAATGAATTCCTATTTCAATAAACGTATACGCAATTTGAAGTTCTTGATTAGAAAGGAAAACTAACAACTGAACTGCATTGGAATACAACAACTATCTATAACCATCTCTTGATTAGATCTTAGATTTGCTTTAAATATCATTACATATTTCATTTTAAGTAGTGCATTCTGATTTTCATTTTCTTTAGGGCATTTGCAATTCCATCGACTTACCAACACATAAATGGACCTTTAAGTTTATTGCAAACTGTGCGCTACTCTCAAGTGTTAAGTGTTAAGTGATCCTTGGCAAACGTGTTAAAATGTGTAATTTAATTTCGACAGCGGTTTTAAAGGCAGCTGCAAAACGGTAAAGATTTCTTTTAAGATTTTTACAACCCGACATGTTGAGATTTAAGTTGCCAAAGAAGCACAACTTTAAAACGTCGATAAAGCATTGCATTGCATGTGAACGGCATGAAAAGTTGGTCAAAACTTTGTTGGCCCTGGCAATAAGCAAAATAGACAAGCGGAAAAAATCGGCATTGACAACGGCAAAAGCAAGTTAAGTGAAGTTTGCCCGTGCCCAAAAACTAAAGAAACTTCAACGCCATATGTCAATTTGGTGTAACAACTCGTTCAGTAGGATGATATTCGACACAGTTAAGGCGTCCGAACAGAGACTTTCCACGTTCGCAGTCCCCGCTCAATTTGAAAGATGGCATACAAAATTTCAGGGCCAGGAATTGGGCAACGACAACAACAATCGAGAGAAGAAAAAAACGAAGAAGAAAAGTTTTTAACAACTTGGCTTGACTTCGGTCAGCCGTTGAAGTTTTCTAATCTGTTTCTTGTTCGAGGTAGATAGATAGAAACTCCCTGGCCCTGAATTCGAATTTCTTTGGTGATTTTTAAACGGCCCTGGCCATTGATCTGATTTTTTTTGTTGTTGTTGTTGTTGTTCGGCCAAGTGTTTATTTTCCCACTGCTGGGATGTGCCAGCCCTGGCCTTAGGTTTGTTTATTTATCGGATACAATGGTTGGGGCTATGAAATCAACTTGTATAGAAAGTCAATAAAACTGTTTGACAACTCACTGACTGCCAAGCTGACTGGTGTGTGTGTGTGTGAGAAGCCTTTTGGGCACATTAAATTTACAATTTATGGTTGACAATCGAAAGCAAGTTTTATATGTATTTATAGCCTATGAAAGGCAGGGGAAGCTTATGAAAAATAAGGCGAGGAGGATAACTTAAGCGTAAAAGATTAAAGCAAAACATAACTGGCTAAATAAATGCATATGTTATCATAAATATAACAAAGAAGATAATAAATAAAATATTAAGTTAATAAAGTTTTCATTTATATTCAAAGATTAAGTTTGTAATACAAAAGATTGTAAATATTTATGACGGAACTTGGAAATAAATAAAGCTATTATCTGCATCCTTTGATATTGTAAAAGTATTAATTATAAACTAAATTCTAAACGGTTTTTAAATAAATTGAAATAACACAGACCATTTAATAATATACAAACTTAACTTATTGTTCTTAACTTAAAATGAGTCTTAAAGAGAATGTTTACACTCTAATACAAAGATACCTTAGAACATTTCATATTTCGGATATTTAATCACACTATACTAAATACCTGACCAATACTCATAGCAAATAGTAACCACATTGTCTTTATGGCCAACACAGCGCGTAAATTGATAAAGAAATTGCATTATAAATCAATTGGCCAAAACTCATATATCATCGATATGCATATATCATGACTTAAAGGGTACAATTGATTCGTAATGCAGTAACCATGTCTCTCTCATTTTGCTGATCTCATTCCCCCCTCCCCCCCTCCCACTGCATCCGTTTCAAAGCCAATGCAAATCATTAAAGTTATTTTCTCTTCATAATTATGGCATTGTATTGATGATGATGATATTGCTGGCACATAAAAGCAAAAGAAATAATAAAAATGTTGTTAAAAATGGCAATTAACTGCATGCAGCTGCAGATACATAGATGCAGTTGTATATGTATACACGCTGCGTATGCGTAATTTATCATATTTTTACACGCACTTTTATTTCCATTTTCCGCTTGAAGTTTATTTTTTCTTCCTTCGTTTTTTTTGCTTTTGTTTCTACTTAAAATTCGATTTATAACAATTTGCGGTAAATAAACTCACGTTATAAATTGCTGCATATTTTTGAGAGTTGACTGCGTGTCAGCAGCAAATATCTTTGCTTGTAATTTTTACAATCGTTGCATTTAAAGTACATTGCACTTTTGACTATTGTTTTTGGAATCCTTACACCCTGTATATTTCTTAATAAACAGTGTTAAAACAAAAGGAGTATTTTTGTTATTAAACTATCTCAATTAACGGATACATCAGGAAGATTGTTTCTGGTTTCTTTATTGATGTACATTAATTATCTTTAATGATCAGTTCATAAATGCAGCTAATATTTGGAGTAACTTTCAATTGTATTACCTCTTTACAGGGTATCTGCAAATATATCACTTTCATTGCTCGCCATTTTAACTTGCAATTGTTGTAATTGTCCGGCACGCTTCCATATAATTAATGCATAAATTATGCATACAAAGCGATTGTAAAAAATAAAACAAATGAACGCATTGCAGGGGCAAAGGTGGCAAAGGGGGGAATGCAGGGGGAGTATCGGGAGTATCGGGCTGTTGTGTTTTTCTTATGCCTTGTAAATACTCGTAAAACTCGTAAAACTTAACATGGCCATTTAACCGTAGGCGCTTTTAATACGATAATGACAATATTTCACAAAGGACTCGAACAAAAGGATTCGAGACAGGACACCCAGCTATCGGGAGAACAGGAGCAAAGTTCAAGCCTTATACTTACCGCTGATTGGCAGACGACTTTAATGATAATTCGGTAGTGGAAATTTGCCACAAAGTAAATGAGAACAAGTTTCTCAGAAGCATTGATAGTTTTATTTAACAATTAAATATTATAAGTAAGAGTTCAACATTGAAATACATTTTATTTTATTATAATGGTCTCAATTTTTAACTATTCTAACAATATAGTCAAGATCGGAGCATAAACACACAAGTTAATGCAATAATCTACATATTTCAAATAGTGTGATGGCGCCATCTAGCGTTCGCAGCTTATGGTCAACTTTAAAAGTTATCTGACACTAAGATATCTCAATGGAAATGATAATCATTTAAGCCCAAGTGCCTGCCATCTATTTAAAAATTTATAAACTGTTTGTTAAATCCCCATCTCTCTCTCTCTCGGAGTAAAAACTAATCTTGGGAACACCCCAGCCATAAACTGACAAGCCACAAAAAGAAAGCAAAAGAAGTAAAACCAAAAACGAGGGTGGGGGAGTGGAAATGGAAAACCATTTAGCCAATTTAAATGTTGTTCGAACAAGCTTAAGAAAGAAGGCAACAAAAAGTGTAATAGACAAACCAAAAAATCAACAAGAAATGGCAGCAGAAAACACAGGGAGGGAGAAGCTGCAAGTAGATAAACTTGCGACCCAAGAAAGCAAAGAACTAAAGCAGCAAATTGCATGCAACAGCACGGCAAGGACGGACAGGACATGCAGCTCTCCAACTGAGTCTAAGGATGGCAACAGATACGAGCACATATACGACTTGGAGTACTCATCTCTGGAAGTCCATCAGTTGCCTTGTCTTCTTTCCACACTCCCCCCTTTTGAACTTGTGCCCCGATATACACTTCACTTAATTAGATTGCGCTTCGGGTGCATGTTTACTCTTGCCACAGCAACTACAAATACATGGAGCTTGCAACAAGCGAAACAAAAAAAGAGGAAACATCTCGCACTAATAAAACACATTCCGAGAGCGAAAGTGAAGACATAAGAAGAAATGTGGCACATTTAAAAATGTAGCTCGAGTCAAACTAAATTTCTACTTGCAGAATTTCCACAATGGCTCTAATAACACAATAATAACAGAAGAGTTATTATTTCCCCAAAGTCAACTGCCCTTTTCAGTTCTGTGGCCAGTAAAGTTCACATACGTAAAGCTAAAGAATTTCTCACACTCTAACTGAAGAAAACTATCCTTTGTTTATATATATAGAAAAATAAATATGAACTAACATATTCTGTTGAGGAAATTAAAAAGGCCACAGACAGTTTTCTTATTGAATTTTATTTGAATTTTTAACAGAAATGTTTTTAAAAGCGTTCACAATTTTATTTATTTATTTGTATTCAGTAGGACTAAAAGCAGTCGACAAGAAAATATAGAAAACTATAAAAAAAAACATTACAAATTAAGATATTTGTATTTAACAATTAAATTATTATTATTTTAGGTAAATATTTTTTTTAATTCAAACTGAAAAGAACAAATTTAAACGTCTGGGGGTACTTAAAGTTATGACTTTAAATGATCAAACATTTGTTGCTAGGCAAACCCCAGAAAAACCCAATCAGATCAATTAGTATTAGTAAAATTAATGTTGCTATAAGTATAAGAATTAGTATTTGTTCAATATGAGTATACCTACAAATATTGTTAGTATGCTTTTAGTATTAGTAACTATACGAGTTAGTATCATCATTGTTCCAAACTTTGTTAAATTTCTATTTTAATGAATTCTCGCGTTCAATAGATTAATTAGAAACTATCTACTGGAAACGGATTAATCTTTGTGATATCAAACAATGTTAATTAACTAATTACACAATTGATTAACTATGATTTTGAATATGGCCTTTTGCTCTTATTAAGTATTTTGTGCCAAATTGTTTTGTAAAAAGCCTACACCATCAGCATGTCGCTATTTTTATAGTTGATAGATTAAAATTTATATATATTTATATGTATTCTTGTGATGTTTCATGATGTTTCATATTTCTTAATTACATCAACTCCAATTTCTCATTTTCACAGCTTTAAAGAAAACATATAGTTATTAAGTTTATATTTCATAATCTTATTAGTATACTTAATTTTAATAAACAAATTAAATTATACAATTTATTAGCAGATATAATTTATTTCATTTATTATAGAATAATTTTATTTTGAGTATACAAGGTAAAGAAATTTATCATTTAATATTTCCTTTAATTTTCTTTTAATTTTCCTTTCTCGCACATGCTTTGCACCAACTTCAACTAAAAGTTAAGTCATCCTTTAGCCATTACTCGTTGTTGTTGACGCAAAATCAAGTCGAAATTCTTTGTTAGTTTCTGATCCTTCCTACTAAGTATGCTTGAATCCATTTGAGAGCTGGAGGAAAAGCAGTGATAGCACATGTTGCCGCTGTTTTCATCTTGTTCTTTGGTCCCCGCGGGCAACTTGCCTTGATTATGACAGTTGGTTTACAATCTGACAACAAGAACAACAAATGCAACAAGAATGTTGAAAACTAACCCATTGTAACTGCTGGCATTCTGATAGCTTGTGTTTGACTTGGTCAATGTTATAATTTGCCACATGTCTTTTGACTTTAACAAGGACATTTCTTGGGGATTTGCTGTGTTTGAAGAAATGTACATACATACTACATATGTGTGTTCGAGAAATCTAAAGCGCAGCTTTTTGCCTGATTGCTATTTGTTTAAACTAACAATTTGGTTTGCCATTTAAATGTATATATAGACCCAAAGGAAACCCCAAACACCAACACCATTACTACTCCGGCATGTTCTCGTGTAATTACTTGTCCAGTTCCAGGCAAAGGGTGGGAGGGTCGGAGGGTCTTTCTGTTAACTGGCCCCGATTGTTGAGTGATAAGTGCTGCCGCTGCCGCTGCCTCTGCCTCTGCAGTTGCATTTGTCAGTTGGCAAAGGGGGAGGGGGGTGGCTGGAAGAGGTGGCTTGTGGCACTTGTAACATGGTTGCACGCGCTGGCTAACTAACTCGCGTACAAGTTTTGGCCGGCGTTGGCGTATTGTCTAGTTGAAATACCCTGCAAAATGCACTGAAGGGTGGAATTAATGTGTAAAAAATTTATACTAAAGAAATATGTTAAATATTTCAATAAATGTGGAATAGTTTTAACATAGTAAAATTGTTAAAAATATAAGAAAAGTAAACAAGAATTATAATAAAGACACAACATTTTTGAATTGACACTGTTTTTGTGTACAAATGATATATTAAGTTCCTTTGAAGATACTTTATTTTCTATGCAATTTCAAAGTGTAAAGAGTTTCTAAAATATGGTATACGGAATGTAAATATGATTATTATAGTGTATATATACTTTATTGCCTTGAAACCGCCTCATTACATAATATTTTTACACTCAGAACTTTGATATTAGTTTTACTATAAATACATATAAGTTAGGTTCTTAACTCAAAGTTTATTAAGTAGCTCAGTTTTTTCAGTAGCTAATTGCACTCTGTGAGAGTCGGTTTATTAAAATTACCATTAAATATGGTTGTAAATCGCATATATGGTCTATATAGAATTATTCGATATTGTGTTAGCAACTATACGCCAAATTGGTCTGCCTGGACTTATTTTGAAAGCAACCAAAAAGCTAGAAATTGTGAAAACATTCCGACAGGAAAACCTACGAAAATATAAAGTAATTTCGTAATTAAAATGTTTGTAAAATGCGCTATTTTGTTAAAAAAAAAATAATTGTAAATTAAATTTACTTTTATGCTTTGTAATATTTAAATTGTATTTCTTTAATGCTGCATAACCAGTCACTTATGATTTCACAATACGAATGAAAGAGTAGAATAGGGAGCAGAGTGTGTACATAATAAAGGAAACACAGTATTGACCACAACATATAATTATATAATGTTATTTTTGCTAACAGTTAACAGTGTCTTTACAGAGGGACTTGATCATGTTTATAAATTCAACACATAAAGAGTTAAATTTACTTGTATAATATAACGAATAAAACGTTATATATATTATTATTGAGATATAAAAAAAGTATATTTATAGGATGATTCACAGCGTTATCGGCAACATATTAAAATAAAAATCAAAATCACGATAAGTTCTCAGAGTTTCTGTTCCCGACAACCACAGTATAAATAATGATTGCGGATCGTTTATTTAGTATTTATCGCATCGCTTGTTTTTGTGTTGTAATTATTTTAATTTGTTATATTTATTATATGCCCAATTGGACGAGCTTGGAGCAAATTGAGAGGAAATTACAGTGTATTTGTAGCCGGCGGAAAAGGAGAAAGTAGCTTAAGAAATTTTGTAAAATATAACAAATACTAAGTAATGATTACAGTACGATAAACCATGTTGACAAGTGAAAAGACTGTTATTTCTTTAAATATATATGCTAATAGTATTATGTTAAAATAATGTGTATTATTAAATTTAAAGTAATGCTAAAAATAATATAAATAAAGTCAGCTAGAAGTCTATTTAAATGATATTTATTTAATCAGCATATTAAAAGTGAAAATAATTGTTTTCATGGTGAGTAAAATAATATTTGTATATAATAAACAATTCTTAAATAAAATATATTTGTTTTTAATTAGTAAGCCATAATGTCACGCCTTTATTCTAGATTGTTACAAAACAAATTAATTGCAGCATTAAGATTTAAACGCTTTAAAGATATTCTCAATGAACTTGACTTATTTTCAGCTATAAGTTAATTAATTACTTTAGCTGGACAAATACAGGGTATGTTTAGTTTTGCACTTTAATAGCCCAACTTATTGTTAGTTTGCTATTTAGTTTTTCTTTTTTGGGGAATGGCCCAAATGTTGCTGTAAATTGTTAATTAAATTTTTCTGTTCTCATTCTGCAACGGACGTTTGGGAAACTGTGCGCCAAAAAAAAGGAAAACAAACAATGCCCCGGCCATAGGGTCAAAGTTGAAGCTGCTTTTCTTTTCCACAATACGAGTACACTGCTGTTGTTATTGTTTTTAGGTAAGCCAAGCTGAGTAATTAACAACAAATGCAAGTTTTTCATAGCTGACAAAGGGAGAGCAAGCGCTGGCAGCGAGATAAGCAACACATGTGGCAAGACTTCATTTACAACCCGCGTATGCATGTGGCAGGCCCTTAAAACCGCGTGGCACTCTCGGTTTGGAGCCTCATATTATCAGTCAACGGCCAATGGCCAGCAGCAAAGTACAACAACAATGAGAACCACATCGGCGACTTGTAGCAATTACAACAATCAACATTGTGGCACGATAAGCGATAGCTGCAACAACAATCAAGTAGAAGGCAAGTCCAAGTGCTGGCCTACACTAAACCGCGATTACAAACATAGCACAAAACCAAGTGCTCGGCTAACAACAACAACAACAGCAACAACAACAACAAAAACACGAACAACAACAACAACAATAAATGGAACAACAACAACCGCAATGGGCAATAAACTGAACTGAGAGCGCAGCAACAAAATGTTTTTGATTGGTGGCTGCCGTTAGGGTAAACTAATGAATACAAGTATCTCATAGATACACTGTATAAGTATCTGTGTGTAAGTATATCTACATATTTATACATATAGATATGTGTGTGTGTGTGTGCTTAAGTGCCGCTGCCAACTGACTCACTCACATTTTCTTGTTTATTAATTTAAAAATGCAACTGCCAGCAAAAAGCATTTGGCAACACATGCAATCAAACAACAACAACAACAAATGTTGCAGCAACAACAACAACAACAACCACTACATATGAAGATTCTTAGCAACATCTGATCAAAGTAGAAAATTGTTGAAATGTGCGGGCTGCGTGTTCGCAAACACACACACACACACACCACACACACAGACACACACACACAGTGGAACATGTTTGTACGGTTTCCGTCTTGGCTAAGCAATTGAGAGCCCTGACTTTTTAGCAAGCTGAATAATAAATACCCTAAAAGATTGTTTCTCTGGCTATTGTAATAAAATGCTTATCAATTGGGATTTCTTTTGCTTAAATGAAAACTGATTTGGATAAGCAAATAAAATGATATTCCTAAAAAAACAGATAAATCAAGCGATTGCTCATTATTATTTAATTTTAATAAAATATATACAGAATTTATAAAACAATTTTAAATGGAGATTTGTCAAATTTGTCTCCATAATTTAAAAAAAAACCTTTTCTTTACAAACCCCCAATATATTCTATAGCATTTCAAAACTAAGAACTCAGCTCTCAGGCGCTTCTAAACTTTATACTATATATTGTTTGAATAAAGCTTAGTTTATTATCCTTATTGAATGTAGTATATACTCAGAAGTACTTTAAATTATTTAAAAATACAATTTCATTGCATTTTCTACTTAGTGACAAACTTGTAATACTCTGAACAAGCAATTCCTTATAAGATAAAATTGATTAAGAATATATAAGCCAAAAACAAATTAGTTAACATGTTTTAGTTTTAAAAGTATGTTTTAGTGTATAAACAAATACATATATTTCACCTATAAAATCCTATATATATCGATAGACAGTGTATAAGGAATAAGTACAATTATTTAATATATATACATATTTCTATAATTTAACAGTAAGCTGTTTCCAACTGACTATTTACAGAATAGAAAACACTGGCCATTTAATACTGTTTTATACACTTAAAGAAAGCCATTCGATAGCAAGTAAACAATACTTAATTATTACTCTATATATATATCTAAAATATACCATAACATATTAGTTATTAAGTAAGAAACTTTCCAAATATCATTACTTAAGATATTTCTGTCTTTTTCCCTAACAAGATTTGTATCTTGTCGTTTAGATCGGCTAAAGCAGATCATGCGATGCAAATGATCATATATGTATTTAAATAGAAAATGGACAATGGTAATCGGTTTTTGAAGGTGTCAAGCCGAACCCACTTGAGAACATCACGCATTCATTTACATATCCATCATCGCGCTCTTTCTGCCTAGACGACCCGAGTGTACTCACACTCTCTACGAATGTATTCAATGAGTAGTATTATTATTAGGCTGCTTCGTTACGAATCGTCAAGCACATGGCCAACTTTTGAAACTGCGACATTTGTTTGTTGCTGTACGTTCTTGTACGGGTTTATGGACACGTCGTTGTCGCCTTTCGGTTCTTAACGATATGCGACAATTTTTGACCCCAAGAGACCAAAATGCGAGTACAGCACGCAGAGGAAACCGAAACAGAGACAGAGACAGAGAAAGACACAGCTAGATAGCAAGAAAGAGAGAGAGAGAGAGAGAGAGAGAGAGACTCGCACACAGCTGCAAACATTACGCCATGAAATTTATTTGGATTGGGGTTGGGTCAAAATTTAAATATTTCAGCGCCAACAACGTCAACAGCAACAGCAGCGACAACAAGAACAACAACAACGTCAACTGATTTTTCGCGTTTCGGGCTCGTTTTGCTTGATTGCTCGATCGTTGCTCTATCGTTTTACTTGAATTCCCGTCTAGTCGATCATCAACTGCTTCTGCTTCTTCTTCTTCTTCTTTAGGCAATACAAAATATTGGTTGGAAATTATTTTGAACTTGGTCTTGATGTTCCAAGCCCCCCCCCCCCCTACCCCTTTCCTCTTTCCCGCTGTTGACAAACATACAACAAATTCCCCATTTAAGTATATATACATTTTTATTGCCTGATTGAATTGAGTTGGGTTGGTTTTGGGTTGGGTTTGACTTGAGTCTTCTGCTTCGGCTTCAATTAGGGTTCGCTTTTCGGGCTTATCGAATCCATAGAAACCGGGTAACAGGCCAAAGCGAAAACGAAATCGAAAATACAACAAAAAGAAAAAGAAAAAAACGGCAACAGTTTACCGATCACCATTCCCGACCCCTTTTACACTCTTCTCTTTTTCGTGCCATCCTTCGTCTGACGGTTTCGACTACGTTCGACTCTCTTCTGACCTGTGTCAATATTTATTGGCTTTATTTACAGCCAGAGCCCACTTTGGGTATTTGCATTGTGAATTTGTGATTAATTTGCCCCGATAAGCCCGAAACGATCAAATTGTTATGGGTCGGAAACATAGCCAGGCATTTCCGATATAAACCAAGCAAACTTCGTCTAGTATCACTTGAATTCAAAGTAATTTACGTATTTTTTTTATTTAACAATCGATTATACATTCGCAATCAAAATTCTGATGCTTTGGAGAATTAAATTAAATTATTTATTAACTAAATATTCTAGATACTGCAAGTCCAACAAAAAGACATAATCTTAAGCTTTCTAGATCTAGATTGTCATCAGAGAAAAAATAATTCATTGTTGCTGTTCGTAAGTGGAACAAACTTCACCTTTTACTTTAATCTATCTGTAAAATAACTACAATTTTATTTTATACATTTTATAAACTAAAATCTAAGCTAAACATACATAACAATAACTTGTGACGAGCGCAATAATGATAATAATAAATAAGTAATATATATGTACTTGTAGCATTAGGATTAACAATTCAATAAAAAAATAAGCTAACTAGAGAAAGCTATAAAATAGTTATAAAGTTAATATATGAAACTTACAGATTTACTTACTTATAATAGCTCAGCTGTTATAGCCTTGGCCATCAGTCTATCTAAAAACTAGCATTCAACTATTTATTGCCAACAATAATATGAGTTTAATTTTGCAAACAAAAAACATTGATAGCATTTGACTCGAACTTGATAATCAGTGTTAATATATTTTAAAGAAATTAAGCCGATAGCTTTAGTTTTGTGTTGGCTTCGTGTCTGAGCGGTATATATTCGACAGATGGCAATGAAAATTATGTTAATAGGTGTTCTAATCTCTGGATTAATATTGGTTGGCAGCTCTCAAGTAAGTTTAGACACATTGAATATTGAATAACTAAATACAATTAAGTTTCTCATCATTATAGACCTGCAAGGAATCCAAAGAATTGGACAATACTTGCGGTAGATACTGTTATACAGTTGTAAAGCCCGTTTTGGAGCACACGGTCGATTTACAGAAGCAAGTCAATAGCCAGGACACACAAGCAAAATTTGAAAATATTGAACGACAGTTGAAGTTAGTACAGGATGAGATGACTAAACTTAAAGAGAATTCAATCCACAATAAACTAAAAGATTACAAGAAAAAATTTAAGAAATTCGGATCCAAATACTATTATATTGAAAGACACCAAAGACTAAATTGCTTTAACGCTATTCACAAAAGGCATGAGCTCGGGGGACACTTGGCTAGTATACAAAATCAGGGAGAGTTGGATGCGCTGTCTGCCAATTTGCCAAACAATTTCTTTTGGATCGACACCAATGATCTTGGTAACGAGGGAGTTTATCTTTCACTTACCACAGGCCTTTTTCCTTACTTCAATTGGCGTGAGAATGAACCCAACAATACTGGGGAGGAGGATTGCATTGCTTTGGAGAATTTAGGTAAAGGATTTCTTATGAATGACCAGGCTTGCAATATAGCAATGCATTTTATCTGTGAATTGTATGATCAATGTGAAAAATATTGAAATATAACAAGTTTAATTTTGAAAGTAGCAGTAAAATTGAATAAAATATACATTGGTTACTCTAGCTTTTGTAATTTCTGAAATCGATGTGTTTATGCAGACGGACATGAATATATCAACCCGTCTGTTGCTGAAGAATATATACACTTCATGGGGTCGTCAGAGATAGCTCTTTCTACCTGTTACATACATTGCAACGAATACAATATACTCATTTACTTTACGAGTAATGACTATAAAAACAAAGCCCTGATCCATCGTTTCTATTGCAGCTAAATGTAAACTCAAGAACTGGGAGACTATTTAGATTAGAGACAGACACACAGTTGGCCTTGGCTTTATAGAACTCACCTAGTAGTTCCATAACATAATTAGAATAATAATCAAGATGTAGACCTTTTATTAGAATGCCGAGCTCAGCTGTCATAGCCATGGCCGTCAGTCTGTCTATAAACCAGCGTTTTCAGCTTCCTTTATCAATTCTATTTATTGCCAACAATAATTTGAGTTTAATTTTGCAAACAAAAAACATTGATAGCATTTGACTCGAACTTAATAATCAATGTTAATATATTTTAAAGAAATTAAACCGATAGCTTTAGTTTTGTGTTGGATTTGTGACTGTGAGGAATAAATTCGACAGATTGCAATGCATATTATGTTAATAGGTGTTCTAATCTCCGGATTAATATTGATTGGAAGCTCTCAAGTAAGTTAAGACACATTAAACATTGAATAAGTAAATACAATTAAATATGTCTTCATAATAGACATGCAAGGAATCCAAGGAGCTAGAGAATACTTGTGGTAGATACTGCTATACAGTTGTAAAGCCCGTTTTGGAGCACACGGTCGAGTTGCAGAAGCAAGTGAATAGCCAGGATCTTGACCAGAAAAGGGACACACAAGCAAAATTTGAAAATATTGAACGACAGTTGAAGTTATTACAGGATGAGATGACTAAACTTAAAGAGAATTCAATCCACAATAAACTAAAAGATTACAAGAAACAATTTAAGAAATTCGGATCCAAATACTATTATATTGAAAGACATCAAAAATTGAATTGGTTTAGCGCGGTTCACAAATGCCATGAGCTCGGGGGACACTTGGCTAGTATACAAGATCAAGGAGAGTTGGATGCGCTGTCTGCCAATTTGCCAGACAATTTCCATTGGATCGACATCAATGATCTTGGTAACGAGGGAGTTTTTCTTTCACTTACCACAGGCCTTTCTCCTTACTTCAAGTGGCGTGAGAATGAACCCAACAATATTGGGGAGGAGGATTGCGTTGCCTTGGAGAATAGAGGTAAAGGATTTCTTATGAATGACCAGGCTTGCAATAGAACAATGCATTATATTTGTGAATTGTACAATCAAAGTGAAAAATATTGAAATATAACAAGTTTAATTTTGAAAGTAGAAGTAAAATTGAATAAAATATACATTGGTTACTCTAGCTTTTGTAATTTCTGAAATCGATGTGTTTATGCAGACGGACATGAATATATCAACCCGTCTGTTGCTGAAGAATATATACACTTCATGGGGTCGTCAGAGATAGCTCTTTCTACCTGTTACATACATTGCAACGAATACAATATACTCATTTACTTTACGAGTAATGATTATAAAAACAAAGCTTTGATCCATCGTTTCTATTGCAGCTATATGTAAACTCAAGAACTGATAGACAATTTAGATTAGAGACAGATACACAGTTGGACTTGGCTTTATAGAACTCACCTAGTAGTTCCATGACATAATTAGAATAATAATCAAGATGTAGACCTTTTATTAGAATGCCGAGCTCAGCTGTCATAGCCATGGCCGTCAGTCTGTCTATAAACTAGCGTTTTCAGCTTCCTTTATCAATTTGGTTTACCGTCAACAATAATTTGAATTTAATTTTGTAAAAAAAACGTTGATAGCGTTTGACTTCAAATTGATAATCAGTGCTAATATATTTTAAAGAAATTAAACTGAAAGCATTAGTTTTGTGTTGGCTTCGTGACTGAGCGGTATATATTGGACAGATTAAAATGAAAATTATGTTAATATGTGTTCTAATCTCTGGATTAATATTGATTGGAAGCTCTCAAGTAAGTTTAGACAGATTGAATAACGAAATACAATTAAGTTGCTCATCATTATAGACCTGCAAGGAATCCAAAGAATTGGACAATACTTGTGGTAGATACTGTTATACAGTCGTAAAGCCCGTTTTGGAGCACACAGTCGAGTTGCAGAAGCAAGTGAATAGTCAGGATCTTGACCAGAAAAAGGACACACAAGCAAAATATGAAAATATTGAACAGCAGTTGAAGTTATTACAGGATGAGGTGGCTAAACTCAAAGAGAATTCAATTCACGAAAGATTAGAAGATTACAAGAAAGAGTATACGAAATTTGGTTCCAAATACTATTATATTGCAAGAAGCCCAAAATTGAATTGGATTAGCGCTGTTCACAAATGCCATGAGCTCGGTGGACACTTGGCTAGTATACAAAATCGGAGGGAATTTGATGAGCTGACAAACAATTTACAGGAAAATTTATATTGGATCGACATCAATGATCTTGGTACCGAAGGAGTTTATCTTTCACTTACCACAGGCCTTACTCCTTACTTCAATTGGCATGAGAAAGAACCCAACAATAGTCTGGGGGAGGAGGATTGCGTTGCTTTGGAGAATAGAGGTAAAGGATTTCTTATGAATGACCATGATTGCAATAAAAAAATGAATTTTATCTGTGAATTGTAATCAATGTGAAAAATATTGAAATATAACATGTTTAATTTTAAAAGAATAGGCGATATTTTATAGCACGAAAAAAATGTAATAAAATATTCTTTCGTAATTCCAGCTTTTGTAATTTCTGAAATCTATGAGTTTATATGCAGACGGACAATCGGACTTGAATATATCAACTCGTCTGTTGGTGTTGATCAAGAATATATACAGGAGGTGATTTTTTCTACCTGTTACATACATTGCAACGTAGACAATATAATCAGTTATATCGTTTTGCAATTGATAGCATTTGACTCAAAATTGATAACAGGTATTAAAAATATTTTAGAGAAATCAAACAGTCTATAAATTTTATATATTCAAACCGCATGCTTCAGTTTTGTGTTGACTTTGTGACTGAACGGTATATATTGGAAAGATTGCGATGAATATTATATTAATAGCATTTCTAATCTCTGGATTAATATTGATTGGAAGCTCTCAAGTGAGTTTAGTCACATTGAACTTTGAATATCGAAATACAATTAAGTTGCTCATCATTCTAGACCTGCAGGGAATCTAAAGAATTGGACAATACTTGCGGTAGATACTGTTATACAGTTTTAAAGCCCGTTTTGGAGCACACGGTCGAGTTGCAGAAGCAAGTGAATAGCCAGGATCTTGACCAGAAAAGGGACACACAAGAAAAATATGAAAATATTGAACGGCAGCTGAAGGTATTACAGGATGAGATGGTTAAACTCAAACAGAATTCAGATCAGAAAGCTTACAACAAATTATTCAAGAAAATTGGATCCAAATACTATTATATTGAAAGATACCAAAGACTAAATTGGTTTAACGCTGTTCATCGATGCCATGAGATCGGGGGACACTTGGCAAGTGTACAAGATCAGCGGGAATTGGATGCGCTGTCTGCCCAGTTACTAGACAGTTTCTATTGGATAGACATCAATGATCTTGGTACCGAAGGAGTTTTTCTTTCACTTACCACTGGCCGTACTCCTTACGTCAATTGGCATAATATGGAACCCAACGATAATATGGGGGAGGATTGCGTCCTTTTATTCCGTAGCGGTGAACAATTTCGTATGAATGATGACGGTTGC
This sequence comes from Drosophila histrio, assembly GCA_958299025.2. Lineage (NCBI taxonomy): Eukaryota > Metazoa > Arthropoda > Insecta > Diptera > Drosophilidae > Drosophila > Drosophila histrio. The sequence goes on along the minus strand of OY729166.1, from coordinate 13,544,083 downwards.
ATCAAAGTAACGTTTTTTATCTGTGAATTGTAATTTCGAATGTTAATATAATAAAATATATATCTTAGCATTGAATGGAACATTGGTAATTAAATTCTTTACAAATTACGCCCCCGTAAATTTAAAACGGCATTTTTGAAATCCCATTAAACGATAATTATGAAAGCTAGAATCCTGAAATTTTGCATACTGGACGAGCATCAATATTCCATTATATCCAGAAATTCTCATCGCTATAATAAACTCGGAAGTTATTCAAAACACAATATTTCGCAGTGTCGGGCCAAAGGAAGAAGAAGAGCATGTTGACGTTACAGCGCGATGTGGGGTACTATTAGTGGTACTCTTACTTCCTTTTTGAAGAATAATTAAAGGGTCTCTCATAGTCGACTTCGACCGGTTTTAATTTACTGTCAACAATAATTTGATACTAATTTTGCAAAAAAAAAACATTGATGGTGTTTAACTCAAATTGATAATCAGTATACAAATATTATATAGAAATCAAAGTGTCTATAAATTTTATATATTTAAGCCGCATGCTTCAGTTTTGTGTCGACTTTGTGACTGAACGGTATATATTGGAAAGATTGCGATGAATATTATATTAATAGCTTTTCTAATCTCTGGATTAATATTGATTGGAAGCTCTCAAGTGAGTTTAGACACATTGAACTTTGAATAACTAAATACAATTAAATTGGTCATCATTCTAGACCTGCAGGGAATCTAAAGAATTGGACAATACTTGCGGTAGATACTGTTATACAGTTGTTAAGCCCGCTTTGGAGCACACGGTCGAGTTGCAGAAGCAAGTGAATAGCCAGGATCTTGACCAGAAAAGGGACACACAAACAAAATATGAAAATATTGAACGGCAGCTGAAGTTCTTACAGGATGAGGTGGCTAAACTTAAAGAGAATTCAGATCAGGGAAAAATAGAAGTTTACAACAAATTATTCAAGAAAATTGGTTCCAAATACTATTATATTGAAAGAAACCAAAGACTAAATTGGTTTAACGCTGCTCATAAATGCAATGAGCTCGGGGGACACTTGGCTAGTCTACAAGATCAGGGGGAATTGGATGCGCTGTCTGCCCAGTTACCAGACAGTTTCTATTGGATCGACATCAATGATCTTGGTACCGAAGGAGTTTATCTTTCACTTACCACTGGCCGTACTCCTTACGTCAATTGGAATGAGAAGGAACCCAACGATAGTTCGGGGGAGGATTGCGTCATTTTGGATCGTAGGGGGAATCGATTTCTTATGAATGATGAGGGTTGTCTCAAGGTAACCTTTTTTATCTGTGAATTGTATACTTAGAATCAGAAACATTAATAAAATAAAAAGTTTGCTTTGAAAATAAATAAATTACAGAAATAATCATTATAGGGAAGTTCTACTGCATTTTGCAAAAGTCTTCCTAGAAGATAGAGACTTTCTTTATATATATTTTTATTTTTTCATTTCATTTCCACATCAAATACAGTAAACTAGATGTAGTAATCCTTTCAGCCCTTAACCTCTCAACCAATAGCAAACAATAACTGCCCAATTAACGGCACAAATGCCAAAAAAATAAAGTACAAAAACAAAAATTAAATACAAATTTTATTTCTTCTCGCACATACGAAAATTTAATCAGCGGTTGAAAACAAATTCCGCTTGCATGACTTTTAATTTGGCTTGAAAAATGCAAAAGAGACGAAATGGAAAATTAAGGAGAAGAATCAGAAGAAGGGCAAGAAGAAGAGGAGGGGCACCAGGGCTGCAGCGGAAACGGCAGTGAGAGTGAACGGGAGAGGGAATAACAATTTTATATAGTATGTATTTCTTTTTTGCCAGAAATGATCATGACAACATTTTGTGCGGGCAAGTTGTTGTTGTTGTTGTTGTTGCCCCCTTGTGGCCTGTATGGAGCACGCGGAGGGCCTGAAAACACACAGAATACATTAATTGACACTTGGCCGGAAATAGTTCATTAGGCATAAATTACATACAGACAAAAGCACTCACTCTTGCTCTCTCTCTCTCTCTCACTCTCTCCCTCGCACGCTCGTTCGTATTTGTATTTGTATTTGTATGTTTTTTGCCATCGTTGAGTTGTCGATTATATTTACTAGATTTCAGCGGCTTAAATGCTTGCAGGGGAATTTGTTGTTATCTGTGAACGTTTCGAACGTTGCAAGACACAAATGTTGGGCATTAACAAGACGCAACAAGAGTGATAGAGACAGGCAGTCACACACACACACAGACGCACACATACTCAGTGCATCTCACTCGCATGCTTTTCACATCGGCTCATTCTTTATCCGTCTCTTTCCTTGGGCTCAACATGTGTGATCCAAATGTTTAGCTGTTGTTGTAAATTTTCACAAAGAGACAGAACTGCGACCACTGTGCGACAACGACAACGGACACGACAACGAAACAAGCCTACAAAGCGCAGAGACAGAGCGAAGTAAGTGTACAGCACGAAAACAAGAGAACACAAAATGGGCATATTAATAAATTCAACTAAAACGCAATTGAACGCGACGCGACGCCGACGTCACCGCCACCGCCACCGCCACCAGCTAAAGAGAACCTTCGTTAAGCGGGCTCAAATCTGCTGCGCTCCCCAACCAGCCCCCTCCGTTACACACTCACACTCACACACACTATTTCACTCATTCCCCTCTTTGAAATTGCAGACAGTCAAATGCATTACAGCAACGAAATGGAAAATGAAATAAGTGCAACAATTGTCGACTAGGAAGTGTGGAGAGTGGGAGGGAGCGAGATAGAGCGCGGGAGGGCGAGAGAGAGCCGCCTGAGTCCGTTAGCTGAGCTACAAATACAAAGTAGACGTAGACGGAGACGATTAATGAATGCAAGCGAAAGGTTAGGCCAAGTCGTATTATCAAAGTGCTCTACACTTACTAATTTGCAATTAAAATTTAAGATTTCCAATTGACAATGAAACCAAACGGTCAAAGAACAATAGCATATTATAACTTAAATTTAAGTATCCGTTAAAATGTAAGAAATAGGCTAAGATATATGTAGTTTTATTTTTAAAAATACAATTAGATTTAATATACTTATGTATGTAGGAATTTATTTATTTTTCCTAAACGGATTTCCTATAAGATAATAAATAACAACAGCACATAATTTCACTATGTTTATTAAATAGCATCCTCCCATAATACCCGGCATCAAATGCGTAGGGCAGTGTAGTATAAGGAACATGATCCATTGCCCATCTCCAACAATAAAACTGCGAAGCAGAAACAACGACGGCTTCAACGCGTCAACGGATTTTTGTGTTACACACATTTTCAGTTCTTGATTTGTTGCTGCGCATGTGTGTGCGTGTAAGTGTGAGTGACGTTTCGTCTCAGTCGCTCTGCTTTTTTTTGCGCTCATTCTTTTGCTCGCTTTTACTTTCTGTTGTTGCAATTAAACGGCGTTTTTCCGTCTGATTGCCAGCCGAGAGAGAGAGCCGAGCCCGAGTCCGAGAACGAGCCCGAGAACGAAAACGAGACCGCGACCGCGACCGAGCCAACGGCCTGGACTGCTCTTTGAGCTCAATACGCGCGTCGCGCTATCGTTAACAGCGACGTCGACGCAGGCGTAGACGACGCAAGCGTCGATAACGGTAATGCCGAAGCGCACACACGTTGTGAATTGGCCCAGGCAGCGACCAGGCCAGCGCAAAGCAGAGCAGCATGAAGAGCGTAAATAGCTGAGAGAGCGCATAGCGCATGTTGAGCGCGCGTGATTTTTGTGGCTCTTTCGCCTGCGCCTGGGTCTTTGTTTTGCCCATGTTGTGTGTGTGTGTGTGTGTGTAGTATTGTGAGTCTCGCTTGTATGCTCTTGCTTAGAGTATTTACGTTTTGTGCTGAAATTTGCAAGAAATGAGATTGCAATTATTTACAATTAATTAATTTATAATTGGGAATAGACAAAATATACTTAATAAATTAAATAAATAATTTTTATTATTTTTTATCATAACTATTATTCTTATAAATATTGTTTTTATTATTAATATTATTATCATGTAGATTTATTTAATTAGCTATTAATAAATTCAATTAGCGAACAAAGTTTTAACTAGATTCGCTTATAACTAAATCAGATATTCTCTTAAAGTAAGAGCATTTCGTGTTCGGCTTGTTTTCGCAGTGATATTCACTCTTGTTGGTTTTGGCTTCGCCTCGAAAATGCGGGCTTGCTGCTAACGGCGCTGCCGGCGTCGTCGTCTGTCGCGGCCGTCACAGCTCGCGGTGGTTGTTATTTTTTTGGTTTTGGTTTTTAGTTGCTGTTTAAACTTGGTCGTGAGAGGGTAGGAGCCCCCGTCGTCGCTAGCAATTACCACCCAACTGATCGCGCTGGCTCAAAAAAACAAATAAAAGAAACAATACAAAATAAAATAGAAACTGTGAATTGATTGTGATAAAGTGAACTTTTGTGTGTTGAGTGAAAATAAGTGACGAAAAGTGAAGCGACAACAAACTGCAACAGTAATAAGCTCAACAACAACAACAAAATTAATCTACACATACTACAACAAATTTTGATGGCGCCCGCCGCCGTCGCCGCAGCCGCTTCGGGCTCCTCGCCGCTCACAACGAATTCGCTGCAGGACATGAGCGCCGCCGCAGCAGCGATTGCCTTGGACATGAAGCCCAAGGGCGAATTGGCCGTGGTACCAACGCAGAAGATCAAGAAATGTGCGTAAACAGTAGGAAAAAGTATTCCCTCCACAAATCACAACAATCAACACCAACAACGGGAATTCTCTTTTATCTTTTGCATTTTTTTAGTGGTTCGTCGCAACGCCTCCGACAAGTTGAAGTTGATACAAATGGTCCACGATAATCCCATTTTGTGGGATTCCCGCTTACCCAACTTTAAGGGTGCCGAGGAGGAGAAGAATCGAGCCTGGGAGCACATTGGTCGGGAGTTCAATGCGCCCGGACGTCGTGTGGCGCGCGCCTTTAAATCTCTGCGCGAATCTTATCGCCGGGAATTGGCCCATGTCAAATTGATGGGCAATAATTTTAAGCCAAAATGGAGCCTCTACGAAGCCATGGATTTCCTGCGAGATGTCATCAGAGAGAGAAAGTGAGTAGAAAACAATGTTAATCATCCCCTAAAACAATTTGAATGGGTAAATTGGGCTGGTTCCAAAAATCAAATAGTAAAATTCCCAAGCTTGTTGTTTACTTGTTGATCGATAGAGGGAATTTCTTTTAAGACTGGGTTTCTTTCCCAAAATTGTTATAAATATTTAAATATTTCTTATTGATTACCAATGACCTGACCTAACCTAACACTTAAGCATCCTAAAACAGCAGTTTAATGTTATATTTTAAAATATAGATGATATATGTAGATGAATGTAACAATTTAGCTGAATTTCACAACATCCAACAAACTAATTTTAATTGTCATCGATATGTTGTCTTTTATCTATTATTTGTTTTATTTTTGCTCTATTAGACTGCTTTTATTTTAAGGTTCAGTCTGATTAGCCACTTACCGTAATCGCTTGAGATCGACTCGAATAACCTAGAAATGGAAGCATTTGAAAACCTTGCTCGCAATACATTGTATACATTATATAGTACAATATATGGGTCTTATCACGAGCTCAGTTTACACCCACCTGAATTTGGTTATTATTGACCGTCGTCCGATCGATCGAATCATCGTCTATTCTATTGTCTTTTCCATGTTCCGGGGAGCTCTTGACTAATATTACAATTGGAGTAAGCGCGATAAGAGCGACAATAACAAAAGCAATCGGAATCGGAATAAGAAACAGCAACAGAAGCGAGGGTTAAAGATCGGCCTGAAAGCATGAATAACGTCTCTTTCTTTTGGCTCATCGCTTTGTGTTGTCATTGCAAATGTTTTGGTTAAGCTTTCTCATCCAATTCCGAATCAGCGTATCAGCCTAAACTTTAATCATTGTCACGTCCGTTTCACGACTTGAACTCAAGGCAAGTTCATTTTAAAAAGCCAATTTCAATATACATATATGCAATTTTCATTGCTTTTCCTTCCTTGCTTTCTTTTTTTTTCATTTCACAGAAAGTGTAAGATACAAAGAGCAAATACTATGTAGAATACATCGAAATAGAGCTAGAAGAATGTTGCCTTTGCCACGTTGTGTACGGTTCTTTGATGACTCAATCGATCTTGTTTTCAAATTAAAATTATTCTTATTGCGAACGAATTCTAAGTACATATCGTACGAACATATATGTTACCCCATTGTTTGTTCAGTCAAGTGAAAAACCGATTCATAGTGTGGGTTTTGGGGCGGGGACACCTGAAGATTTCAGTGAAAGTAGAAAGGACTGAGTAAGTGACTCACTAGATAAGTCATGATTGTGGTAATTGAGAAATATTCGTTTGAGGTTAGTTATATTTAGGATTTCCAGTAAAGCGATTGTCTTAAGAGTACTTCCGATAAGGCAATAGTATTAATCTTTAATATTTCCTCTGAAGGCTTATCAGAGACAATGTTGTGTATTTCCCAGCATTTACATATGTAGTACTTACATACATATATGATGAGTCATAATATTGAGAATCTGGTACTGATAGTATTTTAGAACTTCTACGAGATTCTCTGAAACGATTCGAGGCTTTTTTCTGTTGTCTTCTCTATTGCACTAAGCGAACTTTGTAATATTTTCCAATTTATGCAATATGATGATTCGAAATATTCAGAATCTTATACAGTTAGTAATTCCAAAACCATTTCAACATTTCTCAGTTTTAAGGGATTTAAAAAAGTATTGTCTTTATACCTTCTTCTTTTTAGTAGTAAAGCGATGTTTTTATTGCTTCTTCTTCTTCGTTTTATTTTGGCCTTCGTTTGTGCTCGGCTTTTTGAATCGTTTGACATTTGTGCCCATCGTTGTTGCCGCATCGCTCTGCAATTTGCATGACGAAAGACGCAGACAAATCTCAGCTAAGCCACTGTAAAAACATCTGCCCAATACACAGACATGCTCATGCATGCACATGCATGCACACACATGTAAATAAATATATAAATATGAGTGTGAGTACTCAATTTCGAAACCGTTGAACGGAAAAAACCAATTCGAACAAAGAAATGACCAGGCTCAGTTCTCATGGGCCCTCAGTTTGAGATTCTGTGATGTTGCGGGCTCCACCCTCAACCCCCTTACCCTATGAGTGTGCGTATGTGTGTGTGTGTGTTGTACTTTATGTACATATATTTATATGAAATAAGGCCATTTCCTTTCAATTGACTGTACCCACATCGGCAACAAGAGCTCTGAGGCAATACAGTCAGAGTCGTCATACTGCGGCCCCGGGTCCCGCACACACTCACACACACACACACACACACACACACACACACATATTTAAATTTTTTTTATTATTTAGAGCTGATAACAGACAACTGAACGGGCCCGGTCCGGGAACGCGGCTTGAGCCATAAAAACAGATCTCGTCCAGAGCGAAAATTATACAACGTTGTTGTTGTTGTTGTTGCTGCTGCTGCTGTTATTATTGCTGTTGTTGTCGTCGTCGGCATCGCCACTTGAACCAAAAGCAGAAACGAGGGAAGCTGCAAAGACCAACAACAAACGCTCGCTTTAGCCTTAGCTGGCGACTGCGCTGCTGCTGTTGGCAGAGCGAGCGGGAATTAACGAAGTGAACCGAACGAATGCAGCAGCGAGAGTGGGAGAGTGTGTGAGGAGCAGTAGTGTTGCCGACTTAGCCGTTTTTCGGATAGATCTATCATTTAGCAAACTACTTTAGCCGGAAAGAAATAACAAACATCCCTTATCTGAAATTCTATAATGCTTAATTGATGCTATATTGATTATATTAAATATAATTATTTAAATAATCAAATACAGTATAATTTGCTTAGCTGCCTCGAGTACTTTGCACACAACTTCGAGGCAGCTATCTTAAAAATGCAGTAAACTTAATTTTATTTTTGGACATATTTGATTGTTAAACCAGTTACGCCCTTCGATTTTAACATCCTGTACCATTTCACAATTGAAAATGTATGTATATAGCGAAAGTCACGATCAAAACATCAAGGAAAATAACGGACAGCCGCAGAAATTCAAATTGCACGAGTTGCCATACTGCATTCAAATTATTTACGAAAATTTGCTTCTTTCTCAATAGATGGCGCAGCAAACTTACATGATTTTCATAGGAAACCACACATAAATACTGCCGATATGAGGCGCTTAAGTGCAAAAGGCTGCTAAGTTGGATGCACCAAACGTAATTATTTTCATAATAAAGAGATCATGATGCAGAAAAATTTAAATATCAGGCAGCTATCTTGACGATGCAGCTAAGTATCGAGGCAGCTAAGCAAATTATACTGTATTATCTTTAGCTAATATAAATAGTTTCCGAATAATAATTCATATTCAAATGCAACTCCTTTTAAAAGAAACTTTTTGTCCTATACATATACTGTCCCTTTATTAATATCTTTTTATACTTTTAAATATATTTTTATTCTGCTGGGTTTATCCTTTTGCTATGGCAAGTAGTTGACATCACTGGTGTGAGGAGTGTGAGTGGGCAACACACAGTTAGAGAGAGCATGATAAATTAACACACAGCGAGAGAGCGACAGCGAAATGTATGAAAATGACAATCAGCGGGACAAAATGAACTCGCGATGAGATTGCGGCGAGTGGACCAAGTTTATAAAGAAGCGTAGATTAAATATGTATGAGAGCACAAATGATGCTGTGTGTGTGTGTGTGTGTGTGTGTGTGAGTGAATGAATGTGTGTGCGCGTGTGCGTTTGCGTATGTGTGAGCAATTGAAGCGACGCGTCGCTGCCAACGGATCAGGGTTAAAAATATGCGCGAACTGAGACGAGAACAGCCAACGGGGTTGCTCTCTGGTGACCAGGGCTCTGCTCCACCCCACCCTCTTCTCCTCCCACTATCTCTATCTCCCTCTCTCTCTGTGTGTGTTGTTGTTGCTCTGTGGTTCTGTGTCACGCTTATGATTTAATAAGCAAATGAGCTGAAAAATTTATGAAATTGTTGTTTGCGGGCCACTTCCTCCCCCACCTCCCCCTGTTCGACGGCTTGACCAACCGCGCCCCACAAAATCTCAGCTTTGGCTGGTGAAAAGGGATGGGGAGGTGAGCAGCCTCGTTGCGATCGTCTTGAAAATGTTTTTGCATATATGTATATGTATGTATGTATATGTATGCGTCACTTGCGGCCCCACAAATTACTGGGCGTATACCCAATTTGCGTAATAATATCGTAAATGTTATTAAAAATATGTATACATATGTATGTATGTATGTATGTTTGTATTTGCTGCGATTAAATAAATGATGACTTTATTTATTCTCATTTCGACATTGTTTAATATAAGGTTGACCCTTGAGAATATCTGAAAATTGCTTACCGAAGGTGTTGTTAAGGGATTGTTTGATTTATTGCTTGATTGACAGCTTAATTGGTCATAAGCTGGGAATTGAGTTAAGTTCTTAAATTAAATACAAAGTATTTGATTGATTCTAGCTGTAATGTAATAGAAGTAGAAGTAGTAGTAGAAATGGAGTATAAGGGAGTAATAGGTAAGAAAAGTAGTATAAGTAGTAGTATAATAACTGAGATAATTAGTAGTGGAAGTAGTAGCATAATAAGTTAAATAAGTAGTAGTAGTATAATTTCTATATAATAATAGTAGATAATGGAATAATTAGGAGCTGTAGTAGTAGTAGTTAGTAGTAGTGTTATTAGTAGCTGTAGTAGTAGTAGTAGTAGTAATAGTAGTATTAGTAGTAGCTGTAGTAGTAGTAGAAGAAGTAGTAGTAGAAGTAGTAGAAGTTGTTGTAATAGTAGTAGAAGTAGTAGAAGTTGTAGTAGTAGTAGTAGAAGTAGTAGTAGAAGTTGTAGTAGTAGTCGAAGTAGTAGTAGAAGTAGTAGTAGAAGTTGTAGTAGTAGTAGTAGAAGTAGTAGTAGAAGTTGTAGTAGTAGTAGTAGAAGTAGTAGTTGAAGTTGTAGTAGTAGTATAAGTAGTATAAGTTGTAGTAGTAATAGAAGTAGTAGTTGAAGTTGTAGTAGTAGTATAAGTAGTATAAGTTGTAGTAGTAATAGAAGTAGTAGTAGTTGTAGTAGTATAAGTTGTAGTAGTAGCTGTAGTAGTAGTAGTTTTAATAGTAGTAGTAGAAGTAGTAGTAGTTTTAGTTGTAGTAGAGGTAGTAGTAGTTGTAGTGGTATAAGTTGTAGTAGTAGTAGTATAAGTTGTAATAGTAGTAGTAGAAGTAGTAGTAGTTGTAGTAGTATAAGTTGTAATAGTAGTAGTATAAGTTGTAATAGTAGTAGTATAAGGTGTAATAGTAGTAGTAGAAGTAGTTGTAGTAGTATAAGTTGTAATAGTATTAGTAGAAGTAGTAGTAGTTGTAGTAGTATAAGTTGTAATAGTATTAGTAGAAGTAGTAGTAGTTGTAGTAGCTTTATTTGCAGTAATTATGTTAGCTAAATACTAGTTATATTATGGGAAGTGAAGAAAGAAATAGAAGTAGTATGTAACAGTTTAGAATTATTATAGATATCCTATTGTCAGTATTGGCCTATTTTGTCTTTTTTACAGAATAATATGCAAATTTTAAACAATACTGAATTCACTTTCTTATAAACTAATATGTACTTTCATAAATCATCTGCAATACTTAAATAGATCAAACATACGCCTTATCAAATATATGTATATAATCTTTCTTAATCATACTCTAAGCTGTCGTAGCTGAGCTCAAAAATACTTGACCCAATCTCTGACCATGTCTGCAAAGTGGCTTATCACGTGAACTCAGCTAACGGCGGAAACTTGACCAACGGCAGCCGCAAATGTTTGAGCTGATAAACGTAAAGACTGGAATTTTTGGGAATGAAGAAGAACGCAATTAAATAGGAATGCAAACTGTCCATTATTAGTCTGGTATGCCTATATGTATGTATGTGTATAAGGCGGAAGCAAACATTGATAAGAACAAGTCCCAAGCCGGGGAAAACAAGTAGACGAACAAAAAAAACCAAAAACCGAAAACCCAAAAAACTAAATGAATACGACCGCAAGCAAATAAAGCGATTCGGTTTTTTGGAACATGTGAAAATGCATTTGGCCGTGATTATTTGGCTGTAGCAAGAGGAAAACTCAAAATGTGAAAAACGTTTGCTTCGCATATCGTTTTACATTTCCAATTGTCAACTACCTGCTGCTCCGGGCAATACAAAGAGTCGCTCCTCCATCCTGAACTCTCTGGTCCAAACCGTAACCAGAAGGGGGGGAAGGGGAGGATCGAAACAAAATATACATACATACATATATATGCGAGTATTTCTTCTTCTTCTTCTTTTGCATCTAAATATAGCCACGTCTTCAGTTTGAGGCACTGCAGCAGCTGTGGAAAATGCGCTTGAAATTTGAGTAGAACATTGCGAGTTACAGGAAATCGAGCCAAGCCTGATATATCGAATGCTTATAGGAAAAACCATCAACAGTTTTTGGTAGTTCGTGTCGTATTTTGTGTTTTTCGGGTTTGCCTCTAAGCACGCTTTGTAACATTGTGTCTTTTTGGGGGTTGTTTGGCGTTCATCTTTGTTTCTTTTTGCTATTTTTGGAATATCCAAATATTGAAGAGGGGGAAAAGAAAGTACATTGATTATATTATTTTGTCAAAAAATACACAATTTCCCAATTGAACAGGGCTTTATCATTGTAACATATTAAAATGGGTGTAGATTTGTAGACTGTAGATAAGTGTTTGATTGTTATAGTAAGTACATGGAAGTCTTTCTTCTTGTGTCATGTCTTATTGATTGTAAGATCATAGTAGATATGCCAATGCTTTATTTTCTCTATTGAACTGCTTGTTAAATACATATGTGTTATATCTATAGACTTATGTTGAATATATGTAAATATCCTCAACATAAAGATACCTTTTTATTTAGAGAATTTCTTTAACTCGATAATTGGGGTTTTAGTTCCTCCAAACAATATAATTGATATCAATTCATAATCTTAAAAGTAGCATATTATATTGAAGAGTGGTTTTATATAATCGATACATTAGTACTACTTATAAACTTAACAAAGAAAGCTTAAGCTTTAATTATAATTTCTTTAAATTACTTTCTTCAAAAGAAGTGTCTGTTTATAATAATTGAAAGAATATAATTATCAAATAGTACTTTTAGAATTATTTATCATATTGTTCCATATATACATTCTTTCCTCTGTCTCTCCCTCTGTTTGTCCCTTTCCATTAACCTTTTTCTACTTTATTATTTATTAAATAATAATATATTAATTTCATTTCTCTGTCTCTTTTCTTTTCCAGGGGCGCTTCTCATGCCAGCGATCTCAGTCTGAGCGCCTTTGCCCAACACTTGCATAACAACAACAATAATAATAATAATAATAACAATAACAATAACAACAATAATAATAACAACAACGGCACACACAACTTAATAAATGCCAGCAAAGCAGCAGCAGCTGCTGCTGTTTTAAAATTGAGCTCCTCCTTTAATGATTCGTCGAGCGCCGTGTTGAATTTATCCAAATGCTCGACATTGAACATGAGCAGCGATGATTATTATTGCGATTATTATGTGAAGCCGGAGTTGGATTTGTCAACTGGCGGAACGGGGACAGGGATCGCAGGAAGCAGCAGCAGTGCAAGCAGCAATGGCAGTGGAAGTGGCAGCGGAGTGGGAGGCGTGGCATCTCAGCCAATGCCCGCCCATCAACAGACTTTGGCCCAAACTCAAGCTCACAATGATAGTCGAGTGAGCTCGACAAGAAATGACAGTGGAACCTTGAATTCCCATCAACAGAGCTACGATGATCTGGATGCGAGTTCGTTGCGCAGCGGCGACGAGGATAATGACAATGCCTCGGATGAAGTGGAGGAACTGGAGGCCATCGATGCTGATTTTCCATATCCCATCATACTCGACTCCAATTCGCCGCGTAGCATAAATGGCGCCATCGAAAATGGACCGACAACGATGAGGAAACGTCGTCGCAATGGGGAAACGGATGAACTGGAGGATGCGGATATCGAGGGGGATGATTATGAGGATCAAATGCTGCAACAACATCGTCATCTGCGGCAGCAACAAAATGCCGCAGCCGCCGCAGCGGTGGCAGCTGTTGGGGGACTCGAGTTGCCACCGCCGCAAACAGTGCGCGAGGTTCTCAATTCAAAGTTCTGCGGTTTCATTTCGGCCAAGTTAAATAGTATGGAGGATTCGGAGGCGGATAATCTTATGAATCGGATTCTTTTGCTCGTCGTGCAAATGCAACAATGCGAGGCAGCCAAATAGGGGAAAGGGGGGGCTTGGGAACAGGGTAGTCTTAATAGAAAAGCTCAAGTAAAGCTCATTATGGATTAATGCAGCTGCTCAAAGCACATACTTTTCTTGCCATCGACATATTTTTCTCATTTATTTAAAATTGTTTTCTCAATTTGCCATACAAAATCACGTTCAAATTTCAAAATGCCAAATTTGTGCCATGCCAAAAAGAACAAGAACTAGAACTAGTACCAAATGTAGAAACCCCTATGGAAACACTTCTTTATAGCTATACCCAAAAAAAAAACAAAACAAAAACGTAAGAAACAAAACCGAAACACAAAGAATAAAAGACACAAGAATACAAAGACAAAGAAAGTTAGCAATGTATGAGATTTAGTTTATTATAAACGTTAATTTAGTTCTAAGTTCCCCGCTATAGAGTGTTTCAGTTTTCAACTTATATTTAGAAAACTGATACAGGGTCTATGTTTAGCAAAACCAAGTAATACTTATCTTAAACTCGTCTCATCACAAACGCGAAATCGAAAAATTAATTAATTATTTGTTTTTTTTTTGAAGATACTCCTATTTTATCTTAAATCGGTACAAAGACGCAACCATTTGAATTCTTGCCAATGCACAGCGAATAGCATTGTTTATAGTCTAAGTTTAATTTAAAAGTGGCAAATATATATATATTAAATATATTAACATTACATTACACAATAAATATTTATAGCTTAAATATCATAATCATAATCGTAATATTTTTTCTTTTACATCTTATCATCGTTTGCAAAGCGTTGTAAATATTTGCGAAAGAAGCGTTAAATAAAATACATTTATTATAAACTATAGTAAATATAATTTGAGGGTTTCCAAATCGATGGGAATTGTAAAATTCCCAATGGAAATTTTAAATAATTCAATTTATCTTTATTGTCTCATCTCTTCCTTGTCTTCCAATTTATAGATCGCAAGAAATGACACATTGTTTATTTTAGCCAAACATCTACATATTCAAAGAGTTTTCTAATCGTTACCTAGTTTTAATGGTAATTGGATAAAACTATGAATATTACTACGTATTTTTAATATTCGTATATTTACTAAACCTGTAGATTTCCCAGAGATTCCGAATTATATTAATCTACTTATATTCTACGTTATTTGCTTCTTGATCTGTATTAAGACAAACTCAACTGATTAATATTTTAAATTGAATCTCTACCTATCCGAAAAGTTTCCGAGTTTTCCCTGAATTTCTTACCAAAATCATATAATATCTACGACTTTATCTTAAGTTGAAAGTTTCTTTCTTTCCAGCTGAACCTATCCCAATACTTTTCGAAACTTATGGTATCTTATCTATCAATTAATCAAACTTAAATCTTTTTTGAGTATACCTTGTACTTAATCTGTTTCTTATCAGTTTTCCGTAGAGTACTCTTGAGATATTATGAAAATCGTTAATAAAAGTGTCATTTCTTATCTTATTTCCTTACCAAAATCAGTTTTCTCATAACAATCAATTGGTATTTATCTTATTTACCATCTTCACACTACAAACTGTATTTAGGTATTTGTAAAGGCTACACACATATCATTTAACATGCCAGACCATTAGCATATCTCGCACATATGTAGAGGCAGCTTCCCCTCAACATATCTCTTGGTGTGGACCATGACAAACTCACACATTTGGCCAGATGTGAGGCAAAAAACCCAGAGCAGAAGACGCCGATAGCATTAATACAGAAGGCGTCATAAAAACCAGTCGACAATGAGACAAAAGATAAGCCCAACAGCGCGCATGCGCCATGGGACAAGCACAGAGAACAGGGTCGAGTTGTGTGGAGAGGAGAGGTGAGGGGTAACCAGATGTGGGCATGCCAAAAATCATATAGACCAACTTAGGAACAGGCCATGCACTCATGAATGAATGAATGAATGGAAATTGAAAGAGAACAATGCGGCTGCTTGCCAAGATGAAAACAACCCTCAATGCGGTCCATACGATCCTTGGCCCTTTAGACGGGTATGCTACAGTACGGCACGGTATGATATGGTATGCTATGGTATGGTTCGGTCTGTTATGGTCGTTTCTGGTCTGTTCCTCTACCTAAGAGATTGTTGCCCTGCAAAAATGCGTCGCACATGCGCGGAAAATTGCCAAAACGTCGCGACGGTCACGATTAAACAGAAACTGGTTCCCTCGCATCGGGTCTTATTGTCTGTTAGCCTTGGTAGAGCAATCCCGGTTAAGGGATGCTGTATGGGTTCAATGACCATGGCCAGCATACGGCAACGTTAAGGGTAGAGCTCAGTTTTTGAGTCAATACAACTCGGTAGAATGTGTTGGTTTAATGATGAATTCGTCGTTTCTTTTGTTCCCTCGCTTGGTATGGGGAAGTGGCTATAAAACTGAGAGAATACGTACCATGGGAAAGATTTGAAGTACAAAAATGCCTGGTTTAGAATTGCTGAAATCACAGTATAGCAAGAAAATGTTAGCTGAAAGTTAGAATCGTACAGAGAACTGACAACTATGTTTTTAGGAGAAGAATACTAGCTGGAATATTCTGATGAAATATTTTTCAAACCTAGTTTAAAGAGTATGTCAGTATTTAATAAAAATAAGTAAAATAATGAAACTATCTTCTAACCCTAAGATAAAATAGATCTTCTAAAAATGAATTTCTTTTTTAAGTTAAGTATACATTTTCATATTTACTATATGAAACTCTATTGCTTCAGGTAGTTGGGATAGCCTGCCTTAATTCGCTTCCAATTTTAAGTAAATTACTATTTAATATATTCATAGTTTAATTTGAAGATATAAAGGCAAACATTTATTACACTTTACCCAACAATGCATCATAAAATATAAATCAACTGTAATATCTTATACCAAAATAGATGGTAAAATCAAAGACAGTCCAATCCTAAACTAACCAAAGACACTCTTTAAATAGATAGCATTGTCACTGTCTATTTTAAAAGTGTTTTAGGCTAACTTAAGATTACGAATCGATGCCATTTTAGCCGCTTGGATTCCAGTCTAGCAGTCAGTCTGTACTTTACCATCTTTTGGATCCTTATTACTCGAAGTTGGTGTTTGAATCTCAGGAGTTTTCGGCTTGTTTGAATTGTGACTTTGCTTACTTAAATCTTCAAAATACTTGCGACCTTTGAAGCAAGCATCCTTACAATTAGTTCGTTCGCATTTGGTCATCATTCTGGGTTTACCAATGGCATGTGGATAAACTAATGGTAACTCCAACATGGAATGATGGGAGAATGGACGCAGTAATTGATAATGGGTCTTTTGAGATTTAATGCAATAACATTCTGAATTTTTAGTGCTTCGACTGGTATTTTGTGTTAGTTTCGGACAGATTCTCTTCTCAGTTTTTTCTTCATCATTTTTATATGGACATTTCATAATTCTCACAGTCTTAATGCAATTTCCCTCACAATTTCTTCGTTGACATTTAATTTTATTCAAACATGAGCGATTTGTGTTATCCCTTTCAATATTTGTCGTCATTTCTACCATTGATTGTGTGGAACAGGGGCATTCGTCAGGAGTCTTGCTTTCCCTTTTGGCCTTAATTCGATCTTCCGGGTAATCACTTAGTGAGCTACTTGCTCTACTCTCTGCTTGATCCTTATCTAGAGAAAGGCTTTGTCGCCAATTATTATCAATTATTGGACTAACTTCTCGATCAGGATCGTATGATTCTTCAGGACTTCCTGGTGGGGCGATTTCTCCCGATTTTCTTGATTTGCTACTTCTTCTTTGCTTTTCTTCATATTTAGCTTCAACATCTAATTCTTCTGTATAAGTCTGAGGAAACCGCTGAGGACAAATCTGCAGGGGTGTATGTAACCGGGAAAATCCCAAGGCACACCATTCTCTACAATCGTTTAAATTACAATTCTTTAAAATTGGCTTACTCTTTTTAGACTTTTCGTACTTTTTTATGCAATGTTCAATCTTCACACATTGTCCAGAATTCGAGCACTTTCCTTGGCAAGTTGCCTTGCACTTGAGAATCTTATTTGTTGGATAATCATAGATGGGTTGTGGCCACTTAAAGGATCTTAGTGAGTGACTATCTTCCTCATTTTCATCTTTCTGGTATTGACTTCGAGAGCTCCTCGATGTCCTTTTACTCTCATAGTGATCTTCATCTTTATCTCCTCGATAGCTTCCGGATCTGCTTTGAATTGATCCCTTACCACTTTTGCTGGAATTTCTATCCTTTCTACTCTCATATTGGTTTTTATCCATGTCGTGTTCAAATTCTTGTGATTTTTGAATAATTGATCCATTGCCTATGTTGATGGAAGTATCACTCCTTTTACTCATAACTTCATGATGACTTTGATTACTTCTCCGCTCATCTTGATATTCATTTTTAACTTTATCTTTATCTTCTTCATAATTTGAAGATCTTTCTTCAACTGATGACCTTTTGCTAGACCTTCTACTCCATTTTTTTGCGAACTTGCTTAGAAACGATTCTTTTTGAGTGTTTTGAATATTTTTTCGAGATATTCCCTTGTCACTAACGTTGCTTCTCTTTTTCTGGTTGACTTGATCATTTATTTGTACGCTGATCGAACTTTTTGCACTGCCTAAACTCTTCCTATCAGAGGTACTTTGTTTTCTGCTTCCTTGACTGACGGAGTGTTGTGAAGCACTGCTCTTTCGAGAAATAAAGTTACCAGATATATTTGCACTATGAAAAGATAAACTGCCTTGATTATGACTTCTGCCAGTAAACGACAGTTGTGGTGCTCTTGGGCCAAGACTTCTGCCTCCACTAGTGAAAGATTCCTTCGTTCTTCTCTTATTAGGACTTTTTCCCAAACTAATTTCACTATTAGGAGGTGCCTGCGCGCTTCTTTGACTGGGGGTCTTTCCCATACTAGATCTATTCGGAGATGGCTGTCGACTTCGTTGACTTGAACTTTGTCCCGAACTAGGTGAAGTCTTACCTGATGTCTGCGGACTTTTCTGACTACTAGGAGTCTTTCCCCCACTTGGGCTACTAATACTGGATGCCTCTGTACTCTTTTGACTGGAACTTTTTCCGCTGTTAGGACTCTCTTTTCCTCCACTTGAGTTGCTGGTACTTAAAGATTTTCTCGAATTTTGATTAGAAATTTGTCCACCACTACGGTTACTTATAAATGAGGCTCGTTGGCTATTTGGAAAGAAACCTTTTCCTCTTCTAGGGGTATCATAGGAAGTTTTATGTCTGGGACTCTTTCCCTCTTGAGTCATACGATAATATCGGCTAGGACACACACAACGGTAGGGACTCCTGCAGGATATTTTATCCGCTTTCTTTTCTTTCTGCTTTTGTCGCTTTTTCGCAGACTTTGACTTTGTTTTCTTTTTACAGCCAATGCAATTATCATTCTCCAACTCGGGCCAGGTCTCGGCCAGATAGCCTCGTTCAGCAGCCTGGACTTTGGAAAGCTCTGCCCTGTACTCTTTGCAAAGGATGCAACCACAGTACTTGCCATGCTCCACTTCACATGAAGTTGTGTCATCTGTCCTTTCATGTTTCCGAAGATTGTAGCTGCTTTCCGATTCGCAGGAGAAACAAGAATCGGTGACCAAAGCGAGATCTGTGAGGCGACTCCTCAGCTGTGTAATGATCTTCTGCTGTCTAACTCGTACATCTCCCATGCAGTAGGCGTCGCTCATCAACGTAGGCAGCTCATCGTTATCCCGACTAGCATCTATGCCCTGGCACGTAATCCTCTGAAGCTCCCGGAGAAGGCACATACGTTCGTTGCCCGAGGCGCATGCAATTTGTCGCAATCGGAACTGTATCTTTGCATAGTGCGAGGATATGGAAAATAGTGCATCCTGTAATTTCTGGACTTCGTCCTCCAGATTGCACTCGTAAGCCGTTAGCTTGCGACTCAACAGACGTCCATCCTTACTGAGCCAGGTATAGCGACGACACGTATCCTTGGTGTCCTCCCTGTCGCTATCTGAGAATAGACTTCCGCAGGAGCAATTGCATTTCTTGTCCCCATCGGCGTCAATGATCTTCATTGTGGTTAACTATTTATTAATGCTTTTTATATTGAGTTTCAGTTTTTGGGTGTTGCTTTTCCGGTTAGTGTTGAATTTTTTTTCCATTTAGCATAGAAATTTTGAAAGTTTCCGAAAGGTATTAAAATAAAAGCTCATCAAATATAACAACCTTATAAAGAAGGCTATGAATGAATGAAATATACATATACTAGATATAATATTACGCTAAATAGCTATGGAAATGGAATTCTGACCTTCAGTGCGCACAGTTGGAATTTGTGTACATCTCGTAAATTAGTCGGATAAGACATATAAGGTATAATCCTGTCATAAACATTAGAAATTGCACAATTGTATTCATTTTTTGTCCAAATTTAAAAGAGTTTTTTTCGGAATTTCGAAAATTTGTCTAAAATTTCTAAGTAAAACTCTTAGCAGTCTAGGAATATGTATTTTTAAACTGAGTATTTTTCGGGTTATTTAAAGCTCATTAATGCTAAAGGTTTGTTTTTGGATTTTAGGTAATGTTGTTGTTGTTTTAATTAGAATGGCACTAGAATTAACAATAAAGTGGATGACAAAATGGCTGCTTAGAAAAGCTGAGTGCGAAAAATATCAAAGCAGCTGCTGATCCGCTGCTGCCAACCATTCATAGCCGCCATTTTGAAGCATCTCTCTTTTTCCCACGGCTGATCAGCCAAAGATTCCATGTCAGCCGCCATTCATATCCGCCATTTTGAAGCATCACTCTCTGAGGCTCACACTGTGACTATCTCGCTCTTACTTAAACACACGTTATGTAGTTGCATTTTTTGCAACGCTTTGTATGCATGTCTCCCGCTCTCGTTCCTTCTTTTCAATTGGCGCGCACAGATCAACTGAGTGTAAGCAGAGAAGCAGACTGCGGGCAGAGGAAGTGACAGCAAATCAGACAAAACAAAGAACATATTGAAAGTGAACTATATTTATATTTATATATATATATATGTATGTATATATTTATATAAATATATATTTAAATACACGTTAGGCATTCATTATGAATTAATTATATTATTCATTAATAAGCTCTGAATTAATTTCATTTGCATTAATGCTGATTTATTCATATTATTTACTTTAATAATTAATTTGATTAATATTTAATTAAATGCTTTGTGCTTTTCATGCATTTAACTAGTATACATCCCATTTGATAGCACACTTTGTTGCGAGTCTTTTGCTACTTAACGGCAGCAGATACGTGGCACATGCGGCATGCAACAGAACACGCTAAATGTGCAACAAGCTGAATAATTGGTAGTTGTAATCAATGACCGGTCCATCGGGGCTTCTCCCGTGATACCCTTTCCCCTCGTTCAAATTTCATGCGAGCCGCGGGGCGCCAAACCAGAACACACTAAACAAATTTCGTGTATCCAAAAGATTTAGTCATGTTGCATGCGATTGATTTGGGGCTCCAACCAATCGGCACCTGCAGTTAGAAAGAGATGGAAGAGAGGAGGGAGGTAGACAGAGAGAGGAAGAGAGAGAGAGGGATAGACTGTTCGCCGTAGGCCGCGAATACTATGAAATGGAATGGAACAAAAGCCGCGCTTTGTAAGCGGATGAACATGAAATCTATATAAGTAGATGGTGCAGGGATTTCGGGGGGAGGGAGGGTGTACATTGTCCGTTGTGCGTGTCTAGTTGCAGGTTGGGGATTTTAAAATGAAAGCTGATTACCGTTAACAGCAGCAGTTTCAGTTTGCAGCACGCAGCAGCTGTTGTTTTTTGTTGTTTTTGTTGCCTGCTTTTAGGCGCGCACTGGAAAATCGTTACAATTTGAATTGGCAAATCTGGAAAACATTCTCTCTAGCGAGCTGCTTAATTTATTGCCATGCCGGCCGGTGCGACCTTTTTCCTTCTCTGTGTTTTCTTAGGGCAGGTTCATCTTTATGAGCTGTTGTTGGTGCCGTTGTTGTTGTTCCTCCCTTTTGGCTTTCTCACTTCGTTTGCTGGTCGTGCTCGTAAATCGCCGCACGATGTTTTCGTGTGGAGTCCATGTGCAGTTAGAAATGACATCTCCAAAATGTCAGCTGTCAGCAGTTTGTGGCTTTGAAATGTGGAGCACAGCACTTAAATGAGAGCAACAGCACCCGAGAGAGAACAAATAAGAACAGATGCTCATGTGTAGGTGCTCCTGGAAGTTTTATGGCTGCTTCGGCGGAACGTTTTGGCATTGCGGAACACTGGAAGCTCGGGTTTATGTATATTATGGCAAGGTGCTTAAGAGAGCGCTTTTGTTTACTTAAGAGAGTTGTGACTGGAAGCGGCTTTAACATAAATATAATTATTATTATTGAATTTTTATAAATATAAGTAATACATACATTTTAATATTTATTAAATTAAATATATATTACAATTTCTACTGATTTTGTTTAAATTAAAATTACATTTTTAATAATTAATTATTTTGTATATAAATAGAGTGTGATCAAGTCCTACACAGCTGTCAGTTGCATGTTAACTGTATGTTTCTCTGTTGCACTAACAGTATTCCAGTGTGCAACAGCATGCAGAGCGCCATAATAAAGCGACAGAGCGAGAGAACGCCAATGCATGCCAATGCCTGCTCTCATTCTCTCTCTCTACACACAATAACATAACAAACTATTAATTATATATTTAAATATGCATTATCAAACATTTTTATTATTTTTAATAATTTATATTTATATTTATTTGTTTAAATATTATAATATATTATTTAATTATTTAAAATAACATCAACTTGAAAGCTCGTGTGTGAAACACTTTGGAAACGAGACAGCAAAAATCACGAATGCGTCTAACGGTACCGGCGCCATGTCTCTGTTTTGTTTGCTTTTGGGCCGTCCATTCGCCTGAGCTTCGTTCGGTTTCGCATTGGAATCCTTTGGCTGCTGCTATTACCATTGCTGTTGCTGCTTCTGCTGCTGCTACTTCTGCTTCTGCCGTTGTCGCTGCCTCTGCTGGCTGACTGGCTGCCAATGTTCGCGTCCCAACGAGTGCAGCGAATTTGGCGAGCCTTGTGCAGTTGTCGCTTCAGTTGCAAACGAACGATTTAAGCGAAAAGTTCGAACTTCTTTCAGTGCGCGGACTACGACAACGGCACAATATTTGCAGCTACCGAAAGCGCAAAGCGAATAATGTAAAGCTGTTAAGTGTTTAGCCAAATATCTTCAAAGGACACAATTGAAACAACTAAATTTGCTTGTATGTAAAGCGTCACGATAGAATACATTGTTTTGGGCGGGTAAGTTGGCGGGTCGCTAGCACCTCACACACCTTGTGTTCTTCATAAATATTTCAAACACAACTCGAAAGTCGTCTCAGCTGTGCCCAATTCTTTGGCTCTTTACAAGCTCTGCTTATGACAAGCGTATGCATTTTTTATGCATTTTCTGGGGAATATTTTTAAGCATTTGTTAGCTGAGTGTGCTATTAAAATGGAAATTTACGAATGTGTGTGTTCATTCGAGGGATGTCTTCAAAAGCTTAATAACTAAGCATTAAATAGGTATAATTTCTATTTTATTTAGTATTATTATTAGGAATTAATTACGATGAGTATCTCTTGGAATTTTGAGGGTAATCAAAGATTGATGCATCAAATAATGATTTTGACAGATCTTGATAACATAATTCTTTATAAACATTCCATAAAAGGCCAATAATAGTTAGCTTATTAAAATAACAACAATATACACATAAATAAATACAAATATTTTTTAAAAATAATACAACTCGTGTGTGTGTGTGTGACAGCTCAATAAAATAATAAAAACGACATAAATTTAAATTAATACAAGTGCGGAAAATATAAAAAAATATAATTAATTTCATTTTAATGCGACAAGATGCGATAATTTGTAGTATCGCTAAACGGAGTTGACATTTTGGGTAAGTGTAAATTTATGCTACAAATTAATGTATTCATTAACTTATTTATGTATATTTTATTTAAATTTTTAAATATTGTTATTATTCAGTATTCTGCTACCATAAGGCAGCTTGACTAGTTCTAAATCAAAAACAATTTAAATAATGAGTATAACAATAAGAGCTAGATATTACATTAAATTTTTTTAAGCCTTGCATTTAATTTTTACATTCATTTTTTAATTATGTCAGGATTCTGAAAGGCACTTCCTGTAGTTGGTTTATTTTTTAAGCTTCTTCAGCTATTTATGCCACCACATTAAATTCGATTTTGAAGTATTGGCTTGCTTTAAAATCTAAATACGTCAAGTAATTTTTTTGAACATAAAATAATTATTAATATATTCAAAGAAAAGTAAACTAAAGAAACAAATAATAATGTAAAAATATTAATTAATTAGAATGTAATTTTAAATAATTTAAAGTTAATTTAAATATATTTACTAGCGTATTAATTTAAAGAAATCAAATATAAATAAATAAAATTAAATAAATAAGAAACTTAGTTTATTGTGGATTTGAATTAAGGGTCGATTTCAACAAATAATTGAGTATTTTATTCGAACCTTAGTTCAATTGAATACTATAAATATAATTCGTTTTCTTAATTGTTTACAGTATTTACTTGATCTTAAAACATCAATGATTTTAGTATAATGTTTTCACTTTTAAAAATTTAAACATATATACGAAATATATTAAATTTGCGTAACTGTATAAATAATATTTTTAGAGATTCGGTTAATGAATAAATATTAAAATACTTTTTATATTAAGTCTGCCAAATAGTAATAAATACTTTCATACCCTGTTGCAGCATAATTCTGTGACATTTATCATTATTTCAAGTGAATTAAATCGTGTTTAATTGCTAAAGGCAAAGTTTTCATTACAATTCTGAAAGTTTAATAAAGTTGAGAATTCAAAGTTAGGTAGAGAGTATTTCTTAGTAAATTGTATTTAATGTCTAGAATATACACATTTACCTCAGTTGCTTTAGTTTTATTTTAATAATATTATTTATTATATGCTTATTATGTTAATTAGAAAAATAAATAAATTACTTTAATAACGTAATTAATTTAAGAATCATTTAATTGAAGCTCTTAAATTTTATGTAAATCGTAGAAATCGATTAATGTTAATTAATCGTTAGAGATAAGCAATTAAATAAAAGAGAACTGCATAGAATAATTATGTAGAAATAGATACAGAGATAATAGTTAAAGGTTAGAGATAAATGTAAACACATGCTCGTACATAAATTATGAGTTAATATAAGAGAAAAAACTAATTAATTAGGAAATAAAATGCATAAAAAACCGGTAGAACGGGAAGTAAATTTACACAGTCAAATTACCAATTTTGAGTTATAATTAAAAGGGAATGCTATAAAATTTCAAATATGTTCTACTTTAACATATAAAACCTTTTGGTATTTGTGGTCATATTTAATTGAAATATAGTGACAGAAATATACTTTTATTTAACACTAATTCGAATCAAATTTAACTTGCCACAAAATGCTATCTCGATAGCAAGAAAACTTCAATAAACTGCAACTGCAGTGTCTAATAATTGAAAATACCTAGACGAAAAAGGCTTCCACAACAGTTAAACGAGAGATACCATAAACTATATTAAAATACTTTCAGTAAACAGCAGAAGAATGCAAATCATTTTCAACAGAGTTTTGCATAGAGCAAGGCAAATAAAGAAAAAAAAAAGCCCGAGGAAAAGTTTCAACAGTGCCAGTCAGTCAGTCAGTGAGTCAGTCAGTCAATCAGTCAAACAAAAAGCAGTGAAAAATTCTGGCAAAATATGCAATCAACAAAGCCAAAGTGCGAAAAGTATTTTAATTAAACACAAATACACTTAAAAATGCCAACGGCGAAAAGTAGATGAAAGGAAAACAACAACAACAAACCAACAGAAAGAGAAATAGGAATAAAATGAGAATAAAAACTGTTGCCTACTTTTGGGTGCATTTTTAATTGTGGTTTAACGCTGGGAATATCCGCTGGGAATTGTTGTTTTTTTCTTTGTTTGTTTGTGTAAATGTGTGTGCAGCCTTCGATTGTCATTTATGGCACGGAGATTCTGGCTCTGACTCTTCAGGTGAAGTGTGAATTGAAGCGCCGCTTGAGTGCGACCAAAGAAAAGCTCACTGCTCAAGTGGAAAAACGGTTGAAGTGCGTCACGAGATGGAAAACAAAAATGATGGAACAAGATGCAAGCGACCAGCCAAACAATACAAACTACAAAACTGCAGCTGCTTTTGTCTGTCCCGTGGGTAAAAAATTGAAAAAGGGGGAAAAACATGAGAAATTACTTCTGGGAATTTGCCGGCATTATGCGAAGTGGGTGTGCAGTTGAGAAATGGAACAAGGCAAGAGTAAATAGATGCATGACGAGTGTATGAAAATGAGGCAAAGCTATTGATATGCATTAAATATGCATATGGGGTATCGTCTTAAAGGCATGTGGTATTTAAGATATGCGTAATTCCTGCAGAAAGAGCAGCAATTCCCAGCTGAAGACTTGAAGTAGTAGGTTTTGAAGCAATTGCAGTTTATGATATACAATTAATAGCTTTGAGTTGGTCTCTATAATATGGAAGTGTGCTTCATAAATATATTAGATATTTAAATAATTAGTTATGATTTATTTTGCTTTTAAAAACTATTAAACATTATGAACAGTACTTGAACTTTGACTTCTCCAGAATCATACTACAAAATATGTTAAAGTATTATTTAAAAACTTGTGTATGGCAAACTAATTGTCCACTATAATAGAACAATCAACATCTGGCAGGCACGTTAACACAGCCAGTAAAATATCCCCATTGACCTGGCTCATTGAGGACATTGGCTGTCTGGTATTTTCATTGCTTACGCTTTGAATTTTATTGAATTTTAAATGCCGTCCGCTAAGGCCAACGGCCCAAATAACCGTGGCTAATAAATTTAAATAAATAAACTGCAACAATTTAGGCCAAAAATGTTGCGAGCGAAAACTAAAAACGAAAAGCCATAAAAATGTCAGCGAGAATATCAATTAACGTGCTGAAATGTGTCCTAGCCAGGGTGATTGAATTGCAGATACCCTGTTGACAAATTAGTATCATTTTGTTTGACGGATATACAATTTGTTATATTAGTAATTAATAGATTTAAGGGGCAATAATTTTTATTTTTTTTTATATTAAACTATTGATAAGCTAATCTTAATTTTGTTATACTGTTCTACAAATTATAACACACATATTGTATTACCATTGTGTAGCCTTCATTCTTATTTCTCGACTGCATTTAAGGGGTATTTAAATACATGAAAAGGGCGAAATTTAAAACGCGCTTTTAGGTATAAAGCATTTTGCTTGCTGGCTTTTTCATTGGTTTTTTGTGCTTTTTAGGTCAGCGAACCACGCCCACAATGTCATTTGAAATATTCAGATAATTACAGCAGCAGCTGCGAATCAATTAACGATAATTATGGCCGCCAATAAATGGACAGCAAAGAATTATAGTAGAAATACAAATATTAACTAAAACTTGTATCGTTGCTGTTGATCTTGTTGTTGTTGTTGCTGCTGTTGTTGCTGTTGTTGGGTGTATAATAAATATTTCCTGACATTTTGTGGCATTTTTGCATGTCAATAATATTTATTGTTATTATTTCAAAAGCATTAGCGTGGTTTGGGAGCTTTGGTATACGTTTGTTCGTGCTTGCAAGCCGCCGCAAAGTATGCCACAAAAATGTGCAATAATTGTTATGGCAGAGGGAAAGGGAAGGAAAGCGCCGTAAATGGGAAACTCAACTGAATGGTTGGGTAAGGAAATTGGGCTGCTTGTTTTGCGCCTCGTAACGACCAATAATTGTTACAAATCGAAAAACATCGCCTCTAAAATGCTCCATTTTTTGTTGTTGCTGTCATTTTTCTGTTCTTTTTTTATGCCTTGTAATTTTTCACATTTTCCAAAGTTTGTTTTTGTGTGTGCTTCTTTTTCTTTTTTTGGCTTAAATCGATTTGTGGCGTTTGGCACGCGAACTTTCCAAATAGAAGCATCGGGCTAAATTGGTTAGATTGTGCCAGCATTTTGAAGGGTGCTTCAAACATGTTAAATTTATGGGTAAGAGAGTTAGGGATATACAATATTTATAAATTATTTGTTGCATTTCTAAGGGAATTCAATGCAGCAGAAACTACGATTAAATTAAAGCTTCTATCTACAAAAGATACGCCAATAAATGAAAGATTGAAGTGCTACAACTGTTAAACTACATGTATTTCTTAAAGATAAACTGTTTACCAAAGTTTAACTTTAAAGAATGTTCGCTGTTGCTATCTTGTTTGTACTATTTGCAAGTTGCAAGAACGAAAGCTGCTTTACATTTGCCATCTATCACGGTCTTTATCATATAAATGCCTTATCGCAATGTTCTTATGAACGCACTTTCCATTTTGCGAAGAAAAAAGGCGCATATTGCGACATATCGTGTGTCAATATTTCCCGTGGGTATAAAGTATGGTATATAGCACCACATATGTGCATGTGTGTGTGTGTGTATGTATTTGTGCTGGTCGCAAAAAATGGCAACTTGCAGCAGGCTACGCTTTGAGAGCTGCACTCACTTTGGCGCATTTATATGGTCCGCAGGCAGATCAGAGCAGTTTGGCCTGAGGCATAACAGCGGGGGAAACGTGGGGGTTGCGGTGTTTTGGCCACACAAAAGCGCGTAAGCGTATTATTAATAGCATGTGTGTGTGGTAACAGAGAGAGAGAGAGAGAGAGAGAGAGAGAGGGAGAGAGAGAGGGCAAGGTAGAGACGTCGGCGTTTTCAATTGTGCGGCATAAAACCCGGCGGGTTTCTGTTGACCGTTCAAGCCTCGACACACTGGCCAGTTCATATTTACTGCTGTGCCGATTTTGCCAACATTATGGACAGCCAGCTGGACATTTGGCCAGGCCAAGCTGGTATAGGCCTCTATCTATCAGTAGCTCGCACAGCGCGTAGATTTTAATAAAAACGAAATACTGCATATTTTCTGGCAGCAAATTTAATTTTAGTCAGACAATGCGTCTCACTCACTCACTACATCTGTCCCGCTCTCTTAGCCAAAGTGTGTTTAATTAATAAATTCTTTGTAAATACAATAACCATTTAACTCGACAGTCTGGAACCCGGGAAAGACTCGAGTCTGTCGGAGAGTTTCTATTTAATGTTCTATTAAAGCTGATGACTTTGTCATCGATTTCACTTTATCTTTTCGATTTACAACATCATTGAATATTTTTATATATTAGACATCTTTATTTGTTGTGAATTGCAGAGCAGTTTATTTCTATTTGTCTATTTTCTTACTTTAAGGTTTGAACTTATATTGTTCCTTTCTTTAAAGCTTCATAGTTCATATTTATGTTTGTTATGAACTTTACTTCTATGAACTTCCATAATTATCTATACGTATGCATATCTTATATCTAATCATATGTTTTCATCATCTTCGTCTTTTACCATTTGCTTTAATTTGCCACACACTTTCTTCAACTTCAAATTAAATGGAAGCACCGAAAAGTGTGCTACAAAATTTGCTCAACTGCACACTACAGCGCACACAATCGCCAAACAAGAAGTCCTTTAATTTGCTACTGCCTGTTGTTATTGTTTTTGGTGTTGTGCTCAGTTGTTTTGTGTTTTGGTTGTGTTTTCGCACGCACATACATACTCATACATATGTGTGTGTGGAAAGCGCCTCCCCATAATTTCCGTTTTGATTAATGAATGTTGAAATGTCGAAAATTGTTTGTTGACGTCGAGAGCACGCTCATAGAACTTCTATATAAGGAAGGTGAGTGTGTGTGTGTGTGTGTGTGTTTGTTAGGGAGTTGTGTGTATGAGTATCCATGTCGGTTGTTAGTCTTTCGAATGTGCGCAAATAAACAACAATAACAAATGGAAAAGGAGTTGAGCAAACGTGCCGTATAAATGTCAAATATCAATCAAAATCGCACTTTGCGCAAACAACGGACAAGACACGCCCAGTTTTGAGTCGGGTTAATTGATTGACTCCAGGTGCCAAGGGATTGCAGGTCAATCTACGCTTTGTAATCTAGTAGCTAAATCAACAATAGATATAGATATAAATATAAATATATATATATATTTGTATTTAAATTAAAATATAATTGTAAACTTTAATATATGTATAAATATAATTTTAAAATAAATATAGTTATATGTACAAATAAGTATATCTATTTCTCCTTTTATTCTAAGCACTTGCATGCATTATTCTTAACCTGCAATTTGCTTAAACGCGCATTTTATCAATACCAAAAGAAAAACAAGAACAAAAACTGAAACTAGATCATACAGTGAGTGCAGTAAGTACATGTCTGCAGGCGTATACAAATTATAGTGCATGGCTTTCACAATTTGTGTTTTTTGGCCAGGGCTGCATTTACTACTTCTGGCTTCTAGCATTTGGTATCTGCCCACATTGCATGTCAATGCTGAGTATTCAGCACAACAAAAAAAAGAAAACTATCCTCTGCCTCACACTCTGTGTGAATTTCTGTGAATTTCTTCCTCTGTCTGTCTGCCCGATTTTGTGTGGGAGCATTGTCTAAAAATTTCGCTGGCAAGCCAAAAGTTTAAACTGTTTTACAAACTTAAATTTTATTTTCGCTTTTGTTTCGTTTTTCTATTGTTGTTGTTTTTCTGTGTGGTATTGGGCCAAAAGTTAATTGAACTGTACACGCCCACGAAATTTATATACCCCTTCCTATACGAGTAGAGGAAGATACCCGTGGAGTATTCTGTGTATTCTGTGTTGACGGCTATGTTTTTGAGGGCAAAAGTTGAGTTCAGATTGACAGGCCTATTGTTTTGGATAGTTTGCACTATCTGTAAACAAATCGCTAAATAAAAGTTAAACATGAGCTTGAAGCTTTAACTAAAGTTGTTCTGGGAGAATTTTTTTTGTATTTTATTTAAAATTGCTGACATTACTTAAATGGTTGAATGGAGAAGTATGTATAAAAAGTAATATTTTATTAAGCTTTGCTAAAATATTAAAGTTTGCGTTTAATTGTGAATTTTAAACAAACTTTTTGCTTTGTCTTATATTAATTGAAAATTTTACTGATATTTATTAGAATTTGTATATATTAATTGAATATTTTTCATATTTTAATCATTATAACTAAAGCGATAATTTCACATCAGAAAGACACGCATATATGAAAGGTGTGAGATTTGTATCTCCTCGGTTTATGTAGTTAAAATGTTCATCAAAATACCTTAAGAATGTTTTTATTTGCACTGACAAGCTATGCACACCATTAAAACACACACACCCTCACACACACACACAGTGAAAGTGTGTTTTTGTTGCACTGCAGTTGCATTTGCACAACGGTTTGTCAAGTAAACTTTTATTTTAGAAAAAATTTGAGAAATAGAACAAAAAAAATATAAAGGGAAAAACGAAACTTTATCTGTGGCTTTGCATTGTATGCATATTGTTGGCATTCTCTTCGCACTTTTTGCTACCCACCGCTGTCCCACTCTTCCCTGTGTCTTTGTGGTTACCCATGCGTCTGTCTGCCTCTCTGTCCTTCCGTCTGTCTCGTGTGCTTAGTCATTGTCTTTGCGTACAACTTCCGTCTGCCATTCGCCGCATGTTGACGTTGACTTTGCCAAATGCCCCGCAACCAATCCCCCCTCCCGTACTACCCCAAACTTCATCTTCCTCTAGCTACGCAAATGTCTAGCCAAAAAAATGTTTCTCGTTGCATACTTTTGCGTGGAATTTCAAACATTTCTCATGTTGCTGTATTTTTTCTGTTTTTTTGGTATTTTGTTTTTTTTTTGTTGGTCTTGGAAGCGAGTAAAAACAAAAATATTTTCAGAATGTGCGGCAAATATGTAAAGCAGTCGAAAAGGGGGGCGGGGAGAGAGTTGGCCCGGTGAGCGATGCAGCAAATTAGAAAATATTGCATAGGTGCGGGAAATTGGACAAACAAGCTATGGATATGTTATGCCAGGCTTAAGATGCCAGCTAGCTGAACGTAGCTCCAGGCAAATGTATCTTTTAAGGTGTTAAAGAGTCAGTTGATGGATGGAAAGAGCTCAAGTTAAACTAAAACTATATGTTAGCTCAAGAAGATATTAACACTAACATAAAACTAAAGTTTAGTTAAGTTAAGGATAGGGTTGACTTTATAAGACATCAGTGTGATTAATGTGATCCCTGTTATTCCACAATGATGCAATAATTCCAGAGAAGACGTTATATTTCTTAGTTTATTTATATTAATGATAGTATTTCTTATTAACGAACAATAGTTTTGTTATGTGTGTATGTCTTAAACTTTAATGAATTTATCTTACGCGTGTTCTAATCGAGATCCTGGCATCGAATCAATGCAGATCGATTCTCTCTATTCTTAGTCTCTCTTTTACAGTGTTTAGTATCTTACTTCGTGTCTCTCTAGTGTTTCTTAACACTTGATCTTTTGTTTTGTTGTCAATTTATACATTGATCTTTAAGTTATTTAGAATTTTAAGTAAGAACAAGTTAATTGCGACATCTTCTTTAACTTATGAATGTAATGAATGTTCTTCAGGTATTGAACAATCTGTTGAACATAGACATACTGCCCTGAAGGTTGAAAAACATTTAAACAGTTTATAATTGAAAAACTATCGAGCATAACCACAACAAGCAGATGCAGATACAGTCGGTGATACAGATACAGATACCGATACATTTATATATATAAATTAATGTTAATACGCTTTACATTAACGGGCTGAATAATAATAAATTAATTATGAGTATTCGCCTCGAAACATTTTCTCGATGCGTATACGAACTTCCGTCAAGTAATTAAAAACAGAGGAAAAACTCAAATGAAATTGTTTTTTTTTTATAGACAAAAACCTGTCAGTGACTGGCTGACCGATTGGCATGTAAATCATTTCAAAATACATTTATTTCACAACATTTACATGCATTTTGTCAATTGTTTTTTCCCCACAGTTTTCACGTTGTTTTTTTCATTGGCACTTAATGAAGAAAAATGTTGACAGACAGGCAGCAGGCACATAATTATGTTAAATGTCTATCTTATTTCACAACTTTTTCTACTCGTTAAAAATCATTGAATTTAACTGTTCTGTTCGGTTCGGTTCTGTTCTGTTTATTATTTTTCGTGTACACTTTTAAATGCTGTGTTCATAATTAATTATTTGTTGATGGCCGTGCATAAAAAAAAGCGAACGAAAAGGGGAGGAAATAAAAATGCAGACCAGAAAAATGATATTAATGGTAAGCATTTAGCAATATTACCAAATGAATTGATAGTTTAATGAGTGAATCTCTGTTCTGCATCGTGTGTGTCAAATTTAATGACTATAATTTAAGTAATATTATGAAATGCAGATGAACAGGCGTGCATTCTATAGGAACTGATGTTTGTTACATAGAATTAAATGTGATAAGTATTTGTATAAGTCATTATACAATATTAGTTCTCAGTAAAAAAGTTTCTATTGAAATACATCCCAAGAGTTTTTCGCAAGAGCTTACTACACAGCCCTATGCTTACCTTATCCTAGGCTGTCTCTGCCCCTCTCTCTCTTTTAGTCTCTCAATCATAAAGCTCAATAAAAAGTGCCTTCTACATTTCTGAATGTCTGTCCCTTCAAATCACATCCTTTTTGCAACTCATTGATGCTTTTAAATGTAAAAACCGAAATAACGAAATATAAAATGTAATTTCATCTTATTCAAGCATCTCTTGCAAGAACAAAGAAGAAAAATCAATGTCTTATGGTTACAATTGTAAGCATTTTCCGGGAAAACAGCAGAAATTTGATGCCTACTTTTAGGCCACACTTCACAAACCTAATCAAAGTTTTACACATCAATTGTTCTAAGCCAGCTTCCCAGCCAGTTCGTTACCAAAAAGATATACCCAAAATGTGCCCAATGGGCGCTTTAGCCAGGCAACAAATGGTAAGACAGACAGATAGAGAGAGGTGAAGAGACATAAGTAAAGAAACTGCGGTGGAATGAATGAACAATAAGTAAAAGGAATTTCTTGTGTTTTGTGCCATGGCCAAGTGCCAACAACAGCTAGCATCGAACAACCAACAACCAGCAGCCAACAGGCGGTAGCCAAAAGAAAAAAAGGTATGAAAGTGGAAAATTGTGAAATCTGTCAACGGAAAATATTTGAATATCGACACGAGACGACGACGACGACGACTAGGTGTGCCACAGTCGCAGTCAAAGTCGCTGACGTGACTGCCTGGCAACTGGCTGACTGTGTGGCTGGATCTGTATCCTTTGCCATATGAATGAATGTTGAATGAGCAGCAATTCAAGTGTGCAAAACATACAAACAAAGGGGGCCAGGGGCGGGTCGTTGTTGGGGAGTCAGAAACGGCAGCCACAGCATCAGTTGCAACCTGTGTTGCTATGTTGCTCCTGTCTGCTTTGCCGTCTGTCAGTCTGTCGATTTCCGGTTTCGATTTCATTTTCTTGTTGTTTTTCTCACCTTGTTATTTCTTTTTTCTTTTTTTCCTACGCTAGCCAAATGTTGTCTTAAAAGTTTGCCAGGACATGCATATATATAAGTAAATATACATATCTATTTATATATATTTTTATTTCGTTCTCTATTTTCTTTTTTCCACATTTGTTTTGTTTATTTAGCAGCGCAAATTGTATCCCTTTGTCTATTTCGATTTCTATTTCGGATTTGCTTTCCACAGGTTTTCTACGTTGTCTGCGGAAAGTAAAAATGTGTAAGTTTAGGAGAGGGAAGTGAGAGCGTAAATGCATGTAAGAATTAAATTGTTTTAAATTTAAAAATATTAAATATAATCTATTTACATAGTTATAAAACTATTTCTTAAGTATTTACAAATAATTTAATATCTTTCTGTTAATTAACAAACTGATAGGTTAAGATAGTATAAAGTGTTTAAACATAAAGAAGTTCTCTGTGGAGTTGTTGGCAAATAATATAAATGAAAGCATTTAGAACAAATTTGCGGCTATTTAAGCCAAACAATACTACAACAACATCAATGGCTATTTAAACTAATAACCGCTTAGCAATTTACCGACTACTTGAGCAACTGGGCCAAGAGTCTGTCTGTCTGCATGTCTGTCTGTCTGCAAATGGTCCGAAGGAGGACTTTCAGCAAATGGTAAATTTATGGCCATAAAGCGGCCAAATTTACGCTAGTCACGATTTTGTAATTTGCAATTGTTGTTCTTGTTGTTTTTGTAGTTATTTTTGTTTTGCTTGCTGTTATTTTGGTCAAATGCTTGCGCCGAGCAAAAGAAAATGAGCCAAAACTTGATGTAAAAGGTAATAAAAGAGACGCCGAAAAATGATTAAACATAAAAATGCTGCACATATCAAAATGGGCAACTCACACAGACACACACACACACACACATTGGACTCATTAATGTGAATGCGTTGAAACATGCTGGCAATTACTCATTTTACGATGATCGCACAATGGCCAACGGGGCGTATACGCAACGGTCACGTGAATTGCTCAAATGGCTTTAATAAGCGCAGAACACAACGCCGATTGTCATTGTCTGTTGTCTGCTGTCTGTTGTCTCTTTTCTGTTGTCTGTGTAGCAGCAGCAGCAACAACAACAATAATAACAACAACTGTGAAATGAATAATGTGGATTTAATGTCCTTAATATCCGAAGCAGCCGCAAAAGGAAGCAAAAGGCGAACCAAAACCAAAACTCAACCCAAAGCGACAGTTTTTGCTTAGCATTGTGCCATACTCTCTTTTTGTTACCCTTTGTAGAAGAGTATTTAAACTTTATCAGCAGTAAAAGTATACAAATATAATATTGAAGGGATAATCCATGATATTCTCTTATTGTAGTATTAAAGTAATTACAATATATGGTTAAATTTGTGCATAAATAGCAACAGTTCTTTAAATTAAGTATGTTTATTCTTTGATAATATCATTAATGAGCTTATAAAGGTTTAATTGAAATTTATTTCATTAATAGGCTTCACTTAAAGCAGTCTTAGACTTACAAAGTGTTGATTTAGGATCTATGTTTTAAGATAATTAAAATACTTACTTATAACTAATATTAACTCAATTTTAGATTATTAATATGAAATATCTTTTATCTTAGAGAATTTATTTAATGCGCTTTCTAAGCTTAAACTTGATCAGAAGCTTATTAAGATTATTCATTAAATTTGTATTTCCAGCTAGTGTATTTAGTGTATTTCAAAGTCGTCTATGTACTTGTCAGCTAGCTTTCAGTTTGTTGTAGTAAATTAGGCAACACTTAAAGCAGCTGTGAGACAAAGTCCTGCCACAGGACATACACACACACACACACACACACATTGCGACACAAGCAACAGCAACACACAGGAAGTTTGAATTTAATGGCATTGCCGAGTCTGTCGTGTCTTGGGAAAGTTGCTCAATTTTTTTGTTTTGAGGGCGTGGCCATATCGGTGTCCGGAAGTGCGCGCTTAAGTGCTCATTATGTTTAGTTAATGCCGCTATTTATTAGAAAATCTAATGGGTTTTTATCTCGTCGCTTGGTAAACTTAACAGCAAGTTTTGCTTTCGGTTTTTGTCTCCCATAAAAATGATATTTGTGTGTCATTTATTTGGTTATTTGTTGATTTATGTTTCGATCATTTGTTAAAACATTCTACACAGCAATTTGTAGCCAGCATTAGGAGTGGCCAACTTGTGGTTTTTGCATAAATTTAAATTTATGCCCTTTATTAGACAAATGGCGCGGAATTTGAAGGTCTCCCGTTGTCCTTTCACCTCTCCCCTCTGCTTCAAATCGACTCGGAGTTCGAGTCTATTGACCGCGCATGTTGTAAACGATTGGCGCATAAATAAATATTAATGACGGTTAACGGCGCACATTGTTAAGGTTTATGAATCTACAATTTGGTTAAGGGTTAAGTTTAGAAGCACAGACAATTCTCTTCTGGAGTTACAAATATGTCAAAGTACTACTGTGAATAATCTCTTGATAACCGAGTTAGCTAAAAGTTATAAATTATACATACTGTCCTTCTTGTCCCTAATCTTTTATGAAATATAAGCAATAATATTCCTAGTTTTTGTAGCTGGCAGTAATAAACATTTAAACTTTCAGATGTATTCTTTATTTTCTAATTTTGAATTTACAATTCGATTGTAAATATTTTCTTAATATTTTCTACCTCTGATTGTAGATTTTTCAAATATTTTAAGCCAATATTTGAAGCCTGCTTAAAACCATCAATTGAAGCCAACTATTTTAGTTGGCAATATCTCAATTTATGGTTTACGCCACAAAATGCCCATAAAAATTAGAATTTATTTGTCTAAATCAAATAGAGTGACACTTTGCCTGGTGGCAAACATAACTCAAAATATATCAGCTAAAATCACATGAAATTTGCTCCCGGATTGACGCGTCGTTGAATTACAATTCGGGATTTGTATTTTGTGAATAAAACTATTGCATAAATTCGCTTTTGTATTTATATAAAATGTCTATTTACCTAACAAAAGCCGTTTATAAAAAATACATTTGAAAATCTGTTTATTTGTAAACAACAAACGCCAGACACAATTCGTAATTGTTTATGCCTGGCCTAATCTATGGCAAGGTCTTGCATACAAAATTAGACCATAAAATGACAGAGACAGAGACAGAACGAAAGCTAGAGATAGAGAGAGTGGGAGAGAGAGGGGGAGAGAATGAAGAACGCAGATAATTGGATAGTCAAATTGATGCACAGTTTGACATTCAGACAGTATACTACGGATTTGGATTTGTTGCCAGCTAATGGCGTGGAGTGGCTCCGGCCACCGCCTGTCCATAAATCAAACCACAGACATATTAGCCAGCCCAAAAAGGAAAGCTAAAAAAAAAGAGAAAATAATAAAAAGAAAAACTGCACTGCACATAGTAAAATTGTAAGCCAAAAAGCCAAATTGACTGAGTGATTGGCCAACTGTTTGACAGCCGCATCAGCAGCAACATCTGAGGCCGTTGCCAAAAACCGGAAGCGGGGAGTCCCCCAACAACCCAAAAACGCCCTGTCTAATGTCCTATGCACGCGTTGAATAATGCGATGGCGACAGGCGACAGGCAACAACTGTGACTGGGAATGTATTGGTATAAGCCCAAATGTTACTCGTAAGTGGGTCCATTCCCAAAAAGTAGGCAACGTTCAGTTTAATAGACAAATAGCCAGAAGTCTGAGAAGAAAGCTGGGCGAATGTTGTTTATGTAAAAGATAAAATATAAATAAGCATTAAGTACCTATATCTATATCTATATCTATATCTATATTTATATCTATATCTACATCTACATCTATATCTATATCTATATCTATATCTATATCTATATCTATATCTATATCTATATCCATATCTATATCTATATCTATATCTATATATATATATCTATATATATATCTATATATATCTATATCTATATCTATATCTATATCTATATCTATATCTATATCTATATCTATATCTATATCTATATCTATATCTATATCTATATCTATATCTATATCTATGTCTATATCTATATCTTTAACTATATCTATATCTATATATTTAACTATATCTATATCTATATCTATATCTATATCTATATCTATATCTATATCTATATCTATATCTATATCTATATCTATATCTATATCTATATCTATATCTATATCTATATCTATATCTATATCTATAACTACATCTATATCTAAATCTTTATCTATATCTATATCTATATCTATATCTATATCTATATCTATATCTATATCTATATCTATATCTATATCTATATCTATATCTATATCTATATCTATATCTATATCTATATCTATATCTATATCTATATCTATATCTATATCTATATCTATATCTATATCTATATCTATATCTATATCTATATCTATATCTATATCTATATATATATCTATATCTATATCTATATCTATATCTATATCTATATCTATATCTATATCTTTATCTATATATATATCTATATATATATATATATCTATATCTATATCTATATCTATATCTATATCTATATCAATATCTATATTTATATCTATATCTATATCTATATCTATATCTATATCTATATCTATATCTATATCTATATCTATATCTATATCTATATCTAAATCTATATCTATATCTATATCTATAACTATAAATATAACTATATCTATATCCATATCTATATCCATATCTATATCTATATCTATATCTATATCTATATCTATATCTATATCTATATCTATATCTATATCTATATCTATTTCTATATCTATATCTATATCTATATCTATATCTATATCTATAACTATAACTATATCTATATATATATATATATATATATATATATATATATATATATATATATATATATCTATATCTATATCTATATCTATATCTATATCTATATCTATATCTATATCTATATCTATATCTATATCTATATCTATATCTATATCTCTATCTATATCTATATCTATATCTATATCTATATCTATATCTATATCTATATCTATATCTATATCTATATCTATAACTTCAACTCTTCACTTATAAAACTCCACGCTAGATGGCGCCACTTAATCTTTCTCACAGCATGCAAAAGCACGAACTCCAAACAACCGCAGAGACCAAATCCACAACACAAAATAAATCTCATGTCTTGGGCGCAAAGTTTTTGAGACCGCAAACACCGCATAGCCATTGCTTGTACTTCGTGGTCCTTAGACTGAGTCCGGCGGAATTTCTGTTAGTTGGAGTTTGAGACTACGTCGTAATACGTCGCACGCTTTTGTGTGCAGCTGTCAGGTGTCAAAGTGTTGCAGTCAATGAGCTTTCTTTTTGGGGTCTTTCCTTATTTTTTTTTTGGTCATCTTCTCACTTGCCAGCTCACGTTTTTTGGGCTTTTGGCTGCCCAATGATGACGATAAAGACGATAGCATCTTCTACTCCAAAAAGTAGAAGCAGCTGTCCTTTATCGCCGTTTTCTCAGCTTCTTCTTCTAGTTTTCTGTATCTTTCCGGGAGAAATCCTGGCCAACAATCCATAAACGAACAAATTGCCTGAAAATCAATTTCGTTGGCTCCGTTGGCGGCGTCGGCTACTTTTGTATCAACTTTTCTTTTCTTGCTTTGCGTTTTCCTGCTTTGGATTTTCTTCTTTATTTGGCTTTGTGTTAAGGCGTTTTTCCTTTTTATTTGTGGTGGCATCTTGGCATTGGCATAAGTAGCGGGCTTTATGTGTGTGTCGAACTGTTGAAATTTATGCACATGTTTTGCCCATCCACCGATCTGTCTGCCCTTCTGTTTGTCTAGGTGTGAGAATTGAGTGTGCCCTCCAAATGTGTCTGGTTCTTGGTCATAAACTACAGTCGAAACTAGTTTGATGGCTGACAGCTTTTGGGTGCTGCAAAGTCAAGAGATGTCTGGAACTAAGCGTTGCTTTAAGTTGGAACTGTTTTCAGCACTTTGCTACTTTGTAAGGTGAAGGTTTCTCAAAAAAACTCATAGTTTGTAATAGTTTAAGCTGAAGATTTAAGAGAGTTTAGTCATCTAAAATTGTCTATCTATCAATATTTAGATATTGTCTCATTTCTCAATAGAAGATAACGTCAGTAGTTATGTATATTTATTGTTAATTTGCTAATTTCTAAAGGTATTATAGTTTTCAAATCAAATTTCCATAGTTTTGCAATCAAAGCACTTGACTGCATTTCCATTACTTATGAGTGGGCAATTAAGCTGTCATTGTGGGATTCAAGACAATCAACTGGCGAGCTGTGAACCAAGTTGCAGCTGTTTAGCGATTAAGCTCTAAATGTCACTTAAATGTCATTCGATTACACGTGGATGTATCACGATGAAGGCTCCAGAGATTGCAATGGCCAATAGGGTCTAACAGTGCTTGGGTGTTCAGTGTTCAGTGTTGCAGTGTTGTCAAGTTGTCAGTTGGTGTGCAAAGGTGAGCAAAGGTGTGTAATTATCGGCACTTAAGCATGGCAAATAGTCGGTACGACTATCGTCCAGTTGTCCCGTTGTCCATTAAAGCGGAAGCACCTGTCCTGGGTGTTTTGGGAGAAGTCCAGAAATCGTTGGCATAATTTAGCTGGCAGCCAACAGAGCGCAGCTTCATTTCCTGCTGCTTCGAATGCAACTGAGCGTACATAATTAATTATTTGTGCAATTGCATGTGTGCACGTTTGTGTGAGTATGTGTGTGTGTGTATGTGTGTGTGTGTTGCCCTGTGTTTGTGTTTGGCAATACGATTTACTTTTCTCGTACAAATACACACTCCCTCTCCCTCTCCGTCTCCGTCTCCTCTTCTTCTGTGGTCAATTAACAAATGTTAGCGGTCAAAATTGCATACAAATTGAATGACTTGGCTTCTACACTGATTAACTGACTGATTGATTGATTGATCAATCGATTAGTTACTCGGTCTACGCAGTCTGAGTAGATTTAAAAATTAATCACTTTCACATTAGCAGCATGTCTGGCATTTTAATTAAGACAACTACTTTTAATTGCTGGCGTTTATTTATATATTTTGATAGACTCCGTGTACATATAAAACTGAACAGTAGAAATCCTAATTTAATAGTTTTAGCAACTTGTACGCAGTACAAATACATGTGATATTGGTAACATAAAATATTAATCATATTTAAACTTAACCAAATACATACATTTCTCTAAGAAATGTCCACAGCTCATGCAGCTGATGACAAATTCACAGCACAAGTTTTATCCCTTCCTTTGGATACATAAAATATACGCCAGTGGGCAAATGTTTTACAAGTTGCAATTAATGCGTCTTGGATGCCTTGGATTGTCCTTTGCACATAAATTTTTGTTGCACATACGTGACCATAATTACAAAACAGACAAAAACTGACCATAAAACAGAAACATAGAGAGAGAGAGAGAGAGAGAGAGAGAGAGAGTGAGGGTATGGGATATAAAAAACCATAAAAAAGTAGTCGAATCTGAAGTGGAAACAGACCACAAAGATTCAGAGGCTGAAGGCGACATAAACAACCAAATGGCGCAATGCAGAAGAGTAGTGGGAGGACGGAGGAGAAGGAGAAGGGAAGTCGATGGCCATGACGAAGGCAATGGCAATGGCTCAAACGAAAGCCAAGACGAAGACGATGCATATAAAAATGCAGGCAGTGGCTACATAAAATGAGGGATAACAAGGATTTACATTAATTCAGTGGCGACATCGTAAAATGTGAAGACAGCAGCCACGTTGGCCGTCATACAAAGTTGTTCACGCCCAACGCGGGCGTAAAGTGAAAAGTTTTTTAATTGAAAACTAGTCGACGACACTCCGCCAGCTGTCATCCTATCTATGTTCTGTTCTAATGGTGTTGGCTGAGTGAAGCAAAGGGGGGGGAGGGAGGGGGCGTGGTCTATGACCCAAGCAATTAATCAAATGTTGCTATGATAAACTTCAAACGTTACGGGCCCACATACTCGTATCGTGCTAGGCAATACAAAACCACATTCATTTATTAAACTTCTCAGCTGGCGAAAGCGTCAGAACGACAGCCATCAATCAGTGCTGAAGTGTTTTTGGCCTTTTGAGCCTTAAAGTCGGCAGAACACGAAAATATTTTCAATTTAATAAGTGCTGGCCGTATTACTTAAGCTTTTGACAGGGAATGAGGTCGCATCGATTTTTCCGTGTCCCAAAGATGTTGCCAAAATCAAACTTCCAACCCGCCCCCGCCACTATCCACAACCCCCTTGGGTTGGCTGTCCAACACTCCACTCAAGTGTCACTTGGCATTCAAAGCTTTTGCACGTCCAGTGACTTTTCTTTCGCACTGT
Organism: Drosophila histrio; assembly: GCA_958299025.2. Classification (NCBI taxonomy): domain Eukaryota; kingdom Metazoa; phylum Arthropoda; class Insecta; order Diptera; family Drosophilidae; genus Drosophila; species Drosophila histrio. Next base: position 13,501,737 of record OY729166.1, on the reverse strand, counting down.
GCGTAGCAATCTTTTGCCTTGCTGCCATTCTTATGCTCCTGTCTCTATACAAACAAGACGAGACACTTTTAAAAACGTGGCCAAATGCACTGAGAAAATCGAAATAGTTCAATTAACAGTTAAGACAGTTAAAAGATAATTAATGTCAATACTTTACATCAATAATACTTGCAATAATATCTTACGAAGCTTATTTTCAGTTCCACTTTCAATAACTATTATCTTAATTGCACTCTATCAGTTCTTTTCTCTCTGTGCATTGTTTGCATGCTTTTAGGCGCAAAATACGCAAGTAAATGCTTTCATTTGATTTGTTGTTGTTCGCGTGAAGACTTGACAAAATTGATGTCACAGATTTTGTTTACTTGTCTCGACTTTCGTGTCGCATTTATTATTTCTTTTTTTGGCCATTGGCAACATCGATTCAATGGCATTGTAATTTTTACAGTTTGTTTAGATCTTGTAGACTTGATAGAAATTTGTTTATTTCTATGTTTACAAATTGTGTGACTGATGATAACGATGAAAGTTGGCCATGAGTTGCAATATCATAAGTTAAGATATTGAATATTTCATATTGGTATAAATAAAGCAATCTAAAGTATATGTTATCAAAGGAAATATAAACTAATGTCGAAATTTAATTAAAGATAGAAGCATATATATATGAATTATTTAATTTAAACTCTAATAACGTGTTGAAGCTATCTTTGTTGTTCGGGATGAGATTTCGGTTCAATCTGTATTTGCACAAGCAGACAATCGCAATTTTGTGGTATACACTTTAAGGATGCCCACTTCAATTGCACCTTGTTGGTTCTTCACTTCGCCAATTTTAATTTCATTTTCCTCATTGGATTTTCTTTCTGTGCAAACTTTTTGGGCACTCCTCCACCTGTTTTCCTTCTTTCCTTTCCTCTTTTTCTCCCCTCTCTCTCTCTGTATACTGACAAAACACAAACGAGGCAAAAGTTTAATTTTCGTGGTTACTTTGGCTCGCAAAACTTGCGGCGTATTTCATTTGTAAATAGCGCAAAATGGCAACAGGATATTGATGCAGCCTTAAGCAGAAGTAGAAGCAGTGGCAGAAGCAGCAGCTGCATCCTTTGGACCATTGTCTGTCTATTGTCTGGTCCAGCTGCTTCTACTTCGTTGTCTTCTGCTTTTACTTCTTGTTCTGTAGCTCTAATGTGTCCGGACTCTGCTAGTTGGCAACTTTTCATTAAACACACCTTAAGGCATCGCAAATGGCGCAAACTTTGTCCTAGGCAAGCAGGACACATGTGTCCTTTCTTTGCGCTCCCCTTTCTATTATTTTTTGTTTGTTATATTTTTTCATTTTGTTACCCCACTAAAGTAACTCAAAAGAAATTCTTTTCTTTACAGCAAGGTATTCGGTAGCCTCCCATACTCTATGCCTTGGTATTTGCCTTTGGCTCGCACTGCAAATAAAAGCGGAAATGAAAATTGTATGCCTTCAAGCTCTCATGCCAAGTTGCCCTGCTCAAGAGCCACTCACAGCCTCGAAATAAGTTAAAGCAGCTAGTTTTTAGCCCTTTAGTCCTCTCTCCCTCCTTTGGCCATCTCCTTTGCCTGCCTGAACGCGTCGTCGCCCTTTGTTGCTGTTACATTTCATTTGTGTCACGTCGTTTTCCCTTTGACAGTTTTGCAGCAGGTTGAAAAAAAGCGTGCAAGAAATTGCTCTAAATAGCTGCGAATGTTATTACATAGCTGCCTCGACTCAATGGGGGAGAGATTTCCCATTTTACACACTTCTAAAGTCACTGTTACTTGCATTTTTCCCCAATGCACTTGGCGATTTATATCTGAGTCTGAGTTTTCGCTTTCCTTTTAGTTCAGCTCAGTTGGCCATTGATGAAAGGAGAGGTGCATTCTTTGTAGAAATGTATATATGTACCTAAATATATACAAATATGTCAATATCTATTTAATTCAATCAACACATGTATTCATTGAAAATAAAGCCCTGTAGAAACATGAATACCCACTCATATGCTGAATAGTTATTACCTACACTCGTATGTATCAGTGTCAAATATTTCTGGAGTTGTATTGCTGATTGAATTGAATTTTATTGAATTACGAGTATTGTAAATTGTATAGAATTTGGTTAACTCTTTTTGAGACTCTAAGAAAATAACTTAAAGAGAAGTAGGGAATGAAATATATATTCTCAGTGGGTAGTTTTCATTCAGAAGTGGTTACTGAGATGAAGGAATCTCCTTATCGAACTGTTAGTCATTATTTTTTATGATTTTCCGTTTAAATTCTATCAAATGGGAATGGTTTTACTTATCTTCTGACTTTTAGGAACATAATATGAAAGAATTTAAGAATAAATACTGAGTGAATTTAGTTTTTGACTAAAAAGGAGTTACAATAAGTGGAGCATTAAATATTATATATTATAATTTTAGAAACAAATTTGATATAATTGAAATACTATAGAGAATATCGTTCAATTTATAAGGAGACTTCCAATATAAATAAATACAAATATACTTTAGTTTTTATCAATTCACAATTTTAAAAGACTTTCTTTGATTCTGACTAAAAGAAGAAGACTAAATGTGAACAAATTTAAAATAAATACTTAATAAATAGCTTTTTGTTTAGATGTAGTTACTAAAACAATAGATACTTTTCAATCGATTCATTTGAATATTTCCATTTATTTAAATCTTAGTATTTCTCTGTCTCACTCATTCGCAACTATTTATCAACTTTTTAAAATGTTTTCTATCCAATTATTTATCAAAAAGTGTTTATTAATTATAAGTGTTTAGCAATTATTTCGCAAACGGAACTTTCACTCTATGCAATAAATGATTGATAATAACTTGACGATTGATTGATGAACAACAATATAATTTCTCTGTTAAGATTAGATATTACAAAAAATATACAATGCCAGCAGCTGTTTCTGGCTATATTTTTAATATGCACAAAAATGATTGATGATCGAATTGAGGCATATTTATTTTTGATTTAGCAAATCGTTAACGTGTCTTTAAAAACAAGCAATTGACTGACTCCCGTTTCTGCTTCCCGTTCTATAAATAACTTTACTAAATGGCTTAACAACTGCCCAAGAACAAGTTCAAAGTGCATGTTTAATGCAATCTTGGCTAACAAATCCCAAGCCCCAAGAGACAGTCCACAGTAAAGGCGCAGAGGTAGACGGACAGATAGGCTTACCGCAGTCAGAGGCTGGGGTTGTCTAATTGAACTCCTGCCACCTGCCACAGGCCACGTGCCACATGCCACAGTCTTAGCTGCTTCTCTTACCTGCCGAAAAGCATGCCAAAAAAATCAGTCGCCATTCAATGTGCGGCCCATTAATAGAGCATTAGCGCTAATAACTCTGATGACATGCAATGTCGAGTCTCTGCTCCCTAATATATAACTCCCACTTCATTCCCTGTCTTCCACCGGCAACGACTAGTCAAAGGGAAATTAATCTAGCTGTTAGCCTCATTGGGCAGCAGCACGAGTCACAGAAAAAAAAATCTGCTGATAATCGGCTTATAGTTTTCGCTCTGGCCAATTTCTTTAGCCTGGGCATAATTTTCCGCAGACACGCGAGCGGCGAGGAGCGAGGAGGAAAAACACAAGAGGAAAAACAAAACGCAAGCGTGTAATCATTATTTCCAATAGTGCAAACAAAGGCAGCCAGTGGATGCTGTCGGAAAGTAGCATAAGAAAGCATAATGAACCCTAAATAAAAGTGCGCGCACATCGAAACTTTGGCTTGAACTTTTCCACGCTTAACACTTTTCCGCAACAATTTATCGTTCTTGTCGTTCGGCGGAAGTGTTTGGCATTGCCAAAAGATAATGCTTCCAGAATTGCAGCAGCCGCCCAGCGAAAGGACCAAGTTTTTTGAGACCCAGCAAATCCTTGGCGGCCGTCTTAGAGCCTGCCACATAGACAGAGAAAGGGAAAGAAAGAGAGGGAGAGAGAGCTGCCACGCAGCTTGCATTTCAAACAGAAAACTATCGCCAAGTTGTGGGTGCTCCGTCTGCTTTTGGGAAATCAGTGAAAATACGTAAACGAAACCGCCATATTATTTCGACATTGATTACAAATGGCGTCAAGTCCCGTCCCCAGGAGCAGAAGCAGCGACAACTTCGAAGAATAAAACCAAAACCAACCGAAAGTAAGTTGAATTTAATGTGACAATGGATTTGCTTTCTTCTATTTTTATCAGCTGGTTAATATTTCCGCTGCATATCTGTGAGAAAGAAAACTTATAGCTGGAGTTTTGCCATTGAGGTTAATGATTAGTTTTTGTTATTCTGCTAGAGAAATCAACAAAGGAATGACTTGAAATAACTTTAAATCTATCAATTTTACTTGTCAACTTTAAACTGAGTTTACTTTGCGAGTTGGCCTAAGTAAATCAGTGAGTGGCATTACGCATACGCCACGTGAAACATTAAATAAATGCACGGCATTTGCTGTATGTATGTCTATCTGTCTGTCGGTCTGTCTGTGAGTTCAAAGCGAGGCTAACACAATTGGATTGACTTTGCTATCAAAGCTAAGCTGCCAGCTAGACGTCTGCCGAAACAATCCTTTTTCTTTACAGAAAGTGAAAGAGAGAGGGAGAGTGAGAGGGAGCGAGAGCGAGAGCAACAGAGACAAAGGTAAAGCAGATGATTCCTCACTGCATAAAAATTGACTTAAAATAAACTTTGCGCTAGCGTCTTGAGACACAATCAGCACAAATCAAATATGTAAGTGCTGCAAAAGTAATCGAGAGATGTGAGATGTGAAGCTCTCGTATTACTTATATGCGAAATGGACTTGCTAACCAGTTGAACTAAGCCAAAATGATCCTACCCCATTGAGCTGTGATTTTGCTGTGATTCTGCTGCCGAGTTAGGAGAAAAACCGCGTATAAATAAATAAAAATGCCAGAGAGAAAAAACCCAGAAGTCATCTAATAAAAGACAGTCAAACGCCAATGTTGGTGGGCAACAGGCGGCCAATATGCTATAGAACACAGCCTCCAGCCCCATGAGTCAAATGGTGGGCGTGGCACAGGATTCAAGATGAAGCGCCAACGCGTAAAAGCGTTTATTACTATAAATATTAAAATGGGATTATCAAACAAACGTACTTCAGGTTTTTATTACATTCAGCCAAGGATTCTGCCAGCACTTCAGACGTGCTCTGTCTTTCTCTCTGCCCTCTTTCTCGCTCTCTCTCTCTCTCTCTAGAGATTAAATGGGTGGAGCTGGCCTGGGGCAACTCATTCGCAAAAGCTAACTGCAGGGTTGCAATTTCGTCTGTTGACTTTGCCGTCACTTTGACTTTTCGGCTGCACTGGCACGTAATGCTAAAGTTTTTTATACCAAAAGAAAGAGCGAGAGATTTACTTATGAAATATAAATTTGACTTTTCTTTTCCATCCCTGCCCCTCTCTTTTACTCACTTTCTCAGTCATTGTTGCATTTTCTTTGCCGCCTTCTCAATAGTTGCGCTCGCTTGTTATTTATGCTCGCGCGCGCGTTAATCTTCAAATGGAGGTGGCAATGGCATCGTGGCCAGTGTTGGGTAACAGCACAATTTATGTGCATGCCGTGGCGGTAAGGTTAAAAATTATGTTGCATACCTCTCGCTAGCTGCACAAGTAATGCGAAAATTTCTATACCCAAGCTCCTCTTTGCTTCTCAAGTGCAGCTGCAACATCACAAAGTGTGATTAAGGTTTGTACATATTTGAAGTGGGGCAAATGTTGGGTGGATAAAGATAAATTACAGGGAAGATGGATGCAAAGCGATGGAGGAAACGTAGATAACGGGGAGGGAGGGGAATTGAGAATGGTAGAGTACTGGAGAGCGAAAGAGTCTTCCTTTCGGACAGCGTTAATGTGCAAGCAGAAAAAAGGCATTGGGGCATGTGTTTAGCAGAAACCTGATGCTAATCAGGAGAAATTTGTTTGGCAATAAGCATAAAAAATGGCAGTGGGTTAAGGAGAAGCATATATTTTAATAAATTCAGGCTTAAACATTCTGAGGCTCTGCAGATTAAAGATGGCCTGTTTATCGCGTTTGTAACACCAGAGTCTCCATAAACTTGGTCGGTAAACTGGCTGTCAAATCGAGAGTTCAACGAGCAGCAGCTCTAATAAGTCATATTACCAAATTTAGGCATAAAAAGTGTCAGAATTGTATAAGAAAGCTATACTTCAGGCTGACAACTCTACACATATGAGTTATTTGTGCTTTTCCAACACTGGCATACCCATTAGCTATGTTCTGTTGTCTTATAGGATCATAAACATCTAGTTAAGTAGCTGTAAGCTAAGAACTGGTTTTATTTATAATTGTCACAATGCTCAGACTTATATATGCTTTGGGTTTTGAATGATACTGGATAGTATTGTATTTTCTAGTAGTAGGGCAACTCTACAGACCCTTTACAACACTAGGAATTCCCTTAAATGTCAGGATCACTAGCTATCTCGCTTAGAGCATAAAATTATTTTCTTATTTCCTTATTTTGCGTTGCCTTAAAACAGAAATCATAGACAATAATTACAATAAAAAAACGAGTGCATAAAATTAAAAAATAAACAACCCAAAGACTGAGTGCATTCAGTATTCAGTCAAAATGATATGCTTTTAAGCGTTTTCACTCGAAATTTAAGTACGACCCCAGCATACAGTTAATGTTAACCTTTATTTGGTTTTTAATGATATTTTGCTGAGTGTGTGCGTTTTTATGTGGCCAGCAGCAATTCCCTTAGCAATTAGAGCAACAAAAGCCCACAACAAATGTCAGTTTATGGCCTAAACAATAAACTCAAACTCAAACTCAGCTGGAGTTGCCACATTTTAGCCAACTCAATTTAAAACTGAGCCACGTGACAACACTCGAAGCTCGAAGCAGGTTGAACACAAAAGCTGCTAACATATGCAAGCCGCAGAGGACCCACACGCAGGCCACGTGTCCTGTGTGCGAGCCGCACCTAAACACACACACACACACACACACACACACACTAACAAATTGACCTTGACTAAATAATTGAGATAAAAAAGAAAATAAACAGGGAAAAAATAACAAATTTACTTAACCACATAGAGAAAAGGAACGCTACAGAAAGAGAGAGAGAGAGAGAGAGAGAGAGATGTCAAGTCAGGTAAGAGATAGATATAGTAAGAGACGTTACAAGAGGTTGTGTGAGGGAGAAGGAAAGGGCAAGACGAGACTGCTGACCAGCGCCAGATAAAAGATAAAAATACTCACAACGCACACACGCCAGAGAGTAAACCAAAAGAAAACTTTTTAATTTTAACACATGCGAAAAGTTTTCGGGACATGAAAAGCGTTGAGCGCTAAGCGTCGACGACAACGACAACGACACACGAAATAAACGGAATAACTTATTTTCGTTGGGGAATTAAGGCAATTTGTAGCATACTTTTTTGGGCTGGGCGCTGGCAGCAGTTTCTCTGTGTCGATGCAAGCGAACAGCAACAAGAACAACAGCAGCATTATGATTTCAGCAACAAAAAAAACGGACATCACAAATTAATTTCACGTACACAGCCACACACTTTCGCACACACAGATATGCGACCGTGTGGTATACGAAAATTATTGCATACTCCTAGGCACTGCTTTGGGTATATATAGTAGAGTTGTCAAGCTTTGAGAATTCAACTTTAAAGCGTGTATGAATGTTATAATCGCTGCTAAAATGTTGGATTATTCAGTTGGCATATTATCAACTTCGTTAAATATATAGATTTGAAAAAAAATATCTATCGTAGGCATAAAAAGTGTTTTATTGTTCAGGTCATCAAATTGCAGCTGAAATAATCCTGATCTTTAGAAATTACTACATAGTAAATAGGAACATGATTATCTGCCTGTCCGCTCGTATATGCATCTGGATAATAAGTAAATCCCTATCTGTATGTTCAATGAAATAATATTCATAACATTAATTTGTTTGAAGCTCATTTTCAATTTGATGTATGAAATATGAAACTAAACTAATTGGAGAAACTATGATAAGTTATTCCTTCTCTATATGGAGATGATTGAATTTATGTTTAATGGTTTTAAATTATTAAATTATTAAACTATGCTAATATATCAACTGATTTATAAGACTTCTTGAGTAACTTGATGTAATTCCTTTTGTCCGATTTGAAATTAGTGTATTTTCTAGTCTTCCCAATTAACATTTTAATTCAGTATTCCATTGTTTGGATCACAGGCTATTCTACAGCCATGTTAATTTGGCTTTATATACAACATTTTAATCAAAAGCTAAACATTTTGCCGCCATATTTGCTTTGTTTATATATTGTTGGGTTGAGTTGAGTTTTCTTCTCTGGACGGCGAAGCGTGTAAGTGTATTCATTTTATGCTCACCCACACCAGAAGCATACTAAAAAATTCACATATGCCTGTGTGATTGTGTGTGTGTTGCGTGTGTGTCGTGCAGCTGCCTCATTTTGCTGCTCATTTAATTTAAAGCATTTTTTCAGGCGCACCTCAACCTACAATACGATATATGCCTCTTTCCTGGTTATTCTCAGTCTCTTTAACCCTGCCGTGAGCTGGATGCATTTTCAATTTAATTTTTATATAAAATGCAGGCACTCTAATTTAGTTTACATTCGCCGACGGCGTTCGTTTCGTTCGTGTTTGCTGACCATTTAAATTTAATCATTTTCTTGTGTAAAAATGATTTTAATTGTTGTTCAACACATTAAAAATTTTGTTTTGAATTGTTGTCGTTGTGTTGCTTGTTGCCTGCTTAATGCTGTTGCACTTTTCATTGCTTGATTGCATCAAAACAAGGCATAATCTTTGCTTAGGTTCCCTTTTTGTTGCCATTGAATGAATGCATCTGATAAACGCAGTATTTGATTAATGTAGGCAAAAGATTTATGCTCAACTTGAGGACAATTAATCTAAAGCGATAAGATGAATATATATAATAAATGGAAGCTAAGAGTGTAATATGTATTTATTGGGAGTTACTTTTATTTAAAGCTGTATATTAGATTAATTCCAGACATAATAACTTAATTTAAATAAAAGTGGATCATTTAAAGTATCTGCAATGTACGTTTGCAGCTTTTGAGTTGAGGCCAATGACAGAAGGTTTTAACTACACTTTAGTCTTTGTCTACATTAGATTAGTCTTTGAAAAAACTATCCTAAATTTGGATGGAATGTACAAAGTTTTTTAATGTAACAAAGAAGCTTTTAAACAATTCGTTAGCTCAGTTAAGAAGGTACACAAAGGCTCACTGCATTTTTAGATATAATAGAATCTCAGAGATTATTTCCTTAATCGGATTAAGTTAATATAATACTTATCTGGCTTTAATCGTCTCTTATTAAACGAGATTCCTTTATCCAAATGCCTTTTTAAGTCTGTGTCATTGCATCTTATAGAAAGGCATTTAATTTGCATTTAAACCCCTTTGAAATTTCACAAGGGCACATTTTGGCAGTACGCCCAATATGCCACAAACGGTGGCAACCTTCAAAAACTAACCCCGCCCAATGTAGAACAAACTCTGACAGGCAAAGTGTTCTCACAAATCCTTAAAAGAGTCGAAGCAATTTTTATTTTTCGCTTTGATGAATGTGCGAATTGGGCGCGCTTTTATTTTAGACTTAGACTTGGAAAGAGATGAACGAGGAGCGGGAAAGGAAGGAAGGACAAACCTAAAAGCGAGGCACAAATGTGCAGCCAAAACGGACGCTGGCGTACACAGGATATGACTTTGAGCCACTTCCGGCATCACATATGTATACACACACACACACACATGCAGAAGAAACATGGCCGATTGCCACGCCCTCGAACATGTAAGCCAGGAGAGTAGCAGGAAAGGGAAATGGGAAGGGGGTTAGCTGAATGAATTGAACGGCTGCCGCCTGCTGCTCAAGGCTATTTACGCACCCGTTAGACAAATTCAAATAAAGTAACAGCAGCTGCAACAACAACAGCAAAAACAAGAAGACACAAACTTGGCTTGTCCTTAGCACAGGATACACAAAAAACAAACGGAAATCCTTTACAAAAAAAACAACATCGATAGTTGTGCAACGAGGCAATAAAGTTTATTGCGTTCCCTTTCCTCCATTTCTGTTTTTTTTACACATTTTTTATACACTTTTTAAATGCACTTGATTGACTCTGACTGTGGCCTTTGGGGGCGTTACGATAGCAATAAAGAAAAATATAATGCAAACTGATTTCGACCTTTGCCTTGATTGAAATTTTTGTTGTCCACTTTCATTTAGTTATAAAAACTTTAGATAAATATTTAGTTTGGCTAAGATGAAGAATTTAATTGATAAATAAAGCGTTTAAAATACCCTGTTTATCATTTAAAAAATATACACTGATTGGCTTATAATTCAAAGCTTAACTTCTTCTTCTTCAACTTCATCGCAATTCTCACTATTTCTCTATTTGTTAAACCTTTTTTTTTGGTTTGCGTTATTACAATTTCTTTTGCATATGCTGCTCTAAGCTCAGCTGCCAGTTATATGGCAATCTTTTTGCCAATTGTTATGCCTGCACTACAATTACAAATAGTCAGTTTGTAGAAGAACTCCACCTACGCCATTATTTACCAATTTTGTGCTTGTTGTTGTTAGTGGTGGTAACAAGTTGGCTTTAGCTTTTAGGATTGGACTGGCACTTCCGGATTTGCAAGTCCTGTGTCTGCCTTTTGTTGCCAATTGCACAAAGTTTCTTTTTTATTGCTTTTGAATGCTATCTAATTTGGCGCGCACATGCGAAAATTTGACTGGCAACGCCTGGGAGAACTAGAGGTAGAAGTAGTGGAAGTGGAAGTGGTAGAGGAAGAAGTTGCAGCTAACCAAATCGATTCGTTGTTCGACTATTTTGGCCCATGGCATTTAGTTAACTCAGTTTTTGGCTTTTTCCTTTGCTTCTGTGGGCGTGACGGCGGAGTAAAAGTTTCTCGACTGATTTCAATGCACGCATGTTTGAGTTTAGCAGCTGCTTTTAGCCACTATGGGCTGTGGGCGTGTCTATTGCCAATTTGCCAATTTAATCAGCTTAGCGAACGCCGCAAAGTACGTTAAAAAAAAGCCAGAAATGTTCTCTTAAACTTTAATAAACATTTCTACGCTTTAGTTGTGCTTGCTTTATGTGTGTGTGTGTGTGTGTGTGTATTGTGGGTTGGGGGTGTGGCATTTACACAGCTGACAAAACTTTTATTCGGCATGCCATAAAGGTTTTCAATTATTGCTTTTTAAATTGTTGCCTTGTTTACACAAGTTTCGCTTCTCTCAACAAAGCTCTGTCCGACACTTTTCTGAGATGACGCGCTAAAGAAAACCCGATGAAAAATAAAGAACATTTTTGGCAAATGACAGGAAAAAAAAAGAAGAAAAGAAAGAAACGTTGAACAAAGCATTTAATTTTTTCTTTCTTTTCACTTTTGTAGACTGCCCGCTGGCGCCGTCGTTTTTTTTTCTTTCTCTTAGACTTGCTTGGTATTTTGAGTACTAGGAAAATTCTATAGCAGAGGTTGCGACAGTTGGACAACGCATGAGAAATGTGATTGATGTTGATGAACTAGTGAATGAATCAAGCAACTGAGCAAACAACTTTGATTGAAACAATTTGTTGAGCCAGACTTAAACAAATAAACGAATTGTAAAGAGGAACTAGTTGCCAACTAGTTTCAGGATGTGATTGATTTGATTTTTATTTGATTTAATTTATTTATATAGTTCTCTTTGACTAGGAAATGATTGCTGGTGATGGAACACTGATAGAGATAACAATTACGATTGAAGCTGCTTGTTAAGAAGAGATAATCCGCATAGATAACATTTTAAAGCAGTTGAAGCAAGATGCTTCAGGTCCTGTTAATTGGGACTTGATTTAATATAAATAACTAGTTACTGAATCTTTAATATGATTGTAACTATTCTTTCCAGAGCATCAGCAGAAATTGCATATATCTATAATGTATTAATGAACTAGTTTCAACAAATACCTTTTTTAATTCAACAACCAGTTCAATTTAAATGAGGATTCATATCTGTATAGAGTGAAAAAGAGTTTGAGTAAGAGATACGAATTTTCATTATTGAGAAATCGATTGAATTTATTGGAATGAAGAATACCATTTCTTTTTAAAGAAAAGATAAGTTAAACTTCTATTTTTGTTTTACACATATATATATAATAAATTTCTCTAAATTTAGCCACGTATTCACAGTTAGCAATTTAAGTTTTCCACTCAAATGAACAACTGGTTCCCAAACGAAGGATACAAATCTTGAACAGACGCCTATTTTGTTGGCCATGAAGAACCAAATCAAAAGGGAAATCTGTCAATGGCACTCAAAATGGCTGCCCCGGCAATTGTACAGCTATCTCTGTATTGCTATTGATGACTGCGTAGGTGTGTGGGTGTGTTGGTATGCATGTGTGTATATATATGTGTGTGTGTGTGGGTGCTTGTATGTTAGGCTATTGTATTGGTGTGTGCGCGTGTCAACGCCAAACACTTCTTGTTAGCAAGTGTTATGTGTGTTCTCGCTGCTTTTCAATTTTTCCCCTTCCCTTGACAGAAACGAAACTTTTGTGTTTTGTTTTCTGCTGCGTTGGCATTTTCATGGATTTTCGTTTCCTTAGTTTTCTTTCTTTATGTCTATTTTTTTCTTTCTTCTCTTTTTGTGCTGTCGATTTTTGCGTAATTTTCCAACGGCATTTTCTTTAGTTTTCTTGTCGCCTCAGACTGTGTTTATGTTTGAGTTTTAGCGTTCGTGAGTGTGCTTCAAACTTCTCCCTGGCAGCTCGTTCATTTAACCACCCCCACCGCCCCTAAGTTAGTTCTTCCCTCCTTCCCTCTATTTCTTCTACTTCCCTCAATGTCAATAATCGAGCAATCGCACGTGTCTCGCGGCTTCGTTCGCGTCCTTTACGGTTATGGCCTCTTGCAATGGCCCATTGGGCAGCTTCCCATCTTGGATGAAGCCCCAGTTGTGGCAACACCATGTTTGTGCCACGCAGCTTTAGTCTAATAGTCGCAATTGTAGTCAAGTGCTTGGGCGTTGCTGTAAGTGCTCGGCTTTTATAGTTCTCGCCTTTTGCCACGGCCTGGATTTGAACTAGTTTGACTTTGGCTGAGATTGCAGCCTGCGCCTGAGCTTACCGGTCAATTGTTTTAGCCTCTCGTCCATTCAAAAGTGCTTGGCAGCACAAAAAAAATGCATTGCAGTGAGACGAAGTGGCTATTTTCACGAACAGCAAATGGAAAGGTGAAATACCAAAAGGGAGTAAAGGAAAGGTGTATAGAAAGAAGTGAAGTATTGATAATTCCAATATACTGCGAAAATAACAGAGATACTTACATAGAGAGTTATAAATGTCCAGAAACTTTAGTTATAAATAAAATCATTATATAAATTTATGTATTTATTTGAAATATTTAAAAAATTATGAGGAGCTGAGGAAAATATCAATTACATTTTCAAGAAGGGCTAAAATTAGGAATTTTATCAATTTAGTATATTATTGTTATTATTTCTTTCCTTAAACAATATATTCATATATAAATATATATTTTATCTAAATATTTAATCAATTATGAAGATAGAACAGATTTGTCAATTAGAATAATAAATATGCTTCTGCTATTTAGCTGGAACTGCTTAAAGTATATCAAACCGATCAACCGAGTCGATAAAGCCATGTCCGTCTGTCTGTCAGCGATTATGGGAGCTAGAGCTATTAATTCTGTGGACAATATGCCCGCAGTAATATGTTTGAAGGGGTAAGGGAACGGCGATAACGACTTATATATTTCTATTTAATTTTTAACATTAATTCAATTATCAAATATAATTGTCTAATTATGTTGTCAAGTACTATTCAAATTAATTATGCATTTGAATAATCAGCTGTCATTTCAAATGCTGTTTTTCTGAATTCCCTTTCTCCGCCTACTCTGCTTCTTAAACAACTGAACCAACTCAACTTTCTTCAAACTTGCACTGCATTTCAACACTCACAGCGTACAAATTGCACCCTTGGGGCCCATTTAACCCACAAATTTTCATTTACAATTGAATATTAATAGACCATAAACACACACACTCACACACACCCACACACACAGGCGCAGAAACCAAGCCGCATCATTTATGGGCCTCCCTCTAAACTATTTCATTTAGGCGTCACTAAAAGCCAACTTTTCCTTTACTCCCATCCATCTAACCCTTATTCCTGCTCCTCCTGCTCTCCACTTGTGGCTGCTGTTCAAATCATTAACATTGCCATATTCACATAGCGCATACGCCACGTGTGACAGCAGCAACAATGTGAACATGTCAATGAAGCGGCTGCCTTATTGCCGCACGACCGCTTAACCAAACACACACACACACACACACCCACACACACCCACACACACGAACACTTCAATAAACATCAAATGCTGTGTAAATGTCAGAAGCAATAAAAATCTGTAGGCGCTGTCAACAGACTCTGAAACTGGAATTGAAACTGAATCTGTGACTTGACGAGAGCACCGTTAAGAGTTTTGTTGCCGGCGACAAACCGTTAACCAACACACATCTCCCCCTTTTTGCCCCTTTCTAAGCCTAGCAGCCATTTGCAATTGTCGTAGTTCGCATCTAATTGCGAAAATTTTTGGAAAACTGTCAAATTTTGCAGCAATTGCCAAACCGCAGGTTCTGGTCTCGGTCTGGTTCTGGTCTAACTACGAGTCTACTCGTCTTCTCTATGTGTGTGTGTGTGCCACGCCCACCCGTGTGTGCGCCTTTTTGAGCGTTAACTTTATTACGCGTGCGGTTTGCACGCAGTCAGGCAACGCCAAAAAGTACGCGACTTTTACTTTTTACCCATTGAACTCTTTCTGTCTCTCTCTCTTTGGTTTTTTGGGGTTTTCCAATTGCGCCTTCTGTCAGTTAGTCAGTCAGTCATTGAGTCAGTCAGCCTCTTTCTATACTCTTCTGTTCTGCCACTCAGTTGAGCTTCAGTCTTTTAGCTCCAGCTTTTAGCCGTGGTGCTGCCATTTTGTAAAGCTTTTACTGCTGCCTTTTAATGGCAAGCGGTTTAATGGCAGCTCACAGCGTTCGATTTTGTACACCAAAATGAAAATAGTTTTGGCTTTGATTTATGCTGTTCACTTTTATGGTTGTTTGCCTGTTTAGGTTTATAGCGGCAGCAGCTTTAAAATGTTTTTATATCGAAGCTGTTTCAGTTTGCGGTTTTATGACAAATTCGCCAGGTTTTTAGCTGTTTTATTGGAGATCATTTAAGAGATTTTTATTACATTTTTGAATTTGAATAATAATTTAGAGCATGTCTGCTTAATTTTATGGTGGCACAAGCTTTGAAAGTGTTCGTTCTTCGCTCTGTTCCAGTTAAGGATTTCGCCCGGTTTTTAACTGATTTATTTTTATAGCTCTAGAAATGTTTACTACGAGTTTCTTGCAGCGTTTTACAAATACATATCTCAGATATTTTCTGTTTGGTCAATTTTTGACAAAAGCTAAGAAAAATTAATAATATTGGTTTAGTTTTCATTTTTATATTAATTGATAGTTTCTTTCTTCTTTTTAGTATATAGAATAGTTTCAAGTTTAGCACTTCCTCCGTTTTGTTTTAAATTAAGAATTGTTAACTAATTGATCCTTAAATATGTATAATAATTGAATTGTATGAACTGCTAAAGCGGATGATTCTAAAATGATACTTTTTCAATTTAAATTCGATGACATTAAGCTTTGAAACATATAAGAAAGTATTATATATTTTTAACGTTATTTATTGATGGGAAATCTTGGTTTTAAAGTTGCTTCAATTCGGTTAGTGTTGTTTTTTAAAATTTAATGCAAATGTCTCACTTTGCCAGGTGGCAGCAGGACTCAAGCGCTGAGGAAAAGGATTTGCATTTACCTAAGCTCTGGAGACGCGCGGCGACATTGCCATCCGCCAAGCGAAAGGGAAGAAAATCTGTGGCGTGGAAAGGGAGTTGAAGTAAAGGGAAACTGTTGGGGCTGCTGGGCCGCCAGAGAGTGCTCTGGCATTCTTTGGAACTTGACATTGGCTTTGGCTTTGGCTTTGGTGGCGCGTGTCGTGTCGTGTCGTCTAAAACGGAAATGGCAGCCATTACACAGAAAGGACGAAACTTTGACGTCAGCTGCTGCTGCTCCTTGGCTTACATTTCATCAGCGCTAATGATAAGAAAACAATTCGACGAAGAGAGTGCAAAAAAAAGAGAGGAGACAAAAAGTAGCGTAGTAAAGTCAAATGGCAACAGGACACAGACAAGCCAAAGTCAAGTCAAGTCGAGTTGAGTCAGGGGATGTTGCTGGCTGCTTAGCGAGCATAAATATTGTAATAAGCATGAAAATTACAATTTCAGCTTCAGCTTCAGCTTGAAGCTGACTTGTCTGGCATTGCAATGACAACGCTACTTGCTACTTGCCACTTACCACTTGCTACTTGCTACTTGGCACTTTTGCCGTCACTTGGCATTGAAGCATTTTGTAATTTACATTTAATTAGGGGATTTTGTGCAACGAAAATTGCAATGCTGCATGCGAAGATGGCGGCAGGAAGGAAGAACGACTGAGTCGCCAGAATGTCTGGTCGCCTTTGTTGAAGGTGTTGCTGGCAGTAGCTAAGTGTATTTACATAGGAGCAGATTGGGCGGGGTGAGAGATATGAAAGGACTTAAAGTCACTCAAAGGATTTGCCAACGTGCTGCGAGTTGGCTGGCAACTTTGGCTTTGTCCGCTCGTACCACGTGTCGTATGAGCAACATTTAATTAAGTGACTTTGTACACTTTTGTGTTGACTTCTTTTTTATGCTCTGCTAACACCCTCCGCCACTATCCCCGCCCGCTGCATTGCGTGTGCAGCCTAAGACTGTAAGCCAGCATAACTACAGCCAGGTTATGACTGGAAACAGGAAATTAAGTTCTAAGCCGCTTGCCGTTGGCCATGATAAGGAAGAGGGGAGGGAGAGCAGGGAGGTTTGTTTGAAAAGTAACAGTTACATGACCTGCCACGTTAGTTGCATACGGTTGCTGCGGCAGAATGTTGAAAGCATAATTGAAGGCATTTGGGAGCAGCTTAAGTGAATTTATTGTAGCAAATGGAATTCAGATTAGGCTTTGAATTGGCAACACGAGCTTATGGCCTTAGTTAAAGTGAGTTGCAATTATACTGGGCTCACAATATGATTGTAAGCTTTTAACCAGTGCAATAAAAATTGCAGAAATGTGATTAATGAATGTGGCATTTGAAGGATAGAGACAGAAGTCATTGTACGTAACTCGTTGACTCGTTGTGCTTATTACCTGACAGAGGAGGGACAAAAGGTCAAGCCTCAAACAACCGCAAAAACACATCACAATCTGTGACTATTTCTTGTAATTTGATAAGGTTATAAGCTGATTACGTAGTTGCTGTCCGAATCAACTGCCAGTTGCATAGTCTTTACCTCTCCTATTGCCACTAGCATGTGATGCATACAATTTGCCCGGGCCAAGGTCCAGGAAATTGCTCGAATTTGCAGCATATTATACTTGACGAAAGTTTAATACTCTTGTAGTTCAATTCTTTAGTAGATGAAGTCCAATTGTTTGACTCTTTATTGGTATACCAAACGTGTAAGGGTATACAAAACTGCATCACAATACGATGGACTTGTTGTAATCGTACGCTCGGCAAGCCTCCGAGCAACTGACTCGAAGAGTGGCAGATTTATTCATTGGCAAAATCTCAAGGGTTACACACGCATAATTCCGGAAAACGCAGTTGAAACAGTTTACAAATTAGAAGCAATGTAAGACAATTAAATTTATTTTAATAATTTATTATTGTTATAAAAAGGTTATAGAAATAATCAAATTAATACTAAGAACGATTAATGAATTATAAACAATTTTAATAAATATTTAACTGTTTAAAACAATAATTGTATAAAGCAAACCAATAAAACCAAACCAATCAGCTAAAGATAAACAATAACAAGTCTGAAAATATCCACTAATTATTTCAATTAATTGATTTAAACACTTTGCTGTGCTTTAAACGAATATAAACAAACGTTTAACTAGTTACTAAACTCTGCCACACAAAATAACAAGTTAACTGTGCGTATACGCAATGCCAAAAATGCCAATCACAACAAGACAATGTAAACTATCTTCATAACTTTCGGCAAAACTCTCAGTTAGCGTTGCCTAACATTATTAGCCAAAGGCATTTGGCCATCAAAATAACACAAATATCCAAAGTGACACACAAATATGTCGAAATGAAGGAGAGAGGGAAGAAGGAATATTCTAAATAAACGGCAAAGGACACAATCTTTAAATTGAACTGTCTGTCTGTGTGTGTGTGTCTGTGTATAGAACAATTTTACAAAATGTATATGACATTCAAAAAGTGTCCTACGCAAAAGTATCTCAAAGATGCGCGAGTTGCAGCAAACTTTAAAAATGCTTGAAGCTGCACAAATCGCTCGATTACGTATATGAAAATGGCTGCTGACAAGCGTCAGAGTCCTTAAAATATGCGTAACTGTTGCTAAGCAATGTCTTTGAGGTGTACACATGAGTGTGTGTGTGTGTGTGTGTGTGTGTGTGTGTGTGTGTGTGTGTATGTGGGCTCTGTGTATGTGTGTGTTCAAGCATTTTGTACCTCCCAAAAATACGAGAACATTGTTGCTAAAATTTCTCATGTTTTGCTTGTATGTCGCCTCCTGTAGTATGTGCTGTGTATAATGCAAAGTGGGCAGCAATGTATGTATTCGATGGGTGGGGAAAGCAGAGCGAGGAGGAGGGGACGTGGGCGCGTGCTTAGGGCTCTGTTTAAGTAACCACATGTGGGAGGCGTGGATGTAAAACATTTTGGTTTGCGACAACTGAGCACAGTTTAAATTCACTTAAAATTCAGCTTGCCTTTCGCAGGCGTATCTTAAAGATACGTAATTTAAGTTGTACTTTTTTCAGACACACACACACACACACACACATTTGCACACTTGCTAAGCAAATATTTGTATTAGAAATTTGAGGCCTGATTGTAAGTCTTAAGCATTATTTACACTCAATTCACCTGCTGCTTTTGATACGCTTCAATAAGATTCGCCTCAAAAAGTAAATTCACTTTAAATTCATTTCTTTACAGCTCGTAAACTTGGCTTTTTTATATTTGGCAAGGCTTTTGCAATTTTTTCGTTTACCATTTGAATTGCATATGGTTGGTTAAACGTAAAATACTTACTCTCAAATCAATTGGAACACGGCTTTGGCAACAGTTTTCATTTGAAATACAAAGGTAAGAATATATTCGCATTTAAAGTCTGTATTAAGTATAAGAAAAATTTGTGATTAATGTGACAAATCAATGTAAATTAAATTGTTTAATGCACATTATTAAATCTGATACTAAAATTATAACTAAATGTATTCAGAGATAAAAGAATTCTGTTGATTTTTGAGGTGATAAGAATTGATTAATATTATTATTTTACACATAAAAGTTAAATATATAAAAAATAAAATATGTATGATTCTGTTTAATTGATTATACTACCTATCGTACAAAGTTTCAACTCGTTATAAAGTTGTTATTATAGTTATATAGCCCTATATATTTAGTATTTTAAATTACAAATTGACACATGCCTGGCAGATGAAATATTTTATACTATTATTTATTTAACATGATTGTTGTGTTTTTTAATTAAAATCCTATTAAAAATCAATGTCATTACACTGATATTTTATAATATATCAATCTGTACTTTGAAAAATATTCAATCCAATATCAAGAAGTACAAATGAATTGAAACTCTTCTTTTATAATACTTGTTTAATGTTTATTAAACTATAATCCTCCCGTCTATCTATTTTATTATCATTCTTTGAACATAAAATGGAAGATAATGAATAAGTGTACATTGCAACAAGTCTAAGTGTTTTTCTCATTGTAATAATTTAATGTCATTAAATTGTGACTATTAATAATATTGAAATGTTGAGTGTGGTTTTTGGTAAAATGGTAAATGTCGTTTGTAAAAAATATCTCTTGAATTTGAAATTAAATAGAAAGATATGTATTTTTTTCAATTTGTCTTTTTTAAGTTTGACAAAGGCAACAGTCAGCATTGAATTGTAGCAAAATGATTAGGGATAGATTGCACGAATTGGTTGCTATTCGAGAAAAATGGAAAAGCGAGGAAGAGGATGACGAGGGAAATCTTTTTAGAATGGATATGGAAATGGGAACCTTTTTCTCCCTCGTAGAAGAGACCCGAGATTTGCTTTATAATCTGCATATAGTAATTGCTGTGGTAAAAGAAAAGTATTCGATTATTTTGACCTCAACACAACGCGATGTAAATGCCAAACAAGACCTGGATTACCTAATGACCGAGATTCAGAAGAGTGCAAATTGTGTAAGTGAGAAGCTTAGAGGCATTGAGCAATCAATCGAAGCCAAGGAGCGACTGCAGATTACCTCAGCTCTTTTGCGTATGCAGAAAATGCAGCACTCTGGATTAACCTACAGATTTGTTGAGATTATTACAGATTATAATTGCGTTCAAATCGATTTTCGTGAGTGCTCCAAGACACGAATTCAACGACAGCTGGAGATCGGAGGAAGGTCGATAAGCAGCGAGGAAGTTTACGATTTGCTGGAACAGGATAACCCTTCGCTTTTTATGCAAAACCTCTGCACGGATACTGAAATGTCAAAGCAAATGCTCGTCGATATTCAGGATAGACATGCCGATATTCTGCGACTAGAGACTTTCGTCAGAGAGTTGCACTCCTTATTCAAGGATATGCAAATGCTCGTTGACTCTCAAGGCCAATTATGCAATTGCATTGAGTATAATGTCAGAAATACGTCAGAGTATGTGGATTTGGCCAATAAGAACATTAAAAGAGCGGTCAAATATCACATGAAAACTGGTCGCAAGCAGAAATTCATGTTAATTTGCTTAATAATATTGCTGGTTATTGTTATTGGTTGTTGTTTATTTTGTATACTCACTTAATCATATTTTTAAGGAATATATTGATTGATTTGATACTCTAGATTTTTTAATAAATACATTTAAAAATTATATATTTATTTATAATTTTATTAAATTAAATATTGAATTTATTGTAATAGTTTATTTTATTTATACTATATATTTTATATATTATTCATCAATTAAATAAAGTACACATATTTTAATCAACAATAGATAATCATAATGCAAAAATACACACAATTGAATGTTAGGATTAAGAAACTCCAAAATCTATAAGATTTCAATAATTTTTCTACTTTTATCTGATTCGAAATTCAAAAGAAAGTACTGTAAAATTGCTTTAGGCTGATAAATCAAAAAGTATTTTCTGAATTTAAGTACCTCAATAAATGGAAAATTTGTGGATTTTATTTACTATAAAAACTATTAATATGCTCTAAGAAATTTATAATAATTTTCATAATATTAAAAATATTCTTGTCGTCACTTAAAACTTAACCAATATCTTATTAGTTTTAATTGTAAGCGAAAAAATCTAGTTAAACTTTTCAAGCTAATGACACACGCTTGAGAGAGACAGAGAAAGAAAGTAAGAGAGAGAGAGAGAGAGGGATGGAGTTAAATAATGGAAAACTGATGCTTATCGCTTTTCCAGCTAATTCCTGCAAATTACTAAAGATTTGATCTGCCTGCTTCTAATAACTAGTACATGCCTGGTTATTATAAAACTTTTTCCATTTTACAAAAGTTTTTCGCATAGAAATTTGTTTAAAGAAAAAAAAAAGAGATGAGAAATGAAAAACCAAGGACACACGCACATGGGGAAAATGGAACGATCAAAATGTGGAAAAAGTGAAGCAATTTACGAGAACACGTCCAGCCATTATGAGTGTCAACCGAGAGTGTGGGTAAAGTAAGTTGGTGTATAGGATGAAAGGGGGCGTGTAGAGTTGCAGGAAGAGTTGGGTGACTTAAGAAATTTCATGCAAATGCAACTTTTGCAGTGAAAGAGAGTTTCTGAAAAGGTTTCGATGCTGCTGCTTCCCGCTGAAGTGCATGTGTCTTGGCTACAAATGTTACAGAGACTCCTGTGTGTGTTTCAGAGTCGGTAGTAGCCTCTAGTTGCCTACAGACCGTATACTGTATCCAGGCGCAAACTTGCAAGGACAGCATTTGAATTTGAAATTGAAAACAAGTTTATAACGTGAATTGGCAAATATAGCGTTCAATGGTGTGAGGCGGCAAGATGGGGCAAAAAGGGAATTTTCATGCTGCCACGCACGACTGACATTGTCAAGCACACACATACACACACACACACACACACACATACTAGCACACACTAAGCTGTTTCATATTGACGCACTTGCTTCTCAAGTAGCAACTCTAAAAAGGACTTTGGACTCTGGTCTAGTCTCTGGGTTTGGACTTGAACGACTTTTGGACGCTGCAGGCGGGGACTGACTTTTGTTGTTGTTGCCAGAGCACAGTTTGTAACTGTGTCGCACACACACACACAGAGACACACACACATTTGCCTTAGCAACTTTCATTTGCGTAAGTCGTTTTCAACGTCAACGCCGTGGGACAAATTGTTTGCTCGCCTCGTTTTTCCATTCAAATGGCTTTCTTTTCGCCTATATAAATATAAATATGAAAGCAGCACACATACATATACATACATAGTATATATGTGTGTGTGTGTGTGTGTTACATATAACATATATGCATTGCTGATTTATGTACATTACTCGCATTGTGTTCCATTTACCTAGAGAAATGCAAATGTTGTCGATGCAGTTGCAGCTGCTTTTAACTTTCTGGCAAATACAGGTCAAGTTTCTTGTTCTTCAGGTGTGCGGGGCGGTCTACAAGTTGCTCGTAACAAAAGTTTTAAGTGCGTTTGATGCTTAGATTTTGCTCAACCTCAACTGAAATAATGCAAACTTAAGTTTTATCAAAGCTTTGGTAGTGATTCATGATTTATTGTGAGCCAAATGCTTCTAGAAACTAAATATATGATGTTATAATTTATATAATAATTTAATATGTCTAAGAAAAATGTTTTTTAATTAAAATAAGGGTAAATATGTATCATTTGGACATTTTTAATAGGCAGAAGAAGTCTTTTTTTATTCCTTTAATATATTCTACATTTAGGTTGCAAATTTCCTCACGATCGGATAAAAACTTAGTAGTAATGTGGAGCATAGCTTGTTATATGTATTTGTATACAAATTTATTTGTTTGTGTGAATATTTAGGGTGTCGTATGAACTCTAAACAGTGTATCATATAATCGCTTTAAATTGTTTTCCATATATCTTTCGCTTAATTAACACACACAAGCTAATAAAAATATACAAGAAAAAGACTGACTAAGAAAACACAGAGTGAGTGCGCTCGCAGTTTCAAATCCAGACTGCGACTGGTACCAATTGTTAAAATAATCGTCTCATAAACAGCTGCAAAAACTAATGAAAAGTGTCGTTTTGCTGGCATATAAATAGCTAGAAATCGAGTAAAGAATCCAGTGTAGTGCAAACAGCGCAATTGATAGCAACAAATTCAATTTAATTTATCAATTTGATAAACATTTCACTTTTGATCAACATGAAAACTATTTGCCTGTTTGCTATTGTTGCCGGCATCGCAAGCGTTTTGGCCGATCACAGCCAGCATCAGGCTGGTGTCAAGCCTGGCGATGTTGTCCATTGGACAACGAGCAATACGAAGGGAGCTGCCACATTGAATCATACAAGTCATGCCAAACAGGAGACAGGACTGAAGACCTCAACAACATCAACAACAACAACAGCAGCTGCTGTAACAACTGCAGAGACAACCATAACAACAGCAACTGTTGCCGCAGAACCAACTGTTGATGCAGCAAAGCCAATTGATCAGGGCAAGGTGCCAGCAGCTCCAGCCCCAGAGACTGGCAAGGACACGACTGAAGCTGTGACCATCACTGCGGTTCCAGAAACCCCTGTAACCCCAGCAGCTGCTGCTCCAGATGCGAAGAATGTCAAGCCAGCTGAGACAAAGCCCACCCACAAATAAGATATCCTTCAACGGGCACATGACATAATTATGACACACATTGAATATGGGTTTATTGTTTTATATTTATATATTATTGTCTATAAGAATAATAGATATTATTGTTTTCTTTTAACTTAAAACAAATAAATTTATTGAGGCAACCAACAAAAACTGATTCATTAATGGTACTCAAGGTTGATAAATGCCGATTTCAATAAGTAAACATCTGAAGGATAAACAAGTATGTGTTATACAGTTAAGTATCTCAAGGATATATGATACAATTCTACACGAATCTAAGCCTCAAATGGCTATCTATCAAATAGTTGAACACAGTTTGCCATCGGACCACAAGGACATTAGGTATCCTTTTCACTGCAATAAACACCAATAGCACGGTAAACGATAAGTTAGACCGGACAAATGCTGCATAACCAACCAACTAAGTAACAACTAGGAAAAAGCGGCATGTGTCCGCCATTGTATCCTGTTGTCCTGTAGTCCCGTTGTCTCGCTGTCCTGATGTCCTCGTCGTTTACCTGCAGCATCAGCTCGCTGTCGCCATTGCGGACAACAGAAAATTTAACAAAACCAATTATTTGATTTTAAAATTCCATTAAAAGATAAAAAAAAGAATCGGAGGATGCAACAGTGAGCAGCAAGGATGGCAAAGGAAGAACTGCTGGATTGCCGCCTGTTGTGGCCGCCTGTTGACACGCCAGGCCGCCCTCAAGTCAAGGAGCAATAGCTTTGTCTTGGGAGAGATAAGCTGAACACAAAAAAATAACCCGAAAGGGTTTAGCACGTGCGAAAGAAGCCATAAATAAAACTCTCACTAGGTGTTTGGGCAAACGCAAAAAAAAAGAAGAAAGAAGAACTGTGGACTGAGGCTGAGTCTGGGATAAAGACAAGGCTAACGACGTTGACAGGCGCCCGGCATTTGAGACAGAAGGACACTCCTGATAATGGCTGACAGCCAATTGTGGCGCTTGAGATTGAAAGTAGTTCTTTGTTTAGTTCAGAAACTATAAAAAAGGTATCTATTGCTTTTAATAACTTTTTGTAATACAGAAATGGAATCTTAAACAATAGTTTGTACATTTAGTCTACTGGAATTGTAAGAAATACGTAGACTCATACAGCAGATGTATCTTAAACAGTTTCCTGTATCATTCGATTATTGATAAAGCTAGATTTAGAGCATTTGTATTTTAAATCCTTATTTCCTTATCTTTCCTTATCTTAGTAATACCATATCAAAAAGTGTTTTTAGCTTATTAGTATTACTGGAAATACAATTAAAGTATCATTCGACTAATATAAAAGGAAGACATAAAGATAGTGCATTTAGCTCATTAAAGTTACAGGTCATATTGCATTTGTATTTTAAATAATTCCATGCGTCATTAATTTTATAATTGCTAGAAATTGAGTATTTATATCTATTTATTTTGGTTTCTTAGAATAATATCTTAAGCTCTGCCAATAATATTATAGTTGAAAGTGTTTGCTACCCATACTTACTTCCATCTTGAAGTATACACTATTATTTATCCACCATCAAAGCAAGTTCTTCACTTTTCCAGTTGACAGATGACAAATGTTTCAGCTGTTTTTCCCCCCTCTCTTTCGTATGCTCTCTGCCTGTCTCTGTCAGTCGCAGCAGCCGTGTAACTGTTGGTAAAATGTCAACAATTTATGTGCTAGCTTCTTGTTTATTAGCAACTGACAAAGGGATAAAGCGTTGTCAGCTGACCGTACAACGGGGCGTATGAGTACACTGGACTTCAATTAGAAGACAGCAGATGCTGCCTCCCTTTCTCGCTCGCTCGCTCAACAACAATGCCGTGACAGTTTACAATGTGTGTAATGTTGGGGGCAGCCACGCCCACAACATATTCTCACTTTTTGCTGCTTTCTTTTTATTATTTTGCTGGCACTTTGCTTGGCTCTTTGGCTCTCATGCCACGCCTGCTTCACTTTGCGCCAAAGTGTAATTGAAATGTACATTGAAACTTTGAGTATAATGCTCTTACAAGTTTTTTCTTCTTTAGCAAAACTATAAAATACATTTTATATGGAAGGCAGCAGTAAAGTACATAAGTAGAAATTATGTGCGCATGAGGATGAAGCTGATGCAGACGGCATAAAAGTCAGACAGAGACTCAGACTCAGGTTCGGTAACAACAACAACATGGCGAACAACAACAAATGCTGTAGCAAAATATGATTTAATAGTTGAAAGTGCTTCTTCTATGCTTCCTTCGCACTGCATCTGTAACTTTTTGCCAAGCTGCTTTCTGGCCGTAATTTTGTTAGCGAGTCAAATCGAGTCAAGTCTGAGGGGGTTGCAGAAGGCATGCTGAAGTTTCTGTGGAGGCTAGCGTAACATCTGACAGGCGGCTGTCAGTTTCTGTGGCTTACACGAAATTTAAATAAATTGATGAACGGCTCGAGGCTGACTATGAAGCATCTCTCTCAGTTCTCAGCTCATAGTTCTTCCTCCAGGAACTGCAGTTTCGCTGTTGATTTGCTTAGCCGCTGGGGTTGTTAAGATCCTACGATGAGTACATTTTTTTTTTGGGGCAACTACGCTGAGAACTTGCTACAAATTGTATTAGAGACTTGATGGAATTCAGCTGGCATTGCCCGGGGGCGAAGACAACTGCAACTGCAACTGCAACTGCAACTATGGCTAAATTGTATTATGCATAGGAAAATGCCATGCACTGGCATCCAGTCATTCAGTCATCCAGGCACCAGGCACATATTGTTTGAAATGTGGTAACAGCTGCCAGTTGGCTAAAATGCTTGCTGGGTGTGTGCTAACTTGGCTCCGTGCCCCGGCCTAAACTGGCAGTGGTTTGCGGTTTTACATACGCCACATGCAGAGTTACTACTTACGATATGAAGTTAGAAGTTTAGATACGATAAACTAAATAAAAGTTTACCTATTTTATGTTATCAATATTTTCTATAGTTTTTCTATTGATTTTTCTATGTGAAACCCATATTGGTTTAGTGTAATATATAGAGGGTTTCAATAATAAAAAATATTTATATTACATATTATACATATTGATATATTTAATTATTAAAATATCAATAAGATATCTTTTAATCACTGTGTAATAGTATAATCGATAGTATGTATGTTGAATTCGCAGCTCTTTATTTACCATTTAATGTAGTGTAATTTTATACATACTCATACACTTCAAAACACTTTGATAGATCTATGAAATGACGCATACGCCTCGTTGTGCACTCATTGTGCCACACCCACGTTCCACGCCGTACTATAAAATGCCTTTTAATCGAACGTGTCATTAAACTTTCAATCAATTTGTGACGCACACGAATAAACCGTAAAATGCCGTTGACAATTTTGTTTCCTTTTTTTTACGTTCTCCCACTTTTAAGTTGGATATAAAACTTTTTTCCACCCACACGCACACTCGCACACACACACACACACGTTTATAAACAATTTAAGTCATACATGTGTTGTTTTTTCAACACAAGACAAACAGAGCTGAGCTTCTCCATCTTTCTCCTTTGGCAACACCCGCTTAACAGTTTTGTGCAGCCAAAACGTGTTTATGTCTGTTCATTGTCACATTTACTTGTAAAGTTTTCTCTTTTTTCTTAACCCCTTCCCCGGGAATCGAAACTGCTCGTGTTACTGCCATTGTGCCACTGCCACTGCCACTTTGGGCCAGGCCAAGAGTATGCTCCTTAGACATGTCAGCGACACAACAGACACTTGCAGTCTGCACCAGAGTCGAGCGCGCTGACACGGCCATGGAAAAGGGGTCGCGAGGCGGCAGGGGGGATAAAAATTGAATGCCACAACGAGGCAAGGAGCAAAACGGAAGCAAATAAGCACAGCACAGACGACGATTAAAAGTGCAGACGTCGCTGGGACATAAACAAGGCAGGAAGTTGTAAAAAACACATAAACAAAGTTGGCAGGCAAAAACTAAAACAAAAGCTGCCTTCGACCTCAAACTCAGCTGCTTCAGCTGCTTCAGCTTCTGTCTCAGTCTCCGTCTCCGTCAGCCAAAAGAATTTTTTCTCGTTCTCGGCATTGTCGTCGTTAACTTTGCGCCAAACTACACACACACACACAGCCAAATAGAACATCGACATGCTCACAGGATATGTTAGGCGTCTGTCGATTCGCAGTTCAAGGACCAACAATAACAGCAAAGAAATGAACACAGAGACAAAGATTGGAGACTCTTTCTTTTAAGACTATTACAATATTCAATTTAGTGTGTAGCCCCTTTTAATTTTAAATTGATAATGTCAATCTTAAGTACAGCGTTAACATATTGTTGAAATACAAATTGAGTATCAGTTGAAATATCTATCTAGATTGCTTATTTGAGTTAAGTTTGTATTAATTTTCATACAAGAATTATAAATAACAGTGCAGCCAGCTTGCAAGTTTAGGCTTACATTTATATAAATATATTCTTATAACATAACATTTATATTTAGTATAAATTCTACAATTTATTAGAAACTGCTAACTTAATGCAAGTTTGAGCAGTTGTCTATTTAATACAATTATTTAAAGTTAATTTGCATAGTAAATTTTTTATATTGTTGCCAACTTTAAGTGTCTTGTGTCGATCAATAACTACCAACTTAGAGACAGGCAGATCAGCTGACTTTCTACAGCTAATAGAATATTATCTTCATGGTTTACATAACCAAGTTGAAGCCGGACAAATATAAGCTATATCAATACTATTATAAATGATGCACTTAAATTGATTTACTGCTTGCTTACTTAATATCTAAACCTGTATATTAACTATGCTATGCCAAATCAAATACTGCTGTGATTACATTCATGACCTGGCCAAAAGCGTTGTCAATTTGGTTATGCCCTTTTGTTGTGCAGTTGCAGCACGATCGTTGTTCTTATTTTTATGTTGGCTGCCAGGAAACGTCTGCTTAGCGGTTGCATTTCCGCGTGGGCATCCTGTCGTTATACTACAGCTCCTTTATGGCAAACACACACTCACACACTCACACACAACCAATACGAATGCACAAATATGCATACGTGCACATATAATCCTTCTCTCTTTCTATCTTACTGTTTTCTTCTCCTTTTCGCTCTTTGTAGTGCTGTTTCAAGCACTTCTACCCACTTGAGAAATAAGGATTACAATTTCATTTCAATTTCCTGCTTCTCTGCTTGTTATGCACACAAACAAAATGCAGCCAAGAATGACAGTAGCTACTTGCCACGCCCAACCCAAAAGTGGGCGCTCGTCCATGAGTGTGTGTGTGTGTGTGTGTATGCGTGTTGTTTACTCAAGGCTTAAGGTTTAAAATGGATTTGTTTGACTGGCAGCAAGCCGACTTGAGCACGACTACACATTGAGCAGATAGTCTTTCCCATTTCCCCGGAATACTCCCGTTTTCCCACTTTTCCTTCCTGCTGAACACATGTCGTACACGCTCAACGCCATTTAAGCTATTTAACAGCTTCCTTGAGCTGCAGTTTTCCTCTTTGCTTGCCTAGTTTTCAATTTACTTTAGTTTTTCCCTCGTCTTGCATTTTGTTTTTGTCGCTGGCTTTTCTCTTTCCTTTTCTTTTTCTTTATCTTTATCTCTGTGTCTGTCTTTGTCTGTGCCATGGTTATGGCTTAATTAGCTTTTGTTGGCTTGGCAAAAAGTTTTTTTCTGTATTTTTCGTATTTTGTTTTGTCCGCTTTTGGCCTTTATTATTATTTTCAAGCGTTTTTTAATTTGTAATTTTTATGCCGCTTCTTTTTTCTTCATTCCATATCATCATCATCATCATCATTATCATCATTATCATCATCGTCTTGTTCTTTGCCTTGCTGCACATTAAGCGGCTTCTACTTTAGCTGCAATTGAGTTTGGAGTGTAATGGCCAAAGTTTAATGAGAATTGGGTAGTTAGTTGGCATTTAAGTTGGCTAAGTGAAATCGTTTGTGGTTCAGGATCGTAACTCTTTGCAGATAAACAGAGAGATACGAGACGGAAGGAAAGAGAGAGAGAGAGAGAGAGAGTATATGCAATATCATTTTGGTAAAGTGGTTAACAAGAGCTGAAATAAAAGTAATATATTCTATTCTATTGTTTTAATGATAGTTGAATTAATTTTTTATCAAATTTTAATGTGAACTTTTAAAACATTTCTGTAGTTTTTCCATCAGAAGTTTTTTCGTATCTCAAATAGAAAATAACAGATGCTTTCTTGTCGAACTTTTTGTGATAGATCTGTAGGTTTTTCCTTATCAAAGTTCTGGTTAATGGTATATTCTCAATAAAAGCAGTCAAGAAAACAGCTTTTTGTTTAGACATGTCTTCAAATGCGAGTAACAACGTGGCTTTCAATTTGTGTGGTGCTCTCTGTGGTGTTGCAAACCACACAGCATCTTCCAGATATTCCAGGATTGATAGAGGCGAAAGTTTGGAGCACAAATAATGTTACCAGAAGACGATACATGCCACAGTTTCCAGGACTAGGGGATTCTCAGAATTGGAGCACTCAAGGCTCAACGATGGATGCACCAGAAAATACTGAAGAACCGCAACTGAAAGCTATATCAAATCCAACACCAACATCATATTATAAGAATAGGAGGAGGTTGGGCTCTACACCAACTACTATCAGGACAACCGTCAGCCAAAGAAAGAGAAAAACTAAGAAAACAACAACGGCAACAACGACAACAACGACAAAACAGAGCAAACATGCTAGGAAAAAGAAATCAAAAGTTAAGACAAATAAGCGTAGAAAAAAAACAACAGAAACACCTACAATAAAGATCCACACGATGCCAAATGCAAGAGATCATGAAAGAAAACGCACAAGACCAACTAGGGAAAAAACGAAAAAAAGAAGAAGAAATCCGAAAAAAAGTCAAAATAATAAATGTCATAGGAATTGTGAAGATTGTAAGAAGAGCTCATAATGTTGAGTTTTCATATTATACCAATAAAATATGTAAATCAATCAAATCTAGACACTTGATGAGTTTATAATATTTTGCAAGTGGTAAATTTTGTAAGAATTTATACATGATAATATAAATTTAAATGTACATATTTTGCTTTTTCTTATTATTCTTCTAACTTTATTAAAATTATTTTAATAAATAATTAAAATATATTAATATATTTGCCAGCCACTTGATTTTGGTGTTGTCGTCCATTTCAAACTCTTTGAGGTGCTTGGATCGCTCCCATAGCAATCTATTCATTATTTTCCATTTTGAAGCCAGCAACAAGAGCTATTCCATAAATATTCATTGATAAAAGCCAAAAGGGGAATTGAGGGGAAACGAACAAAAAATTCAAAACTCTTGCTCTAGCGAAGCAACAAATGCAAAAATAAAAGACAAACGACACAGAAAATTGTTACATTGCATTGGGTAAAATTTGTTGTGGAACTCGCTGGAAATGCCTTTTGTTTTTGTATTTTTGTATTGCTGTATTTGCAGTATGCTGGTGGCATGCAGCATGTACGATATGTAGCACGAAGCATGTATTGAAATGGAACACATTTTTATGCAACAAATATGAATTGTGTGTTGTGGGGAGTTGGTGTTGGATCTGCCACAGCATTCTGTGGCGCTGAAAATCGAGCATTAGCGTTTGTTTGATTTAGGTCAGTGCAACTTTGTAGCCCCTATGCCACGCCCACTTTCAGTAAAACTACCCACTCTCACATCCATTGGCAGTTGCCTGGGAATCAACGTTCAGAGTTCCTGTCACCCGCTAACTTCCCAGTTGCCAAGGCGCTTGAGGATTGAAAGAGGGGTTTTCTGCAGGGCAGGGCAGGGTGGCGGGGGGTGTTTATCCTAACGAATGTGGCTGGGTTTCATTTAAATTTAAATGAACAACGTTGTATTGTGTTTTGAGGCATTGCAATTTGCTGTTTGGAATGCTGAATGTTAGCCATGCTGGATGCTGTTGTTGTTGTTGCTGTGCTTTTAATCTGTGTCAAAATATTTTCCATGTGTGTGACTCTCTTGTGTTGCCTCTGCGTTGCATTTGAACGCTGGGGGAAATGTTTTTCGACATCCATAAAATATACTGTATACTACAATATAAATTTGTTTTTCCACAATTTTCCCACATTTTTTTATGCTCTCTTCCCTCTACTTCTTCTTTTAAACCGGCAAATTTATTTATGTTAGAGTTTTA
This sequence comes from Drosophila histrio, assembly GCA_958299025.2. NCBI lineage: Eukaryota > Metazoa > Arthropoda > Insecta > Diptera > Drosophilidae > Drosophila > Drosophila histrio. Next base: position 13,469,402 of record OY729166.1, on the reverse strand, counting down.
CGTTTAGGATATTTTTGCTTATTGTTTTGTTTTTCAATATTTGAGCAATTGTTGGCGCTTCTATGATTTGTTAGTGTGCTGTGTGTGTGTGTGTGTGTGGATATGTGTTTTATTTCTATGGATTAGTTGCTGGTAGTGCCAAAATATGAATTGCTTGTATTAAATTGCTGAAGCGGCCATTGAGAGATCACAGACTTTCCCACAGATTTATTGATGGGGAAAATTCAATGTTTCCATATAGAGTTGGACGATGACGATAAAAATGCGCTTGTGGGGCATTTTCAAACGGGTTTTCCTTCGTCTTACTTAGACTTAACTGAAATAGATTAATAAATAGTGTTCTTTAATCCAAACATAATTAAAAAAATTATTTATTCTTTATATTTAGAAGTATGAACCAAGGAATAAACACAACTATAAACTCTAGTCTATAAAAATGCTTAGCTATTTACTCTAAAAATATTTTAGCTAACTTTATTTTATTTAAACGATTTGTTTGCTCTTTCAAAACGACAACAATAACACCATATATGTTTATACTTTATGTCTATATCCCTACCTTATCGAGTGTTTTGTGTGCACTGCATGTTCTTGTCGCTGTTGCTGTTGTTTATTTACATTTGTTGTACAATAATTTATGACTAAAATAGTTAATGAATTGAAAAAATCGCATGTGTCAGCACAGCACATGATATGTTTTTTATACAAATGTCCAGGCCTGTGGTGCCTGGTGACGATGTGTGGCTATTTTCCCCATATTCCTCCTTTTATCACCCCTCTGTAGACTGTTCCCGTTGCTCTGCTGTTGCTAATGTTGTTGTTGGTGTGCGGTCGTCTGGCTGCCTCTGTGATTGGCAGTTGCATTGATAAGTGCCACAGGGCCATAAAAATGTGCATAGCCAAAAGGCAGACCGGATGTTGATCTATATTCGTACTACTTCTATGCTAAATAAATTTCAAAGTTAGATTTGTTGGACTGTTGGCTTTCAACAACGAGAACAAATCACGACAAGAACTTTATGTAATGGCTAAAAGCAAAGAGGCATACAACTGCTTTCATTAGAGGGGCTCTACAATAAAAGGCGTGACTAACTGTGGTCTGGTCTGGTTTGCAGTGATTAAGCTGCAGTCATCATTTTAGGTACTTACTGTAGGTTCTATAAAAGATGGTAGCACATTTCTGTTGGCCACATTAAGCCTTAAGTGTTTCTTCAATCACAATGTATTTCCATTGGCTGCTTTTCCTTATTTTGTCACAACTCCTTGCCTTCTCAAGTGCGCAAGTTTCACTTCACCATGGATTACGAATGTATCGGGAAACAGCTCCAACACCAACGCTCACCTATATCAATAGAACCACCCGCAATGATACCACTAACGGCACCGACACCACTGAGAGCACCACTAAGCCGCCTGTTCCTACACAATTTACAATCAAAGCTTCGACTGCCTTCAGATCGACAACTAACATCTTCGAAAGGTTTCTAACTAAGTCACAATTTGGTCTGCATACCACACGATCCACAGTGGAGAATACGACGCGATCCTTTGGCCATTTTAGCACCACGATCAATACAACCACCGAAGGATTGTGGTTCATTAGAACCACAGCTAACAAATCGACAAGCACATCGAGTGCTCCTCCTACGACAACCAAGCGTAGCTATACACCAACTTATTTCAATATATTAACCAAATATACAACAATACCAACAGCAACAACAAAGGCAACCGAAACAACAGCAGCAACAACAAATTCTACTTTTACTATACCGATAACAACAAGCTCTTCGACCACATCTACGACATCAGCGAAACCAGAATTAAAGCTTACCACAACTCATCGCCACGCGGTTCATTTTGGCCATCATTTGAGCACTACAACAATCAGATCTCTTACCAAATCTGGGCAAAGCTTTGCCTCTAATGGCTGTGTCATTTCTAAGCTACACTTATCTACATTTCTCTTATTACTGGTATCCCTAGGGAGTTATGGGGCCTTTGGCAAATAAATTTGAATGATTTCGGACTGTAAAAAGATAATAAAATGCATAAGTATATTATATATTCTTAAAGAAGAACTTTAAAAATAATTCATAAGGATTTTTATTCCCATTTAAAACAATTTTAGCTATATACTTTATGAAGAATTAAAGCTTTTATATATATATAAATATTTAAAAATGTTATTACTCAACTCATTTGATATTACCAGACATTGGTGTAGTAATTTAGTAAAAAATTAAATAATTATTATTATTACAATAATTGCTAGTTTCAATATGAATAATATAATCATAATAATTATTCATAGATTGCAATGAGTTAGCACAAACTAAATCAGATTCTGTTTAGTCCATAAAAAGTTTGCAGAAGATTAGCAAAGTTTTTAATATGTCAAAATAAACATTATTTATTTAATATTAAACTAAATAAATATTTAGTTTAATAAAAATACTCTTAATATACAAATAATGCGTGCTGACATTGAGTACATGGGATAAACGATGTTTTTTTAATAACATTCTTAATTATAATTTTATAAATGATGTTCGCTTAATTTTCATGACGTTTTCAATTAAAGCTTTAGTTCCTGTACATTTACCATTTGATTTTTATTATTATTATTATATATGTACTATATGCAGCGTCGGCGAAGTCAAAAAATTATTTGAGTGTATAAAAAGTGTGGACCACTAAATTGGATTACGGCAACGTAAAAAATTAGCCGAAAAAGAGTTAAATCGATTAAATATGTATATATGTATGTGCGTATGTTCTTTTTTGTTTTTGGCTAGCAGCTGTGAGTGTGTGTCTATGTATGTGAAATAAAATATAAAATATGTCACAAACTGTTCATAAATTCATTTAGCGCATAAAATTGGCGCCAGTCTATGGCGCTCTGCGTGTGCAATTGCCAGTGAATTATTTAACATTTAAAAGTGCATTTCATATTTGTTTTCGGGCAACAGACCAAAAACGAAAACCAATCCATATATTTATATATGCAACCAGTTTATATGTTGGTTACCAATACTATACTATTCAGTTATAAGTATTTTATGCACGTTTGCCATTAGCTGGCGCGTGATGTCATCGTCATCGATGGGCGGTAAAAGTTTTTTGGCCAACAACAACGGCAACAGCTCAGACTGTTGAGTGTCAAGTTCAGCACACAAATTGTGGCAAGTTGCCTGGCTAAGCGGACATCAAATTGCTATACGACACACGGCACTTGACAGCTGTGTTACGTATACGCCATGTAAGCATAAGTAAAAAGTACAGTAGTAGAGAACTCTTACACTTACGACCGGCTGATGATTAAATACCCTAAATGCATAGTTAAATTTAATGTTTTTGTAAGCTGTATATAAATGTGATATAGATTACTTGATAAAGTCTGATTGTTGATACTTATTTTAAATGTATAAGTTTTTTTTTAGACCTCTAAAGGCTTTGATCAGATTTTACTCGTATTAGTTACTCATTTCCTATACACTAAAATACCCGCTGTCAATGCGTTTCAAATGGCCACACAAATCTATAATACCCTTGACTAGAGCATAAATAAATTTGCGCACAGCTGTTGCGATTTGCACCTTGTGAAAGTTTGCATTTACTTTGCCATTTCCAAACGTCAAGTTCACACGCTTTGCTCTTGGCCATGTTGACACAGCTGACGGGCAGAAGAAGCCGACAAAAAAAGAAAGAAAATATAAACGAGTATACATAGAAAGAAGGAGAAAGAGCAACAATTCCAACAGCTGCATCGTTTGCAACATGAATTTCCAAAAAAAAAAGAAACTTTTCAAAACTTTTTCCAACACACGGCGCCAAAAACTTTAGCTATAGGAATTTCTCTGTTTTTCGAGATTTGAAACTGCGGATATTTAAAGCAAAGTCTATTAAAGATAATTACTTCAACAATACTAAACAATTTGGTTTAATTTTGGTGTGAAATTGCATAAGAGCACACCAGGGATAGCAATTAATCTCATGCCTTTAGATTTGATCTCTAAAGCTTGGATTCGCTTCATGTAATTTGGCCAACATCGGTGGTAATATGACCTGAATCTCAGTTTATCCCATCGAATCAGAATTGGTTGTCAGTATAATTTCAGTCTCTGAATTATCAGACTGGGCTTTCGAATAGGGACTTGTCTTAGCCATTGTTTTTTAAGGGTTAATCAAAATACAAAGCCCACAAATAATAGTATATTGTGTATCTGGTTGTTACTGTTAATTAACTGTCTGAACTTGCTAGAAGTATTTTCATTTTATAGATTTTCATAAGTTTGTGGCTGGCAACACCTTCTGTTTTCTATGTTTTGATAACAACTTATCTTTCCTGTTGCCTGTTGATTTGTTGATTTTACTATTAGCCAAATATTATCGTAATAGGAATGTTGTTATAGCCGTTTTTCACCATCAATAATTGAATAAGAATATCACTGAAGTTGATTTTCATTCTTATGTTAGATAAGGGATATTTTAATTTTATATATATAGTTATAGAGCGACTCGCTTAGCTTATAACTTTTAAAGATCTTAGGACTTCTTACCTCTTAATCTAATCCATTGGCGTTCTATGTTTTTAGCTACGATATTTATCATATAAATACATTTCTACTGTAATGAACTGCATATTTAATATGAGTCTCATTATCAGATTAAATAATATTCAAGCTCTTAAATTGGTTTTTAAATATTTTATTTTGCAATGCATATTCAATATGATTTCATTGGATTAACATCAAATGGTGTAATATTTTAAAGGACTCCAGATCTGTGCTTTCTGCCATGACGCTTCTTCTTCCTCTTGTCCTTGTTGGCCTTCTTTGTTGTTGAGGCGATAGTTGAGCCCAAAGTGCTGCTTGGTTCCAGTGTTGAAGTGCTCAGAGCATCACTCTTTAAGGTCTCAAATGCCATATTGTCGAAACTCATGAATGGCACATCCATGGAGTGTGATTCTTCATTGTTGGACTTCATAAAGATGGACATTAGGCTCTGATAAGGCTCAGCCTGAGCGGCCATGAAGCTTAGAGTGAGAAGTATAGCAACCGTTAGAGTCTTCATTATACAAATGTATATTTTGCTTATTGACTTTGAAGTTGTGGGTTGAACTGTGAAGTTAAGCTGGTGAATCTTTCTATTTATAGCGCAGGGTGAGAATCTGTTTTTCAATGGTTCTGTTTTCTGCATTGATGCAAGTGCAAAAAAAAACAGTTGCCTATTACCAATACCTGAGTCAAACAGTTGTCCAGTTGGACTATAAAAGCTGGCACTGATTCCAGTTGGAATTCAGTTTGCTTTCAACAATTCTTGAGAAAGAACTAAAAGAAATACAAGAAAATGCGTTTTCTACCTGTTGTAACAGTTCTTGCTGTGCTCGCTGTGGCATTCTGCTCATTGCCAAATGCAGTTCAAGCAGATGCTGAAGCCGAGGCTGAGGCTGGACCTGAACCCTTACCTGAAGCGGAGAATTCCAAGGTGAAGAAGCCCACTCCAAAGGGAAGTACCACAATGTCACCTAGGGATTTGTTCCTCATGCATGCACAACACTCAACAACCAACAAAAAAGGATCTCACAATCGAAAAGTAGGATCATCTCCAGCAACAATAACAACCACTCTAGCAACAACAACAACCACGGTGACTGCTTCAACCACAGCGATGCCCAAGACAAATCCAAGTGGCAAGCCCAAGGGTAAGGGTAAGGGAAAGGGCAAGGGAAAGAATAAGGCATGCAAGATGAACCAGAAGGGCAATCGCAAGAGTCGCGCCGACTGCCAGCATTCGCATCACAACAACAAGACAACTCCCGCACTGACGGAGACTACCACCATCAATGAAGCAGTTACTCCAGCTGCTGCTCCTGTTAATCCTGTTGCTGTTACTCCAATTGCAACTCCAGCTGATGTCGCAGCTCCTCCTGCTGTCAACAATCCCAATGCAGGCGATGACCCTCTGATCACATCTGCATTGATTCCGGATGGATCGAATAAGGTCAACATGGAAATGGCGGCCAATGAACCACAGCCATCCACTGTGGCACTAGATAATGCCAAAGCAACCACTACATTGTTGGCCAATAACACGCTAAAAGAGATCAGGACCAAGGCCGAACTCATTGCTCTCGATAGCGTCAATGGAACTAACGATGAACGCAATGTTTTCCCTTAGGACATCAGCAGATAATCCAAAATGATAATGTATTAATAATAATATGAAAATTTATTACAAATATTATTTATTTAAATATATTAAAATTAAAGTGATATATAAAACTAAATTTCACTTTAATAATAAAACAAATACAAGTTTATTCGTTGTATTTAATTGGTCTTAATATCTCTAAAAATGTTGTGGTAATCTGCACTTGAATATGTCTCCAACAACTTCTGGTTAGCTTTAATAAACGAATATACATTATAATTTCTCGCATTACGCATATATTATACTCTAGTTAATTGACGACAGCTCAACTGCTTACTGCACCGCAATGAATACAAATTTAGAAATTTATATTCAGACAGAAATGGTTTTTGAAAAGCACAATTGAAGAAACTCATTAGCATTAAAATGCAATTAGGGTCAATTAAAACACTTGAAATGTCCAAATTGTACAAGTGAGCCGAAATCCATTGATAATAAACATGCAATGGCCTCGACATGGATATACTACCAATATAGAAAATGCAAAATGCAAACAGAAAATGCAAAATGCAAAATTTTCTAAATGTAATGCACAAGTTTTACGCGGTTGAAACTGAATTTCAGATAACAAAAACACAAAAATATGGGAAAAAAAACTTTAATAAATGCTGAAACGTTGCCATAATTTCCAGTTACTTTTCTAATCTGCTGATAATATTAGGGGCCATAAATTTTCGCATGCTTTCATAAATTGTTCGTGCATAAATTCTTGCGCTGAAATCTCTGCTACTGCCCCTCTCCCTCCCTTTGTCTCTGTCACGCTTCGGTATTTTTTTTCTTTTGGAGCAATGAAAATATTGTTGGGTCCTGCAGCAGCTTTTCAAATATTCATTCATGCAAATTCATTAACGTACTCTTTTTTTTTTACTTCGCCGTCGCGTTATGAATGCAAAGGCTGCACATTGAGCAGACAGCAAAAAGAATATTACGTATACGTATTGTATATTACGTATACGCCACCGCAGAGAGATAGGAGAAGAGAGACAGAGAGCGGCCATGTAAAGTGGTTTGTTTTTTTTATAGCAGCTGCAGACGATTGAGTTTTCTTCATTTTGTTTATATATTTGTCTGTTTGTATTTGTGTGTGTGCTGGTCGACCGCCATTTTCCACGTAGGCAACTCTTAAGCATCGCGGAAAATGCTCACAAAATATGTGTGGCGAAAATAAATTTGCAGAAAAAAAGCAGCTGCCGCTACTCTTTTTTCTACCTGCTCCAGCATGCCTACCTCTTTCTCCACTCCTCCTGCTGTTATTAAAAATACAACGTAGTAAATTAAAAAACTGCAGTGGGAATGCGAAAAAGAAAGGCTAAAAATGTTAGAAAACGCAACAAAAGCCGGTGAAAAAGTTTCCGTCTGGACCGACAGCGTCTTGGCTGCGGTTTTTCCTTTAGCCCTTTTTCCCAAACATTCGTAGGAGCTTCACTTTTATTTGCATTTGCCGTTTGGATCTGTTCTTCGTTTCGTTTACGTTAACATTTTTTGTTTGTTTTCTTTTGTTTTTGCTTTCCGCGCGCATTTGCCGCTTTTTTAATTTCTCAACAAGCTTTTTGACGTCAAAATAAGCGTAATGTTTAGTTGGACTCGGAAGGCAAGAGAGGTGGCAAAAAAGAAAACAAGAAGGAAATTATGTTTAGCAATGCGGAAGTAAGCATATTATTTCGCTATTTTTACTACACTCTCTCTCTCTCTCTCTGTCTTTCTCAGTCTATCTCTCTTAGTTTATGTTTTGGTTTCTATTTTCCTTTTGTTGCTGTTGTGGCTTTACTTTTTAATTATGCAAGTGAAAATGTAAATTTCCGTGAAGTGTAATAAGCATAGTTGAAAATGTTCGTCTTTGTTTACGAGTTGCTTTTGATTATTTAAAATGAAGTGCAGAAAAAATACTGCGAAAATGAAGTCGTAGACTTGTTGAAATTTGCATAAATAATGTGTTTAAATTAACTAACATAAAATGCATTATTCTCCTTTCTTTACAGGTGAGTTCTTGTCTGCATAAAGCTGAATATGTGAGTGCACAAAGGTCTTTCTATTATTATCTATGTCTATCAATTCTCTTAACATAGAAAATCTAATAATCAAAATAAATTTTAGTGTCTGGAAATTTTTGATAATATCAATTTAATGTCAAATTTATTTTCAATTAAATTTAATGTGTCTTTAAAGTATATGATACCGAAAACAAACAATTCACTTTTCTATTTAAGCTAAGTCTACTTAAGCACCAAACCATTTCTAATTGTTTAAATCAATTCCATTCAATTGTCAATTTCAATTAAATTTTAAGTCATAAGACAATTTTTATTGTTAAATCTGAAATTATCTGTTTGAGCTCAGCAATCAGCTGAAGTCATCGACCAAAATGTTTATTTTTCTCGTAAATAAACGATTACCACAAGATTTTATAAGCTAGTGACTCGTCTATAATTTGGTTTATAGTTGGAAATGCTTGTAAATTTGCTTAAATGTGCTATGGTTTCTTTTATCAGTTTTAAAAACCTTTTCAATCTATTAACTACTGGCAGACAGGGACCAAAAAGAATGCGAAGTAAAAGCAAACGAAGGCAGACGATTGAGATAAATATTGTGCATAAATATCATAAAAGAAAGTGCCATAAAAACGCGCAGATTATCTAAGAATATGCCAGGATAAGGCCATGAGTATGAGGAGACAAACTTCGAGTTTAGAGATATCAGCGACAGTTTATCTCTGGGCAATTCTTGTGGTGAAACGGACAGACAGAGGACATGTCAAGGCATTATGAAAAATGTAGCACGCCTAAAAATATGTTCGAGCAGAGCAAATTCAAAGCAATTTAGCGTAAAAAGGCAGCAGAAGCCAGCAGAGAGAGAGAGAGGAGGACAGATAATATGATGATGAGGAAGAGAGATGGAAAAGGCAAATTTGAAGTCAGCCTCCCGGAAATGTTGGTCGATTGTTGCCTGTGCGGAATGCCTTTGTGGCGTGAAGGCTTTCAAATCAAATGAGTGGGCACAATGTGGGAACCATATGAACAGGGGTAGTGGTAGTAGAAGAAGAGGAATGTTTCTAGATGGAGCTGGAGTGGGGGAGATTGTCATGTCGGGGCACGACGCACGCCCAAACTAATTTATTACTTTAATTCGCGTTCAAAGTGGCTGCCGTTTGTCTGTTCCTGTTTTACAATTTCTGTTGAGTGCCAAGTTATAAATGATGCGTCATTCAGAACTTAGCCAAAGCCGCCTCCCGCCTGCCGCCTCCTGCCTTCTTACTCAGTCTTTTGCTTTCTCCCATCACTATATCATATTATGCGCCAGCACGGTGTCGTAAATCGCTTTTCAAATGCTGCATCTATTGGCATTTGTTGTATATTCTCAGAATGTATTGTGTGTGTGTGGGGGGAGCATTTGATTTTTATCAGTTTTGTGGCATCATCTAACCCAGTTTCCATTCTGTTGAACTAACCTTGTAAGCGTACACAAATTTATGTGTATGCAGGCTATAAAAAAAGAGGAGGCGACTTTGGACTTCCTCATTCACCCCTCCACGTCCCTCCACTCTCCACTTTCTATTCTACTGTCTGCGTCTTTGTGTGTGCTGCGTTTGCTCTGATTTATTGCATACTTCTTGGCGGATTTTGCTGTTTTGTACAACAGTTTTTTTCGGTTGTCGTTTTTCGTTTCTTTTTGAGAGTTGATATTTTATTTTTTTCCCATACTGACTTTGGCAAGCTGCAAAGGCTTAAAGAGATTGCTAGTTTGTAATACGTATGTATGTACAATGTGTGTGTGTGTGTGTGTGTGTGTGTTATTGCTCTTGATTTACTGTTTGTTGTGATTTAAAAGTTTGTGGGGGAGTTCCGAAATAAAGTTGTCCTTTCACGGTCATTCGAAAGCATAAAAATGGATTCTCAAATTGCGTTGTCACTGCGCTCAAGGGAAGTCTTTAAATTGCAGGAATAAGCCTTATAAAATAGCTAGTAAGTTGATTTTTAAAGCAATAAATATATAAAGCTGTATATCTGCTACATTCATTCTACGAATCCCAAATGTGAAATTTGGAATATCATACTTTTCTATTAGATTTCTAAAATAAAGACTTAAAGACTTTCGCATATTTTCCAATGCAGAAAATAGCTGTTAGTCTTTTTCTATAAATTTCTATATAGTAAAACGAAACCAGAACTTCCATTTTTTTTTTTTAATATTTCCCGGCTCGTCTATTACAGCGGAAACTGTTATGAGATTATACACTTACTGTCTATCTGCTCACATGTAATCGCATTGACTTTAAATGGGGAGGAAGCGTTTGTCATGGATGCGACTTCAAGTGCTACTCAATGGCTGCACTCTACAGAGCCGGTTTAGTCCCTCGGGTCGTATGTGTAATATCAGTATAAACAAAATCTAATGCAAATATCACTTGAACTGTCACCTTACGCTCCGTCACACACATTTCGCAGCCCATCCGCAAGTTGCGCTCTAGACCAATAACCACTTAACACGTACACGACATCATCGTTCTCTCGTTGTCCTTGTCGTCCTGCTGCTGTCAAAAGCGCAAACAGCAGCCGAGCACAGCAAAAACGTCGACTCTCCAATAACAATCATACGCCCCATTGTGCAGCGCCAGAAAGAATACAAAAAAAAAGAAAAACGTAAACGAAAAAAAAAAATGAAGAGAAAACTGAAATCAAATTTTCAACCTTCATTAAACGCTTTGTTGACACCGGGCCAGCAACTTTAAACAGGTTGCCTTGTGGGTCTTGTGCCTCCTTGCAGCTTGTTACTGCCACAGCTACTCCTTGCTGCCACTGCTGCTTAACACTTTTTATCATTTAATCCTGCGGCCGCAACAGGACAATGCCAAAGCGGCTGACGTTTGCACCAGGCCAACGATGGCGTGGTAATAAATTTTAAGGACATTAAATTTGTTAACAGCAATTTAACTATTAACGACAGGCAAAGGAGAAAAAAGATGGTCTTCAAGCTGGCTAGAAGTACAGTACTACAGTCTGTATACACTAATAAAAAGGTTATAGCTAAAGCTATATAAACTAGCTTTAAACAAGCTTAACTATAAAATAAATATGTTAAATTAATATAAAATTAAATCAAGATTTATTTGGATTATTGATTTTGAAATTAGATGTATTTCTTTTATTAACATTAACATAATCAATAGCATTAGGATTTTAACATTATTAAGAGCATTGACTTAAGACTTGGAGTTATTTATATTTTAATTATTAGCCTTATCATTTGCATTAATACAATTATTATTATTAATATTAATATCTAATGCCAATTGTATTTATAATCAGACTTAAGATTATTTGTATCATTTTATTCATATTTTTTTTGTTTCTTATTTTAATTTGTTTTATTCTAGCTAGAATTCTCCCAGTGTACTGGCACATCCATTAGCAAGGATTACCTTCATTTCCATCTCCATCAGTTCCATCAACATCTGCTCTCTGCTTTCTCACTTTTTCACTTTTTCTTGGCCAAGAAACGCGCTCAGCGTATGTGAAGTTTTAATTCGATGTAAAAGGCGGAAGCAGTCAACCAGACCAGCAGCCTGGACGGAAGTGGGTTAAAAGCAGCACACACACACAAACACACACACAGAGGAACGCATATGCAGATGTTTGTCTACTGTCTGCTCTCTCTCTCTCTCTCTCTCTGTCTCTCCTTCCTTCTCTTTAGCTGTCCTTTGTGGCTGCTGCTGCCATCTTGTAAGCCATAATATCGATTAAGGATTATGATAATGATTGTGTGCTTAAGTTGTAATTGCAAAACTCAAACAGCTACCGATGCACACACACATACTGGTGCGCACATTGAGCCGAGGTTAGACACACAACCAACGGGTGTGTGGGTGCATGGGTGTGTGGTGTGTGTGTGGTGAGGAGTGTGTGTGGCATATGAGGTTTGTTGTCGCGCAGGTTTATATGCATGAATAAGTCGTGAAGATTGATTAGGAATTTGTGTCATGGTATTAATACGTTTGTTGTTGTTGTTGTTGCCATTGTCGCTTATAATTGCTCAATGCGGCGTTGTCGTTGTCAGGCTCATGAAAACACACACACATACACACACTCACTTATATATGTATATATATAGGCGCACTCACTCACGTGGTAGCCGGAAAATCCGCTTTTTGGTTAATTTGACAGCAGCTCAAATTTGGTAGCTTCCGCATGCTTCGCTGTCCTGTTTTCTCTCTATCGCTTTGTCTCGTTCTTTCCTTATTACCTGCTGCATTTTAATAATTTATAGTTAATTAACTGTTGACTAAATAACGATTAGCTCTAATGTCTAATATCTAATGTCTGTTAGTGCAGCTATGACAAATTAAGAAACACTTCGCATCGAATGTTTCGGTTATAAGTATGAACAATAAGTACGACCACATTTAGTATTTCATAAGTTGTTCTAATAGTAAAATAATAATAGAAAATAGAATGACATTTAAATTGATATTAGGTTGTAAAACATAAATCGTTAACTACTTAAATATTCCCATTTGTTACTTCTTCTCTGCTGTTTTCATACTTATTCTGTACTTAACATTGCATAGTTAAGTAGATTCTGTATTATCATTTCAAGTTACCTATTTCTCCTTCCTCTCACTTATTATTATATAACAATTCACATTCCTCTGTCTATTCGCGGTTGGAATCTGCATACCACATTCTCTCCAACTCCAACTCCAACTCGTTACTCTTTAACCTTACTCGTTACCAATTAGAGTTGTCATGATGCAAATAGTTTGAAAATGCCTGGGATTGTCGCATTTCTCTAACAATTCTCAACATGGTTTCACCATTTATGCAACTTTTCTTGCTCCTCAAAGGCTTTTAGCTACGTTTTCTGTTTTCTGTTTGGGTTTTTGTTGTTTGATTTTCTGGCTTTTAGTTATAAACAAAAAACCAGCAGCAGGGCAACCAACTGACAGCTTCTTTTGTCACTTTTTGCCTGGCATCGGGGCTCGCGTGAAAAACGAACCGCGGGGAATGTCACACAAAAAGCCGGAAACTTTCTTGCTAAACAGACTAACAAATAGATATGAATATACGTGAGCTGTCTTTCTCTCTCTCTCTCTCTCTCGCTTTCTCTCGGGCCGTTTGTGTTGCAGTTTTTTGTCCCATTTTTTCCCGTTGTTGTTTTTATTATTTTTCTGTTCTTTTTTTGTGCTGATTCCATTTCCATTTCACTACTGCATTGTTTTTCATTAGGCATTAAAATTGTTTTCCCTGCGTTGTCGACTTAACGCGACTACTTTGTTATGAATCGTATTTTTCGCAGCATTTTCATTTTCCAATGAGCAAAAGAATTACCGAGAGACAGAGACAGAGTGACAGAGAGACAGAGAGAGAGTGAGAATAAAAGAGTAGAAAGCTATAAAGAGTTACGTGTAGAACTCTCTGGGTGCATGTCAGGCTAATGCATGTCCCATGCGCTTGTTGAAGTTTTCTCCTCGTTTTTTTCCCCTTTTTCAGAATGTTGAATCCTGTTTTGTTTCCTTCTCTGGCAGTTGGCAACTGTCTGGCTGGCTTATGATGATGCCAGAAGCTCTTAGCGGTAATTAGATGCTGGATAAGGCATGTAAATTTTGTTAACAGCCCGTTGCGCTAATTTGTGGCAGCTTAGAGTATAAGAGATGCCACATGTGCTGATTCCTTGGAGATTAGAAATTATGAACTTATCTGCTGCTAACCGGTAACTAACTGAAATCGAGAGAGTTCGAGGGCAGATCTAAAGTTTTTATCTTTTCAAGCCCTTTAGAATGACACTTCATTTCATAATTGTCAGAGCTTGAATAATATTTACAATACAAATAATAATGTGAGTATAATTTAAGGAATAAGCTGAATACTCGAAGTTTTCTTTATATTTAGTTTAGTACTTAAATTATTGTATTGAATCTATTAACATAAATATATATATTCTTTAAGAGCATCTCTGAATGATTGTATGCGGAATTCTTTCTTCACTTCCGCGATATTAGTTGTGTGACCGACTAATGACTAGACTCTTTTATTTATATAAGTTTTCTTAACCTAAGGACTACTTAATAGTCTTCCTCTACAAAACAAAAATGCTGCTTGAAAGCCCAAAATGTCCAACAAGCGCTGAGTTCTTTAAAAAACGGTTACAATGTCTCAGCAGAAGGTACAGTGAGGCGCCCCTAAATGCCAGCACGTGCTTGACATACAGTACATTATATCGATTGCCACAAAAAGGCAAGCGAGAGAGAGAGAGAGAGAGAGAAAGAGATAGCAAGAGTTGGTGCCTTGGGAGCCTAACGAAGGACACCTTGAAGCTTTAAGAGATAGCCGACGAAGCGAGCTTAAATAAATGAAATTTCAGAATTTATTTTTCATTGCGCTAGGGAAAATCCCTAGAATCCATTTTGTGTGTGGAAAAATTCAGGCAGAGAATTTGGAATGCGCGTTGAATTCTAAAAGCAGAATCAGCTTAGATGATAAAATATCGCATAAAAAATATTTGCTTTATGTATGCGCGCTGAAATTTCCCACTTGATGTTCCTACTTTCCTCCTTTTTTTTTTGGCGGCGCGTCGCGAGCATTTAGCAGGTTTTCAAAAGGTAAAGTCCCCCTGTCAAGTGTTCAAGGGGGAGGGGGCAGGGCGTTTGTCTGTGAGTGTGCAAATATTATGCTATTTCCGGCCAAAGTGGTTTCTGATAGTCATCCAGACCAACAACTTCCTCATTCTGATTGTACTCAGCGTACTCAGAGTACTCAGCGTACTCGTCGTCCTCGTTCTTCTTCTCATTGTCGTTGTCGTCTGTGGGCGCACTTCAAAATATCGATTTATGTCTTGAGTTGAGCCGCAAAAAGTTTTGTTCTTTGTTTGTTTGCATACAGCAAATTCAAATGGCTGGATTAAGCCACAGTCACATTCACAGTTAGCTCGACTTAGAGCCATGGCCAAGTGCCAGCTCCATTGCCAAATCGATTGATGAGCAAAAGATTTTTACTCTAGAGACGCACGTAATTTTGGAGTATTTGCTAATTTGCTCAATATGCTGATGGCTTTTGGCCATTTAGTAACTACCGAGTGCATCCTTTTGGCATTAGAGAAACTACATTTTAATACTCCTCTTCTAAATGCCAAGCACGTGTTGACTTTTAAAAACTTTGCGCGCCCAATTGGCTGGCAAAATGAACAATAGTAGTATTAAGTACAAAAAATAAAGTTCAATGAATGCTCTTAACAAACAAAAAAAGGAATGATTTTGCTTATAATTCTATACAAAATATATATAGAGAAACATTAAATGTGATACATATTAATATTTTAAACGATGATAGAGTTTTAAAAATGGAAGAGGGTGTGAATGTAAGCAGAAAGAAGTTCTTATGATAAAGAAGCATGTTTATTCTTAGACGAAATAAATGTTTTTTAAATTGTATACTACTTTTATACTATATGTAGCTAATTCATTCATTATGTGTATTAAATAAATTAATTTCGTTATCAGGTACAAGTTGCATGACAATTTCGTAATACCCTGCCAACAGCTTGGCATAATTCCACCTATTTGCACATATCCTCATTGCCAAAATGATGGCAATTGCAGTAGCAGAAAAGAAGCGGCAGAACCGCATCTGTAGAATCACAAGCAGGAGCAGAACAAGGACAACAACCGTTGACTAGGACGATGATGCTCAACGCCGGCGACTTTGTGCTGCACATTTTTATCACGTATTTCTAATTAGCACATGAAATGCACCACTGAGCCCGGAAGCAAAGCATCAGGCAGCTGCTGTTCTCTACTAAGGGGGGATTTTAGCGGGGAAAATACATAAGGAGAGGGAGAAAAATTGCGCCAATTGCGAGGGGGCTGCAACCAGGGGAAGTCACTGTTAAAGTTGAAGCTGCAACTGCGGCACACGCCAAATAATATCAACGTCATTTTGCAATTTTTGACATAAAACTAAGAAGAGTGTGAGGAGAGAGAGAGCGAGCGGGCGAGAGAGAGAGGTGAAAGAATGAGAGCGAATTAGAGTGAATGAACCGTTGGCGATGGCGTTGGTCGGGACGTGCTTTAACGCCTGTCTTCCAGCTTTCAAGTTTGTTTAACCCATGCAAGCGGCGACTGTTTGCCGACAGAGGATCAAGTTTGAGTTGCCGAAGCCCTGGCACGTGTCTGCCACACTCGAGGCATGCCACATGGAAGCATGGAAGCAGTCAGTTAGTTTCAAGGGAATTTAAAGTGTTCGTCTCTGTTTAATTGCTTGCAATATTGACCCACAAATGTCAATTTCCCCACGCACACTTCCCTCTCGCCAGCCATCATTTTTCATTGATTTTATTTAACAAATAAATAAACAACATAAAATATGCAACGATTTATCATACAAATAAAATAACAGTCCGTTAACTTTTATTTTATTTACACAATTTTTAATTGCAAAAAAATGCATGCGACTACCAAGTTTATCCAGCGTTCTTCTTCCTCCTCCTTTAATTTGAGCGCTTGTGTTGTGTGTGTACTATATATAAAAAACAATTGGCTTTCTGCATAAATAAATTATTTTGGCAAAAATTGCGACTGCCTGTCACGTGTTGCTGTTCCTGTAACTGTTACTGTAGCTGTAACTGTGACAGATGATGTCAAACTCTCTACGTTGTTCATGTCGACAGTTCTTGAAATGTGTTTGTATAAAACCTTTAAAGAATACAATTTTAATTAAGGCACATGCAGAATATGTTTATTAAAATAAATACAAATAATAGTAAATAGTAACAAATAATGAAGTAAATAAATAAACTCAGTTACGGGAACTACAAGAACACACAAAAGCTGAGCTATGTTACTATGTTGCTCCCATAGAATTCTCAACTGGTTTTAGCAGCACAACATAGAGAAGCTATGATCGTTGGTAGCCTAGCTCCTTTGCTTTTGTCACGTATTTTGGTGTGTTGTTGTAGGTTGATAGTTCAATTTATAAAATACTTTATTATACTTGTTTATTTAAAAATAACATTCAATTATCATTTAAATATTCACTGTGCATTGCTGTACCTAGCCTCCACTGCAAAGAGTGGGATCTCGCAGACGTGTTCTTTAGGAAATACGACAAAACAAATCTATATTATTAAAGTTATTTCGATTATGAAATGTATTTTAAATATATTTTTGCTATTACCCTAATTACAATGCTACAACTTAACTAGATGTATCACATTTCATGCTTATATTAATTATTATCAAACTGTTTAAATAAATATTTATTGGCAATGTGGCAATTTGGACTATTTGAACAGGGTAATTTAAAATACTAAATGAAGAAACAAGCTTAAATGTAATTAGCATTAAAATCCAATGCAAATAATTGCCGAAAATTAAAGCAGATGCTAGTAAAAGATATGAGCAAATATAATATATGGGATAAATATTAATAGACACTGCACTAAATGAGTAGGTAATAGGGTAGGATAACTTTATGGAAGTGCATATCAAAGTCAGTGGAGACTGTTCCTAACTTATGCAACTATACATTTGTGATTTTATTTTAAAATTGGTATATTATATTTCGAAAACTAAATTAATAAACTAACTGTAATGCAACAATTCGTCAATATTATTATATATTACCTGCATGTTTTATTTATATTTTCATCTGTTAACTAAATGATTCTTGATGTACAGGGTACTTCAGAGTCGTGCTCTTTTAACCTTCACCTGCTCACTCGTTAGTTTAATCATTTTGTGTACATATAATTATGAAAAGTGCAAATTTTGTATATAAACACGAAAAATCTGCATAATTTCAACTGATTTACACACACGCAACTCAAATTTTATGTGGCCCAAATAGTGTAGCATACTTTTTAGCTGAACACTTTCCAATTGGATGAGTTGACTCTGCTGCCGTTGCCGTTGTTGTTGCTGTTTCTGTCTCTGCAGTTTTCCACACCATCAATTCCAAATCAATCAATGTCATTTCCCTATAAATCATGCACATAAATAAAGGTGTACAGAAAGTTTTGTTGGCAATACACACACACACACACACGCACACATACATATGCATCACAAGCAGCAGCTGCATTATATAATATTAATAATAATGCGTCCCTTGTGTAGATGTGTGTGTCGACCATTTCCATTTTAAAAGCAGCAAAACTTTGTCTACCAAGATTTCCGTTGAGTTTTTCCTAGCTATTTCTGTGTGTATGTGTGCGTTTGTGTGTGTGTGTGTATGTGACGCATTTTCAATTAGTTTCAATGGCACTCAACACGTGGCGCCACACGGTTGCCTGCCAGCTTGCCTTGTTGGCAAATGTATCAACGTCATGCGGAAAACACAAACGGCTTGATAGTCGGCAAATAGATTGGCAATAAATGCACCATTAAATCGGCTCCATTGTGGCCAGAACCGAGACAAGTGGCAGCAGTGGCAAGGTGCAGCGAGTGTTCATGTCATTTCTTGCAAACTTTTGCATGAATAATGAGCTAGAAGAAAAAGAAGAAGAAGACGTACATGTCTGTAGAAAACATTATCGAGTGAAATATCCGCAGAAAGCTCTTAATTCTGCATAAGTTCTGCTAGTTAGCAAGTTTCCGCGTAGAAATTAGTTTTTCAATGGTGCCTGCGAAAAATCGGATAAGTCATGAGCGATAAGAGAAACCGATATCAATCACTGAAAAGTTTTGTCAAAGTGGAAGCTGAGCGAATGAAACTATACCCAAAGTAGACGAGGCAGTTAACAATGCCAGAGATAAAGTGGGAACTTAAACTATTTAGTTAATCTCAAAACGGTGTGAGAAATGTGAAGGTATATTGAAGTTATATTGGCGAAGTAACAGCTGCGAATGTAATGAGAAATGAGATGACAGTTCTCTCTATATCTTTTCATATTGTCTTTCTTTAGTTTTCGCTTGCTTACTTTTATTTTAATCTTCCGATCAGTTTTATGTCATGCTTTCCGATCGGTCTTTATATATTAATCCATCTCGATTTATACGGGACTTTCTATTTTCCTCTTACTTTGATTTGTTGCTGTCTTTGTCTCTCTTCTTTTTTTTCAAACCATTCCTTACTTACTTTCTCATTGATATATATTTCAGTCTCTGAAACAGTCGATCAACTCGCTCTAACTGCTTTACTTGCATATTGACAATTTTTACCTTAAAAAAGAAAAGGTTTTGAAGCTAACACGTAATTAATAAACTTTTTAAAATATAAATATAGAAAGTGACAGAGAGATATGGACATAGAGCAGTCTGTTTGCCTTAAACTCATTTTGTAATTTGGCCCACATATATTTATGTAGATTTTCAAGCGCTGTGCAAACATTTTTTAACTTTAGTTTTTAATGCTTAAAATGTGCTTTTAATTAAATTTCGTTTTAACTGGGAAATCAAAAAATGGAAATAAATGAATATAACTGCACACACGTGAGCAATGAAAGTGTATGTGTATGGGTGTGTGTATACGGGTTTTTTGTAAGTGTGTCAGTGTGTGTGTGAGTTTGTTTAAGGGCAGCTCAGAGGGCACACAAACGAGGAGCCATCTATATATTTTTTTAAATTTATTTACAAGTGCATTTTTTATGCTGTTTGCAGTTAACCATTTATTCATTAGTTTAAGTTAACGCCAAAGTGAAAATAATTGGAATTGCGGAAAGAAATTATAGTAATTCTTTCTTTTTAAGCGCCTTAATTCAATTTTTATTTAATTCTTTACACATTTCTATGAAATTATTGAGAATATACAATTCAGAACGCTTCCGATAATAACTATTCAATATAAAGTTTATTTTCCAGCCGTTGTGGATCAACTGGGAATCATTTAAAAATGCACATAATATCAACACATTGACGACGTGACTCGATCCCAGTCTGGGCCATTTGCATGAATCCGTTTATTCGCTTTCAAAGTTGCCGGGAGTACAAACAATATATGCATTTAAATGGCCAGGCATGCATTTAATAGCCGTGCAGTTATTTAAAGTGAAAAATCGCTCGGCAAAAGTCAACAGACGGCAAAATTGTTTTTATTATTATGAAAAATATTATGCAACACTTGTGGAAAAACTAGAAATCTGTGTGTGTGTCTGTGTGAGTCGGGGAAAATGCCGGTAGAAGTTTTGCAAAACGAACAACATAAAACGAGTGAATAAATTACACCCAGAGTGATATCGATATCGAGTTGTATCAAACAAATTATTAATTGCGTTAACTACAATAGGTATTTCTTATTTTCAATAGTGTTTTCCTTACTTTACTTTATAGTATAAGTTTTGTCTTCTTCGAACTATCACACAACTCTACTAGAAATTTCATTCTCAAATCTTTCATGCTTTAATGAAAAATATTAGGTATTAAATTGTCAGCGACACACTTTAAGCTGTCCAAAAAATGCTTAGATGTTAGTCCTTGGAATTGGCACAACAATTGCCAGCTGCATTGCGTTTTCACATTTTCCGGGCGGGTCGACGGTTAATAAAATATGAGATGTTTCCTGTTGCTTCACTGCCGGCAACCGAAACGCAGAACTTCCCAAAAAAACACGCGTCGTGTGGGAAAATGAACCCAAAACACAACACGCACTGACACACCCACAGGTCAGTATGAATATCGGGGAGAGAAGGGAAGAGAGAAGGAAGTAAAAACCGCCAACGCAACCCAAAAAAGTATGCAATAAAATAATGAAAATCTAAGCAAAACTTTTTGCAATTAGGCGACATTTTTATTGCTTCCTCAATGAGAAAGACACACACAGCGAAAGGAAGAGAGAGAAAGAGAGAGAGAGGAGAGAGAGAGAGAAGCAAAACGTTGATGGCGTTACAAATTTTTATTACATTTTCTTGCCATTTCGCGCAGCTTTTCATTGACAAGCGGCAAAAAGGAGCCCAAAACTTTGTCCATTTTTTTCGGGTTTCGTTGTCCCTTTTTGCAGCTTGACACTTGTATTATGGTTGTTTTTGCTGTTCTTACTCCCAACTAGTTGAGCCTTTTGACGGCGTGTGAATCTGTACAGGACATGCTCCTTTTGTTGGTGTTTAATTTGCACAAAGTGCTCATTAAATGGCAGCCTGAATTTCAATTTCAATTGCAGGCTGTCTGCCTGCTTTATTAATTAAATTAGTTCACAAATACTTTTTATTAGAAAACACAGCTAAACGGGAAAGTAGAAGCTTCCTCCCGGCTTGTCCTGGATGATTGGTTGAGATTTTTTAGCAGCAGCTGTCGCAGGCGATTAATATACATTTGATTCGTGTTCAATTTGGATTCAAAGTTCACGGTTCTGGGTTCAGGGTTCAGGGTTCACTCACAAACTGGCCAGACAGTTGGCCAAATTTAATAAAGCAAACTTTTGTGTTTGAACTTTAAAAAGAATTTCAATATCGATATCGAGAAATAACAACAAAAAATTAAGAAGAAATTAAACTCATTAAACAATTTTTTTGCAAAGAATGTGGCCCGAATCAAAAAAGTTGCTTAAAAATCAAAGTTTAGACAGAGACTGAACTGAAGTTTCTGGCATTCAATTGGACTTCTTGCTCTGAATAGATGAGCAGGAAGGGGAGTCTATTTTAAATTTGGAGCCGATGAACAGGAAGATGTTTAAGGTAGGCTCAGGTCGAGAGAAAAGGAAACAAATCCTTTAATTGTCGCCCAGCACATCTGAACTAGTCAGACGAAGAACCTTTTGTTGCCTTGAATAGAGCACAAAATTGCTAGAGTTTTCAGCACTTTATGAACTCAAACGCCCTATGCATAGCAAAATCAATAGCTTAACTGGGAATACACACGGAGAATGGGAGCAGAGAGAGAGAGAGAGGAGAAAAGAGTATTAAACGTGGAGGTACATAAATATAATTTCGTCGTTGTCGTTTGGATCGTTACTTCAATGTAACAACACACAAAAACTGCGCTTTCACTTCCGTTTCCGGAGTTTAGCCACACTTTGGCGAACGCTGAACTTCACGAAGTGTTCACTTGGCTTGGGTTTGCCTAGTGAATGTGTCTGGCAATGGTCTAAACGATTATCAGCTGAATAAAATGAACGGCACATGAAATCCCGTTAGTTAGTTAGTTAGTTAGTAGTCGTGGTGCCGCTCACGCATAGCTGCAACAACAACAACAACAACAACAGCACCGAAGTTACCAAAAAGGGTTACAAAACAAAAGCCAAACCCCAAAACAAAAGGCATAAAAACGTCTGAAATAACTTCCGTTTGCCTGGCACGCACACACACACACTAAAGTGGCAGTCGAGGGTGGAGAAGGGTGGCAAGCTGGGGTAGTGGTGGAGGGGGGGAGGGGAGACGGGTGTTGCATTGCTAATACAAAACACACACACAAAACACCAAAGACCATTAGGCCAGCACCTTATCAGATGGACAAAGTGCAACAGCCTAAAACTATGCAGCACACGCAGACAGGGAGTGGGAGGGAGAGGGAGGGAAACAGGCGGAGCTGCAGAGAGCAGGACAGGAAGAATTATAGGCGAGGCACAGCAAATGTTGCATACTTTTTGGCGTGTGGCAGTCACTAAACGGGTCAGTTTCAGAGCTTAAAGTGCAATTGCTGAAATAAATTTCTGAAAGTAGCCGAATTTAAATTTCTGTTGCCTTTTTTTATACCTTTATTTCCCATTGTGAATTAAATATGTTCCCTGTACAAATTCCTATAAATAGTGAAAAAATGTATGAAGAAAAGGGTTCATATACTTTATAGTAACAGTAGAATAAAAGTCAACTGTTTCATTAAAAAGAAATGACTTTGTGTTAAAGAAATTCACGTTGAATTTAAATAATTTATACTAATTTATCTGAAACCAAAAGCAATTTAAGTTTGAGCAACTTATTAAAAATGCTTAAGAGGTTAATACACTTTTTTCAGTTAGTCGAAAATAAAATTCCAACTTTAGTTGACAAATTAACGAATGCTAAAAAGAAATTTGTGCTACACTTTTGTGGCATAATTATAAAACAAATGTTAGGGGAGGCCACATCAAACGCTGTCCTCAATTTCCGGCATAACGCATACGCCCCCTAGTCGCTTTATGCCTTGATTGCCCTCCTCTTTTATGCTGTACACTAATTATACAAATTGTCACTCATTTTGATGGTCTTCCTGTGCCTGCTCCTTTTTAGTTATTTTGTACGGAGGATCTTTTTTTAATTTTCATAAATGCTTTGGACTAAAAACGTAATTGAATGTCGACCGTTGCGAGCAACAACAACAAGAACAACAATGGACAGCAACAATGGAGAAATTAATAAACACATCACGCACACACGCAAACGACAAACCGGAGAAGAACAACAAAAAAATGAACTGAAGAAAAATTACAAGGGTAAAAATATGTAACACAACCGTCAAAGGTCAAAGCTAAACGACGTAATTCATGACGTTTCACGTGAAAATAAAGAATGGGAGTTGGAAGAGGAGTATTCTTTTAGGCGTCAGCCTGCCAGGCATTTCCAAATTCCCGAGGGGGCGTTACTCTCCCTACACGCCCTCAAGAGGAAGCGCTACCCTCGATTATTACTTTTTGTTGGTGGGTCAGAAGAAAAAGCCTGGCTATAAATGTATGTCAAAAGGTTACAAGACGTCTGCAACTTAATATAGTTATTGAGGGGACAAAAATAACAAAAGTTAAATAAGAAATTATATATGCATTGTAATACTATAAAGTATTTCGTAAGTTACCTGGTCAATTTTGTATTTTCTTAGCGATTTCATTAATTAATAATGACATTTAACTATATTTTTAATTTAAACGAACAGTTGAAAGTTTCAGTTGTCCATTTGACAGCTTTCAGCGTCTGCAGCTCTTTTATTACTTTGCTCATTAAATATTATCAATTTCCGCTTTTGTTATAAATTAATTGCGAAATTTTCCAGCTGAACGCGACTTTAGTTGAAATTGTTTTATGGCCTATTATAATTTCAATTCAACTAGGTTAGATTTTTAATCAATTTTATTTGCATTGATAATGGACCCACTTTTACTTCCATTCTCTCTTTCATTTCTCTCTTTGCCCATTCTGTCTATTGATGTGAACTGAAGTATACGCATTGAAATTAATTACGCATCTGTAAATAATGCTCAAATGCAAAATCGACAGTGGCAATTTAATTTTTAATTAAATATTAATTATTTATATATCAAAAGGTGTCCGAACGCCTATGGCAAGGCTGAAAATGTTGTAAATATTTAGACGATTGTAAAAATTGAATTTGTGTTTTCTTTAAATGTATTTGGTTAATTTTGTATGAGTTTGAAATTTAAGAAGTTTCTTTTTAATTCATTGGAAACACATTTTTAAATTAATGAATAACCGTATTTCTTTTAAGTATAAGTGGTAAAATATACCAGTTATAAGACTGAATAGATTGATTTCTTTGAAGCGCAACAAATTTTAGAATACAGAAAAATAATAAAGTTAATTATTTAATTAATTTTTCAGTCTATATTTTAAACTAGGATAAATTTTGATAATTTACTTTCTTATTGCATTCTGTAACAGCATCTTAATATTGTTTCAACATTTTATTTTATAGGAACTACTACTTATATAAATTTCATTAATTTAATAACAATAATATCTCTATTTGTTGCAATGATCTTTGTTTTTATGAAATTTGATAAATTAGCAGTCGATGTGATTCCTGCCGCACAATCTCATTCGCATAGGCTCGTGTCTCGTCACGTAGCAAGCCGAAAAGTAGGCAACACAAATCAAAGAAATGTCAGAAGCACTGTTTTCATAAGTATACAGCAAGGGAGTGGGACTGAGAGAGAGGAAGATACGCTGAGAGTGCTATATCTTACTGTCTCGCTTTCTCGTAACGAAATTCATGAGCTGCATACGAAATTATGGTGATGCCTAAAAGTATGCCATGAAATTAAAATGCCACAGCATGAAATGCTGGTCAAGAGTCACACACACACACATACACACACACACTTTTTGTGTGTGCAGTCACTTGAATAAAATTACGTTACATTTTTTTTAGCCGAGTTTCTGCCGTTTGCTGCTGACGCACCGCTTCAAAAGCCAAGTCTACGGGACTAGGCCAAACATCACAGAGTGTCCCCCCCCTCCCGTATACCGTAGCCCGCCTGCACATATGCACATGCAAAATTCACTTAATTATGTGTGTGCACACAAACACACACAACGAGCACAAGCGTACAACCTGCAGGCCGTTAACGATTTTAAATGCTGTGGTTTGGCAGCGTTGCCGATTCCTCCCTCCACTGCCTCTTTCTACCATCACACCCTATCTTTCTCTCTCTCTCTCTCTCTCCACCAGCTGAATTTCAAATTAAATTCAAGAGCAAAAAATCTAATTTTAATTTCAAAGCGGCGCTCATTTAGAAATACTTAATGATGTTAAACTAAAAACCAAGCGCCATGAAGTGCGTGCAGTCCGCAGAGCCTCGACTTTCCTCCGTTTGAGGTAAATTTCGCACGAATCTTGCAATTTTTGGTATGAAAAGCACGTACACGAAATACCGCAAAGCGCCGCAGGACTGAGAGGGGGAATAGGGGGCAGTAACAAACTTCCAAGACGCAACTCGCAATGAGCAAAAAATTCTTCGTGGAAACTAGCAAAATCGCACGGACTGCACTTAACGTAAGGCAGGCATTGATCAGGGTAAGAGAAAATGGGCAGGGGGAGGGGGACCGGGTCAGGTCATTGCTTTTAGCGCGGTGATTATTTTTATACCCGAAAAAAAGTGAAAGAAGTTGCAGAAGCAGAGCAGAACTTCGATGTTCGCTGTCGTTAGCTGTCAGAGTAGTGACCGGGCAAAAAAAAATAAAGAACTGTGGAATAGGAAGCAAATGGTTGCCCTTTGAAGTTTCCTATTTCGTGGTTCTTTCTCTTCATTCGGTTTGCTAATGGATTTGAGCCAGGAAAACTTAATTTGAGGCCAAATCTGCGGGTCACTCAAGTGGCAAATATTAAGTGCCAATCAATAATTTAAACGAACAGTTGAAAGTTTCAATTGTCCATTTGACAGCTTTCAGCGTCTGCAGCTCTTTTATTACTTTGCTCATTAAATATTATCAATTTCCGCTTTTGTTATAAATTAATTGCGAAATTTTCCAGCTGAACGCGACTTTAGTTGAAATTGTTTTATGGCCTTTTATAATTTCAATTCAACTAGGTTAGATTTTTAATCAATTTTATTTGCATTGATAATGGACCCACTTTTACTTCCATTCTCTCTTTCATTTCTCTCTTTGCCCATTCTGTCTATTGATGTGAACTGAAGTATACGCATTGAAATTAATTACGCATCTGTAAATAATGCTCAAATGCAAAATCGACAGTGGCAATTTAATTTTTAATTAAATATTAATTATTTATATATCAAAAGGTGTCCGAACGCCTATGGCAAGGCTGAAAATGTTGTAAATATTTAGACGATTGTAAAAATTGAATTTGTGTTTTCTTTAAATGTATTTGGTTAATTTTGTATGAGTTTGAAATTTAAGAAGTTTCTTTTTAATTCATTGGAAACACATTTTTAAATTAATGAATACCTTTTTTTTAGTATATGGTATATACCAGTTATAAGACTGAATAGATTGATTTCTTCGAAGCACAACAAATTTCAGAATACAGAAAAATAATTAAGTTAATTATTCAATCAATTTTTCAGTCTATATTTTAAGCTAAGATAAATTTAGATAGTTCACTTTCTTATTGCATTCTGTAACAGCATCTTAATATCGTATCAACATTTTATTTTATAGGAACTACCTAAATAATTTTCATTAATTTAATAACAATAAAATCTCTATTTGTTGCAATGATCTTTGTTTTTATGAAATTTGCTAAATTAGCAGTCGAAGCGACTTCCTGCCGCACAATCTCATTCGCATAGGCTCGTGTCTCGTCACGTAGCAAGCCGAAAAGTAGGCAACACAAATCAAAGAAATGTCAGAAGCACTGTTTTCATAAGTATACAGCAAGGGAGTGGGACTGAGATAGAGGAATATACGCTGAGAGTGCTATATCTTACTGTCTCGCTTTCTCGTAACGAAATTCATGAGCTGCATACGAAATTATGGTGATGCCTAAAAGTATGCCATGAAATTAAAATGCCACAGCATGAAATGCTGGTCAAGAGTCACACACACACACACACACACACACACACTCACACACACTTTTTGTGTGTGCAGTCACTTGAATAAAATTACGTTACATTTTTTTTAGCCGAGTTTCTGCCGTTTGCTGCTGACGCACCGCTTCAAAAGCCAAGTCTACGGGACTAGGCCAAACATCACAGAGTGTCCCCCCCCTCCCGTATACCGTAGCCCGCCTGCACATATGCACATGCATAATTCACTTAATTATGTGTGTGCACACAAACACACACAACGAGCACAAGCGTACAACCTGCAGGCCGTTAACGATTTTAAATGCTGTGGTTTGGCAGCGTTGCCGATTCCTCCCTCCACTGCCTCTTTCTACCATCACACCCTATCTTTCTCTCTCTCTCTCTCTCTCCACCAGCTGAATTTCAAATTAAATTCAAGAGCAAAAAATCTAATTTTAATTTCAAAGCGGCGCTCATTTAGAAATACTTAATGATGTTAAACTAAAAACCAAGCGCCATGAAGTGCGTGCAGTCCGCAGAGCCTCGACTTTCCTCCGTTTGAGGTAAATTTCGCACGAATCTTGCAATTTTTGGTATGAAAAGCACGTACACGAAATACCGCAAAGCGCCGCAGGACTGAGAGGGGGAATAGGGGGCAGTAACAAACTTCCAAGACGCAACTCGCAATGAGCAAAAAATTCTTCGTGGAAACTAGCAAAATCGCACGGACTGCACTTAACGTAAGGCAGGCATTGATCAGGGTAAGAGAAAATGGGCAGGGGGAGGGGGACCGGGTCAGGTCATTGCTTTTAGCGCGGTGATTATTTTTATACCCGAAAAAAGTGAAAGAAGTTGCAGAAGCAGAGCAGAACTTCGATGTTCGCTGTCGTTAGCTGTCAGAGTAGTGACCGGGCAAAAAAAAAATAAAGAACTGTGGAATAGGAAGCAAATGGTTGCCCTTTGAAGTTTCCTATTTCGTGGTTCTTTCTCTTCATTCGGTTTGCTAATGGATTTGAGCCAGGAAAACTTAATTTGAGGCCAAATCTGCGGGTCACTCAAGTGGCAAATATTAAGTGAGCTCAGCTCAGTGCCACCGCGAACTGCAGGTCAAGTGTTTTTCACTTATCACGATTTTTAGTTAAAATATCCCGGCAAGTAACTAATTCAAACCAAGCTCGAACTTCAATTAACTTAATTACACTTATATTAAACAATTACTAAGTGAATTAGTCAGTTGAAATGAACAGATATTAATATAAATGAAATAATAAATATCCAGGGTATCTCGTAGGGTTTCATTCTCGATTTGTTTAAATTATAATTGCCTTTGTCTAAGTTCAATTGGAAAGCCCTTAATTCGAAAGCGAATCGATAAACCTGTTTAACCCCTTAAGCATATTCAACTTTCTTCATTAAAACCCTTGGCCAAAGCTTACGCTTTGCGCCTAGTTAACTACGTGCCAGGACGAAGGATGTGCGGATTAGAAATTCCCGTCAAAAAACATTAATCGCATATTCGACTAAATTTAAAATTTTGAACTGATTTTATTTTGTATTCACTGCTTAAGCAAAAAGAACAACAAAGAATTATAGACGAAAATACAAGCAAAATTTGTTTAAAAATACATTTTATCCCCCCGAAATACTGTAGGTGTATGTGTGTGTGTGTATGTTTGTGTTGAAGGCATAAAGTCAAACTTTAGGCAAAAAATTTTTGTAATAAACCAAAACAGCGAACAGCAAACAATTTTTGCAGTCTAGACAGGCAACAATTTTTATGATGCACTCAAGTATCGCGAATGTTTTTTTTATTACACCCTTACAGAGAGTATTATGCATTATTTAATAGATGTGTGACAAGTTTAATTTATTTCTTATTATTATATTAAAGAAAATATGTTATATTTGAAGGAAAATTCAATTCACAAATAGTTTTATAAATATATTTATACGTTCAAAAATAGTTATATAAAAAGTTGCTTAAACAATAAATTATCTTATGAAAAGCATCTCAAATAAATTGTTTTATTTGCCTTTATTACTTGTTTAGATTATTAATAACCTATACTATATTGGTATTTAAATTATGTAAACGAAATTCTGTAATACAACAAATAAGTGTATGCAATCACCGACTAAGCTTTTCTTTTATATTCTCTTATTTAATCAAGCAGTTTTTATCTACGAAATTCCACAGCTTTCATTGCCAAAGTTTAGAAAGCAACCCGCTAAACGACGAAGCTTAAATTGAATACGAAAATAAGAAAATCGTTAGCTTTATCGACGAGCCATTCGAGTAGCAATCGTTCGGGCCACTTTAAGATACTGCAGACAGGCAGGAACAATTTTATAGCCTACTTTGCAGCGCAGTTTATTGATTTTCGTTCATGAGTTCCGAGTGAGGTGTAGGCTGTTTGTCGGGGGCGTAGCCACTCCTCTGCCTCATTTGATTTATGTGCAACTTTCACCGTCAACCACAAAAAAGTATGCCACGCTTTTTGTTTGGGAAGCTCAAACTAATTTTGACCGCAAAATCTATAAAAGGCAGTTTGAGGCTCCAAAAGGCACTCAAAACGACAACTACAACAACAACAACACAAAAGATCAAGTGTTTGACCTGAAATAAATTTTATTTTATTTAAATTATGTTTTCAGTTTGTTTATTTATTTATATGGAATACAAATTGAAATATTTGCCTTTCCCGTGCAGTTTATGTCGATGTTTCGGACATTTCAAAACTTTTACAAATTTTTGTGGACCAGTCGAGGCCAAATTATAATAAATAGATAGAGAAATAAAGAAAAAAGAATGAGAGAGAGAGAGTACTGACATGTAAATATTAGTTACCCATCGAGGTTAATGAAAAGTGGAAGAATACAATGCAAAACTCTTTGTGGCCGACACTTGGCTGGGTGTGAAAGATTAATTACGAAGGTATTTAGTAATGTTTACCGACACTTTAGATAATTTAGCAAACAGGTTTATGGGAAGCAAAAACATATCAAATGTTCATTAAATGACTTGCCTTAAATTGGAAGTACAATATCATATAATTGGTTAAGTTAAAGCGAGAGAACTTTAACTAAAACTAAAGTTCATTTAATACATAAAGTATTGAAGAAAATGGATTTCAGAAAATAAACAAAATGAAATTGTTAAGAAGTCTAAAGTTTGTATATAATATGATATATATGGTAAGAATATTTTTCATAATATTGAGTAAGTAAAGATATAAAGAGAACACTTTTCCTTAACCCTAGCTACTAGATATATTCATCAAAACTTGTTTTGCCTGAGAATGGTCATTAATCAAGTCGAAATGTAGGCAAATGATTTATTGTCTAGTTAATGCGACAACGCGAAACAATTAACGAGTTAAATATGCCACTTACACGCTATTTTCATTAATGTAACACCAACTGAAGTGCAACTCTCAACGCTAGATGGCGCTGTGACAAATAAAAAGAGAGTAAATTGGAGAAAAGGCGCTGCAGAGACTACGTTAATTATGTTATACTCTCTGTTAAATGCTCAAACAAGCACGCTGCCCCCTTAAACCCAAGCTGCCAATCAGCTTGTTGCCGCATGCCCCGTGACGCACAAAGTTGCGTGCTGCAGGACCATAAATTAT
The DNA here is from genome assembly GCA_958299025.2 of Drosophila histrio. NCBI lineage: Eukaryota > Metazoa > Arthropoda > Insecta > Diptera > Drosophilidae > Drosophila > Drosophila histrio. The sequence goes on along the minus strand of OY729166.1, from coordinate 13,438,459 downwards.
CAACAAGCGTCTTCATTAGTTCCTCAAGCGACTAGCAATAGAACTTGTTCGTCTTCGTCTCCGCCATTTAAAAAGTTAAATGCCACAAAATGTAGCTGCCTCTTGGCACAGTTGTTGGCAGGTAAAACAGCCCCTCACACTCCGCATTCGAATTGCGTGTCCTTTGTTGTGGGCATTTTTGAAAGCCGCCACCCCCAAGCAACGGCAACTGCCACAGCCACAGCAACAGCAACAGTTTTTCTCCCTCAGCTCTGTCTCAGTCATCGTCTTAAGTGTGCCGCATAATTTTTGATAATTCAATTAAGATAAGTTTCTATGGACATTTCTTCAGTGTGCTTTTCTTCTTTCCCCTGCTTCGTGGTTCCCTCACTGTGCGAACATTTCATTCAATTTGGTCAACCTTCCACTTCTGGGAGGGACAGGCCGACTTTAAGTTGACATTCGAGTTGAGTCATCAAATTTCATGTTTATGAGCTTGTTTTGCATACTAGACAGCGATTTATTTTAAATTTTCACTTGGGGGACGCTAATTTGCTTGTTAAGTTTTCTTAGATACTACAGGAATTTATATTTTTATTTATTATTTATTATTATTTATTTAATATTTAGTTTTGTTTCTTTCAACTCAAAGTTATTGAATAATTTTAATAATTAGTAGCTTGACTGAGATTATATCTATCAAATAATGAACGTAATTATCTTTATAAATTAGTTTCCTAATCTACTTTCACCTTGAGTTTATTATTACATTTCAGCCAATTTCCCCACTACGTTACGATGTGATGACAACCCTTTTATTCATGTTCCAATACCAGTTTTTTTTTTTAATTTAATGTTTATTTTTGCTAGCTCAACGAGCCATTTCAAATTGAATTAGCCTAATTAGATTATACGATTTGGATCGCTTCAGTTCACATTACTCCCGCCAGAGCCTCAAGTCAAATGCAACTTCCGGACCTTGGCTCTAATTACGTATGGCCGATAACGTTACCAAAAAAGCCGCAAAAGCCCAATCCACGCCTCCCAAATAGTTTTTCCAGCCTTTAAGCATTTTTGTTACAGATTTTTGTGGTTCGTTCGCATATTTACCACAAAAATCACACACACGCAAGACCCTTTAACCGTCCTTCCCCTGTCTTACCTTTTTATATCCTCTGTTGCTCTGCATATCAAGTTCTACTTGCAGCGGGTCGTATAAGCCAGGTTAAGCCTTTCGTTGAAGCTAAGCTAATAAAGTGTTAATTAAGCGTTCCAAAGTGGCCCCCAGAACGCTTTTAACTAATGCGACGACTACGTCCCTCCTCCTCCCTCTGCGACCCTCTCTACGTTTCGCACAACTTTTCTTGGGGTTTGTAGGCATATCTAAATATTTGCTGCATACTTTGTGGCTGACGCATAAAGCTCCCTATACAACAACCCCACCTGTGTGTGAGTTTGTGTGTTTGTGTGTGTAAAGGCAGGTAAAGTTTTTGGGCTTTGGTTCACTCCAAAGTTTCGTCATCGTCCTGCCCGACACACAAACACAGAGAGAAAACTGCCCCCTGGCGGTAATTAATGGTAGGTAAACTATTTGATTTCCTTGTTCCCTTTTTTTTACAGCTCCTCCCTGCTTTTGTTGTTGTTGTTGTTGTTGTTGCTGGCTTTGACTAATGGCATGTTAGATGAGGAAATGTGTTAATGCAGACATTTGCATACTTTTTCGGAGTGATGTTGAGTGAAAAATTGAAAAGTCGCCTTAGGGGCAAGACCAGTGTAATGAGTTAACCCCATTGTAATTCATATTAAAAGTGTAATTACCCATTCAAAAGGTTCACAAATCGCACTAGTTCATTGACTTGAATTTGCTGTGGCGATTTTACGGAGAAATATAGCAAATTATATTACTCAAATATTTACAAAGCTCTTCCGCAAAAGAATTTAGACTCATGACTTGCCACATGCGGCACGTAACAACTGCAAGCTGCATAACGAAAAGAAGCGAGAAAACCGAAACACTGCAAATTTATTGAGGCGCATTTTGTATTCTTTTTCTACTCTTTCTCTTCTTCGGAACAGAAGCAACTAATCATACGTGCTTTGAAACAGCTGTGTTGAATGTCCAGGCGTGATTGGCATAGAAATATTATAATTATAATAGTGGAGTCTGTTGTGTGTGAAATTTGTGATTGTGTGTGTGTATGTGGCATACTTGTACTTACAGCAATTGGCAATAACTAACAGTCTGTCAACTCCATATAGAGACTAGCCATGATTGTGAATGCCATGATTTAACTGAGCTAAAAAACTTTTCACCAACATATTTTTAACAATTCTGCACGTGTTGTGTGAATTTTTTGTATTTCTTTCGTACAAATTTAATAAACGTTTTATTTCAATAAATAATTAACTAACAAGTCATATTTCCCATTAGTTTATCACGCATTAACGCTCAATTTATATAATTAACAATTTAATTACAGTTTCGCTCGTTTTCAGTCAAGCTTTGTTCTCTTAATCTTCCAATTACTATATTTATAATTCATTTAATAAGTTCAACTTAAAAATATATTAATTTGTTACCTTTTAAAGATGCATACAAATTCGACTAGTTCTTTTTCCAAAGTGTAATGAATTTATATTAATTGTACATTCATTTAATACTCTTTATAGTTTTGTGCATATTTTTAATTAGATTCCGTACCAATTTTGGCTTTTTCAATTAATTACCCAATTTAATCAGTTCGAAAAAGTCAAATATTGATTACATTTCCCGCGGCATACTTTAATATATAAGCGAAAAATTCAGCTTTTGAACGAGTTTTTCCAAATACATTGTTATTAATTTTCGCTGACTTTGAGCACACAGAGTTAGAATGAGTTAGATAAAGGAAAATGGGAAAGAGTCGCAAGTGATATCTAGCTAATTAGTAGGGCAAGAGGTTTGCCCTTCCCTGTCAAGCAATCTCGTCAGCCATTCGTCCCGTTTGCTGTTATCACATACACACTATCACATACACACACATACACACTCACACATACAACTAACACAAAAGTGCTTTTAAGTGCGCCGCACAACAATTTCGAGTTTAATTAACAGTAATTTGTTTGCGCTGCACTAAGTATGTACGAGTAATCCTTGTGGAGAGCCATGGCTAACGTTATCTGGCCAGAACGATCATTAGAGTACACACACACGGACAGACACACACACAGATACTCGCATGTAGCGCTAGTTGGTTTCCTCTTTTTTTATGACGAACTTAACGATGATATTTATATGTCTATAAAAAAGCGCTATAATAACGTTTAAAGCAAAAATGGACGACGAAGCAAAGCCACCGAAAAGCGCTGAAGTGCGCCATTAAAAAATGTGAGGAAAAGCTGGAAAAGCGGAGGGAATGACGTGTGTTTGAGTGTGTAAACAAGCGCGGCCTGTAAACTATATATGAACGGCAAGTTTGCAGTCTACAGTTAGACACTCGTCAGTCGACACTCGCAACTCGAGCACATGCACGCCAGGACACTCAACAGGACATTGACTTTTTAGGCAGTTTCCCCCTCAAAGCAAAAGGTGCTCGGAAAAGTTTAGGCCTGCGTTTGAGTAATGACAGCCACGGCCGGAAAGGTGGAAGGAGGACAGTGGCTGGTGGCAAAACTTTTTGACGGCCTGCAATGCCACATAATTTGCACAATTCTAAATGCAACTCGGCGGCGACGCAAGAAGTTCAAGGACATCAGGGCCAGCTGTTGGGGCGCAAAACACAATTCATAGCATACTTTTCTGCGCTCGCCGAGCATTAAATTATTTAATTTAATGGCTGCCGCACGCACAGGGCCAACATGGCAACAGATTCTGTTTCAAAGGCGTTGCCACAGTCCCTTCCCCACTCTCCCTACTTCCCCCCTTCTTCTGTTCGCTGTTGCAAAAAGTCAAAGTCACAATGCGGGTCTCTGTGGGGGCATGTGTCATGCTTTCGAGTTGCTTAATTTCGCTTTGAGCGTATAACTCATCATCATGATTATTCAGCATCATTATCGTCATCAGAGTCATCTTCATTATAAGCGCTGCGTTGCCTTGGGGAGACTGGGGAAATACTCCAAAAATAATAAGCATGAAATTAAGTTTGTAAACAACGGCGAATTGAGAATGATATGCATAGGCTTTAAGTTAGAGCTTTCTCTCACTCTAGGCATAACTTAATAATAAGTAGATGGCATTATAATAATAATAAGTCGCATACAAACTCTAAAAATCATTAAAGTCGTTCAAATACTCAAAAAGCTATGTTTAGACACAATTTTCTCAGCAATATATCAAGTGCAAACATGATAATTTATCCTACAATTATTTAACAGTTTATTAAACTAAATTAAATGATTAAAATATATATTTTTTGTATTAGGAATATGTTGTCAAATATATAACAATATCAATATATTATTATATCAATTTTTAAAGCTAAATATATCAATTTGTGTAGCTCATCTATAATTATTATTCCCATTTTAAAATAAGTTATAAGGAACTTATATATATTTCTGCAATATTGTTAGTACAAATTGAAATATGTATTTAAAGTTCCCACTTAGTAATCATACCTATTCAGCTGACATTCTCTACAACTACTCGTGCTACCACAATCTATAATGATCTGATTTCTCGGTCATTTGCCAATTTCTATGAAGAAGCATAGGATAGGATTTTCTGAACAAAAGCCGCTGACACATGTCACCCAATTAAAAGATAATAATTCAAGCAGCCACAATCCTTAGACCACAATGTCCCACGCCCTGGGTTCCTTCGTCCTGCGCTCGACTAAACTGACCTCGCAACGTCTATGAGTAGTACATTGTGGAAAATTGTTGCTTCATTGGCAGCAGCGCATTGCCAAGTGTCCAATGTTTTTGTTGGGGCTCGTGTACGTGACCCAAGGCAGAGTAGGAGATGGGGAATCAGGGAAGCAGCAGGAGCAATATTAGTATCTGAAGTTGTAGCTGTTGCTGTAGGTGTAGGTGTAGCTTCTATCGGCAACATGTTAATTGAGTCAAAGTTTCGAGGCTTCAAGTTGATTCGGAACGTGTGTTGATAGCTTAAAGTTTATGCACTCGTGCTCCTTGGACCTCTCTGGGTCCCTACGGCTTGTTAGTTTTGCTTATACGTGATTTCATGAGTTCCGTTAATTGGACATGTGAGCCCTTCTGGATTCGAGGATGAAGCGAAACCTCCAAGGTGCTTTTCCAAGAAATAGAGGACGTTGACGGTGCGGGCGAGCTCATTAATAAACTCATAAAAGTGTACGACACCTTTCTGCTTATTACCGAGTACACGCTTAATAAATATTAGCGCAAGACATGTAATTACGTCGAGCTACATAAAAATTATAATAAACATTGTGTAACATTACATAATTGACAGTTTCGAGTGCTCCTTGGAGCACCCACAGGTGCCTTCGTCACATGGATACGGACAAAGAGACAGACGGAGTGATACAACTTTGTTGCCTTAAGTTGTGTTTATTTTTATGCATGTCTCTTACTTTGCCTTCGTTCTGCTCCGTTTGCTTCTCGCGCCTTGCATTATCCCTTTGGTTTTGGCCTTGGCAACTTGCCATATCGGTGGCGTCATCATCCTTAACGCCTTCGATGTCGTCCCCTCTTCCCCATCGTCGTCGTCGTCGTCGTCATCGCTTTTAATGTCTGTTGATTTCTTTTTACTGATTTTTAATGCTCAACGGGCTACCGTAGCACAGTGGGAGAGAATTTATGTGTTACTCTATAAAAACTATCTGAATTATAAGGTATTGTATAATTCTTATGAAGATTCTCAATAGTTTATAGTATTAAAGAGCTATCTAATAATTAAAATTGAAATATCTTTTCAATAATCCATTAAATAGAAACAAAACAAATGACCTACTTAAGATATCTAATAATTGGTATACATTTTAATATATTTATTAATTGTTTGTATTACAAATCAGAAGTTCATCATTTTCTCTGCACCTCAAATTCAGTATTTGATACATTTGCTCCACTGTACCTTGTTGCACCTTGCCACGCCTGTAATCCCACTAGAAACCGTGCCTCGTTATTGGGGACTTTGCGCATATGCACACACGCTATATGTTTACCGTTATCGCTGGCAAGTTGTAAGTACGCCATAATTTGCTCAAGTGTTTATGTTGGCCATTGAGTTTTTATTATATGTTTTTATTGCACTGCAAGTTTAATTAATGTTTATGTGCACTCGTTTCTGTGGTCCGTATACGTTGAACTTCCAACTGTCAAGCTATATTCATATCAAAGACAATCATTCAATTGATTATATAGTATTCCTATCATAGGAAATTATTGGTTTACCAGGTTTCTATCAAGTTTAAGCATTCGTTTTCCTAACAAACAATTCTCAGCTTAAGTTGGAGTAATTTTATATACTTTATTATTATTTTTAACTCATATCTAAAGCTTATACACTTTTAAATTGTTACTTCATTTACGAACAACCAAATTAAAGCAAATAGTTCTCCATATAGTTGTTCTTAAATTTTTTATTCAAATTTGCATCTATTTCATGATGGGAATGGAATTTTAAAATATATAAATTTAAATTTTCTTTATTCAAACGGAAGTTTTTGAAAAAGCGAGGGGGGTAAAAGAGGTGCCAGTAACGGAGTCCGTGGCTGCCGCAAATTAATTATGGGAAACAACAAGAATTTCTGTTGCTTGCAACTCGCGTTAGCTGCACTGTCCCAAAAACCAAACATTTTGCGTGTAATTAGCAAAGTTTTCCGCTCAAAAGTTTTCATGCAAAATTTTTCGCTGTTGTCGCCTTGTTCGCCAAAATATTTCTCTGCATAACAATACCAAAAAAAAAAAAAAAGAAAAGAAAATAAATAAAATAAGAATATATAAAAATATGACGCCAGGGCATTCGAATGAGCTCTGTCGAGCTCATCCCGAAGTCAAACAGCCCGACGGGGGACTTTGCAGTGGATCTGTTTTCATGTTCTCCCTAACGCTGTGGTTTAAGCTGACGCTGTTGTCCTTTTTGTTTGAATATTATATTCGCGAAATACCCTGCAATTCAATGAATTTGCTCAGAAGAGTCATTGTTAATACGAAAAGTATAGATAAATGCATTTGAAGGTTATTAAACTGTGTTGCCTCTCGTAAACATTTTATTACAGGGTATCTGTCAGTCGTATACCCAGCAAATCCAGCATACTTGCTGTTATTCTTGTTGCTGGCGTCGCCCACAACTCAGCGTTTTCTGCGGTCCCAAAGAGTTTCCGCTCTGTGGCGTCCGTTGCGTTGCGTCGCCTGGTCACGGTGCTGCCTGCTGCCTGCTGACTCCTGGCTCCTCCTCATCCTCCTCCTCATCCTCATCTTCGTGCTGCTCATAGTTTCTCATTCTGCAACAAGCACTTTGTCATTTGCAGCGGCTGATGCTGCTGTTGCTGCTGCTGTGTTGGCTGCGGGTATGTCAAGTTCATTCTTTACACGACGCGGATGCTTGCCCCACTGCACAAAATACTTCCTCCTCGGCTCCTCTGCTGCTTTGCTTAAAGCTGTGCATTGTTTCACGAGTAAATTGTTTAATTTGCAATTTTCGCTAATTGGAAGTTGGGTTTGGGTTTTTGGAGTTCTTGAAGTGCAGTTCAGGTAATTATTGTGCGATAACGAACGTTCAAATGAGTCGAAATTAGTTTACGATCGCTCAGATTTATCGGTATTTCGATAGACTACAGATCGTTGTTGAAATTGAAATGCTATAACTGAATACTAGTTTTAGCGAATGTTTTCTTTTCTAACGGCCAGGTATTTCTGCCATATTTGGTCTAGAACCTATTACAACCACATGAGGTGACCTTAATACGCAAATGTGTTCTTGTTAACGGCATGAAAACATGGCGCCGACATTAGCAGAGACACATGAACATGGGACATGAAATCAGCTGCATTTTGGGGACAGTCGCATAAAACAAATGAGTGAACACACACACACACACACTCACACGCATACACTCAAAAGCACTCACAACCAGACGAGTGAAAAATATGAAAAAGTGAGTTGGGGACAGCAAAAATTGTGAAATTGGCTGCAACAGAAAACATCGGCGAAATATTTGTCGAGTCAGTTGAGGAGTGAAGAAACCGCAAAAAGTAAGTAAAAAAACGGAGCTAAAAACCTTAGCGACAAATGAAATGTATTTACGTAAATTACACAGAAAACTAACCGAAGAAAATGCAGTTTAAATAGGTAAAACTACAGGAATGAGTAGTGTGTGACGAGGAGATACCCTCTTCCTGCGGACCCCTTTACATTATATCAAGAACTTTGAGCTCTAATCATTGGTAAATTGAAAACTTTATGAATAAACCTAATTTTATTTCTTTATTTGAATATATTTATTGATTTCCATATCTTTTTTTAAGAGTTTTAAACTGCAGAACTTTGGAAAATGTTATTCAATTAAATAAAAAATTTACCAGTTTTAATAGAATTCACATAAATATTGGTTTTCAAGTTGGGAAAATGTCTGTTTGTATCGTTTTCGACTATGCATTAACTGTTAAATGGTAAATCCACAAAGCGAGAAAAGGAAATTGTAACTAAATCTTGTAATAATCTATGCGCGAAATAATATATTTAATTATGCAAATCTTGCAAAATGAATTCAGAGCATTTGCGTAATCCTCAAACATTCGAATTGTGTGTTATAGTTTAATCCTTAGCAATTTTCGTTGTACTAAGCACGTATTAAATTTCTTAATACAAAAGACAAAATGCAAACACACACGAATTAAACGAGGAGGAAACGCAGAGGAAGAGGAAGAGGGAACGAGTGAGTGAGTGAAAGAGAGAGGGAACTCGAAAGCTCAGCTGCAAAATTATGCTTGTAAGCTTTCGAAATTACCATAAAATGCGTTGACCTTTCGAACTTGCCAAGCAGGGCAAAGTAAACTTGAGTGCGAGAGAGAGAGATGGCGAGCGGAAACGGGAATGAAAGAGCAAGAGGGCAGAGGGTAAACTTCTGTTTAACTCTTGTCGGCAGCTTTGTTTTGATTTGCTTGCTGTTGCTGTTGTTGTTGTAATACCTTGTGCTGTTGCACTGTTGCTGCATCCGCTCGTTCTTCCTAATCCTGACTTGTTACTCAGCTGTATGTATGTGCGTGTGAGTATGTGTGTGGGACTGTTGTTGTTGCACTCAGCATCTTTGTCCTGTAATGAAAATAATGGTTCAGTTGCATAGAAGGCGAGAGGAAGACGTTTATTCCAAGCTATGCTATGTTATGTTGTTCTATGCATTGCCATGAATGCCAAATACATACTCACACTCACACTCATTCGTGAATTGCCTGAATATGGCTATAAACAGCAGGTAGTCTTAGCCTTTTGTTTATGATTTGCCATAGCAGCCTTCAAGGCGCCAACAGCAGCAGAAGCCGCAGCAGCTTTCACTGCTCGACGCTTCTGCTTCTTCTCTCAGCTACTGCTTTTCCTTTGTTTGCTCATTTAGCATAACTGTTAATTTGCATGTGTGTGTGAGTGTGTGTGTGTATGTAGAAAAACTTTTACTGCTCTGCTCATTATTTTGGACTGCTATAAATTTAAATTTATGGTCATGACGACGATATTTTCTGTGCCCAGTCATAAACCGAAAAATGTTTACAGTTTTCACTCGCATAACTTTGTAGCATCCCCTCTCTTCCCCTCCTGCAGTCGCTCTATGACCCAAATTTCTTGCATATGGTTATGGTTATTTTGTATATAAACAAATAAAAGTAAAAACTTCAACTGAAAAACAGGCATACAACTATGCTGTGGAAATTTAGCTTTTCAAACCTGAGCACACATCATCCTTGTCGCACTGAGGAGGGAAAAACTATTGTGAAAATTTTAGGAACATTCATTTGTGTATATGTATGAGTATAAATTGTTTTTTCTTTTCTCTTTATTATTTTTTTTTTAGTTGCAATTGCATTTTTCTATAGAATTTATGTTGTTGGTTTGCAGATTTTGTGGTGCAATTTACAATGTAATATTTGTGGTTGCTTTGTTTCCTTTTTCGTTCATTTGGGGAATGCATGGAACACGTCTGTGGTTTTTGGTTAGAATTTTCGAAATGTGGACAAATTCTTGAGCTGGCTGAGCTTTAAATTGAATGTAATAATATCAATAAAAAAGAAGAAAACAATTTATGTTCCTTCTGCAATTTATTGAAAATATTTAACTTATGGTTGCTTAATTTATAGAAAAGAAGTTCCATCAAATTGCCACTGCTCGACCGCCAATTATATCTTGTTTATATACTTATTAGATTATTTAAAATTTCAAATATGCCAACACTGCTGACTGCAACTTATCGACCTATCTCAACCAGAACTAACTTTCTCCCTTAGCTCCCGTTGTGTGCCCCATTCAAGTGGCATACTGAGACAACGACAACGACGACGACGACGACGACCTACAAAAAAATATTTATGGCTCCCACAGCCGCAAATATTTACCACACTAGCACACACTATGTCTGTCTCTGTCTCCCTCTGTCTCCCTGTGTTGCTGTCTCTGTTCCACTCACCATACCAACCATTATTTATACTCTGCTAATCTCCACCATGTGAGTACTGTGGCTGGTTGCCTTTTTGGCTGTTTCCTCTTTTGGCGCTGCCTGCACTTTCACACTGCACTCTGCTACACTTTATTGTTTATTGCGGTTGGCTAACAGTTCTGGGCCCTGGCTGTCTGGCTGGTAACTGGATCCCTGTCGTGGCATTGTTTTTGCTCCGACTGCAACTTGCTGCATTGCGCCGGCTATGAGAATGACCGCAAAATGCTAAGCGTCTTTTCAGTTACAGTTTAAGTTTGCCGCATTTCAGCTAAAGTGCATTCAGTTCCTCTATGTCCCACCCTCTATACCCCTCTTCACACTCAAACCTGGCCCTGCTGTGTCAATTACGGCAATTGCTTTGTACACTTTCCCGCAAAATGCTGGCAGTTGTGTAGCTCTATATAATATATGTTTGCACAGAGAAATCTTAAGGGGCATGTATATACGTAACATATATATATATAGTCAAGCGTTATTTGTAGAGGCTGGCAACCCTACAACCTGGCAAGGGTTGTGCTTCTTGAAATTTATGTTCAGTCAACACTTTGGCTGACAAATGGGTGATTGCTCTCATATCTTTAGTGTTAGATCTTTGAAAATTGGGTAAGAGAAACAATAATTAGCTGAAGATTTGCTGGGAAAATTATTCTTAAGCACGTAATGTATTTTTATGATTTAATTCCAGAGTGTGTAAACACTGTTATATGGAAATAAGTTCAATAGTTAGAGACTCATTTGAGGTAATACAGTAACATTTATATGGTTTATATTAAATAACTTTAAAGTTGGTGTGTGCACACTGTTCAAATTTGTATTGTATTGAATTAGATAACTCTTTATCACTTAAATATAAATTAAATATAAATTAATCAGTGTGCACACACCTTTAACTAGTTCTCACAACTCTCTCCTTATACCGTATTGAAGTTTCACCTCTTTTTTTAACCTTAATTCATTACTTAATTATCCAGTGTAAGGATATATTCTTGTTTTGTTTACTAGTGTTTACACACCTTATAGATTTTATTAAAATACATACATTACAGCTCTGTATACATAAATCACACTCAGTTCCCAATATTTGGGCCTAATTCTTCTCTAGATAAATGTAAGCACCACCATTTTCCTCCCATCTCTATTTGTGTATCCTATTACAAAGTTAAGGTCACTCTGCAAACGTAATCCTCAGCTGATTTGTAAATGCCAACAGCTAACCAGTGTATACACACCGCCTCTTCGCAATTCACTTTATAAATCTCACTCAACTTGCTCCGCTTTTCAATCATAATTCCCACTTAATTCTGCAGTCTGTACACACAAACATTTTTAGCTAACCACACATACCTGACAAGCTCTATATGATAAATCCCATCACACTTAAGGGCCACTTTTCAAGTATAATTCGCCATCATCTGCCAACACTCGACATACGTCAAATATGCCATTTAGAGTCCTTCCATTCCCATTGCGACCTCTCACGGAGAATAAAAAATGGTCTACAAATTTCAACACCTGCTGACGATTGTCGTATTTTTACTGTTGCCAAAAAGTTAAAATTGTTTCTGTTATTGTTATACTATGTTTGAGAGCAAATTGAAATATACATACATATATATTTTTCTAGATATTTGCATTAAATTGTTACAAATTGCGTGGAATATTTGCGATGGAAGAATGCTTGAAAATGCTTAAGCACATTCCTATGTTTTGGGAAATAAGAAATGTTGCAGATTTGCTGGAAGAAGTGCGAGTGTGAGATATGAATATGAATGCCAAAGGTCAACAAACAATTACACTAAAGAGCTGAAACTCCAGGCCAGGAGCAGAGTCAAGAAGCACTAACAATGACAGGGACAGGAGCTGGGAGCTGGAAGCATGGATGCCAGGATGCCAGGATGCTGGGCACGATACGGGAGCAAAAGCCAAACAGAAAATGAAACACAGGACAACAAACAATGAAAGGCTGCGCCTGGTTGGCAACTGATGACAGCAGGAGAGCGAGACGGACGGACTGGAGGACAGACGGACTGAAGCTAAAGTGCTGCCAAGGACAGGGAACAGTTCGAGGCGTCCGAGGAGTCCTTCTGGCCGAGGACGAGAGTCTTTTCACAGCCGGAGCACTGCACTTGACTGAAATGAATTGCTCGCCAGCCACTTCTCCTCCCGCGGCGCCAACTTGGCTATGGCTACGGCCTGTTAACGATTACGTGATGAATTTGCATTGCAATAACAGAGTTGGACCGCCAACTCCCCTTAACCCCCTTCTGGTAAAAACAATATGCCTGGCTTTGAGTTCTGCCAATTGGGGTAAGAAGGGGAAACATCAACGTCACCGCCAACGTCAGAGTCGCTGTTCCTGTTGCTGCGTGCAAAGTAATTTAACGCCAATTTTACGGCCAGCGTCTAGGACCCCCAAGGACCAAAGACTCATTCTTCGCTAGCATTTTCCTACTTTCTCTTCTTTTTTTTTTGTATTTACTTATGAATCGGAGAAAGGGGAACTGACGGCAGCGGCGGCGTGAACAATCATTTTATAATACAAATCAACGAGTTGGCGGGAAAGGGAAAGGGAAGGGAAAGGAGGGAAAGGAAATAAGGGTTCCCAGGAATAGTTCGCCATCATCGCGCATGTTGGCAATCAAACTGCCAGCAATTACAACTGGCAAACCCGGCAAATTGCAATAAAAAATATACAAAAAACAGAAAAAAGGGGGAAATGGCAGAGTAATGTCGGTTACTCAGCTGAGTTTAGTGCGTGCCAAGGCAAAGTTGAAGGTTTGTTTGCCTATCTAGAGGAAAATACAAATATGCACTCCGGAAATGGGGTGTAGGCCATAAAAAATTCTAATTGGATTCCGCAAGGTGTTAAAGTGAGCAGTCGACGTACCAGGGAATTGGTGTAAAGATTGTGTATTATGTACCATGTAATGAAGTGCAAGAAAGGTAGTTTGCAGATTTATATGCTCCATCAAAATGTTAACTAGCAAATGCAACTGCATCCATAAACACAACAAGCTGTTAAACACGGCTCACTTCTCTTCCAACCGTAACAGGGTCTATAAAAAATATCACGGGTATTATTTGAGTCACTTTTTTAAAGTGTCCTGTAAGCTAATGTGTTGTTCTTCTGTTGAGTAAAAAGTTAAGTAATCTGTATTTAAATATGAAAATGATGTTAGTTGTTATTAAAGCAGATATTTAATATATAAAAACTGATCTTCTTTCTTTTTTTGCAGGTATGTCCACAGTTTACATTGCTGTATCATATTCTATAGGTTGGTAAGTCTGAAAGGGAATAAGGAATATTTACTTAGATAAAAATAACTTGTTAACTAATATTATAACAGTACAAATTTGATATTTCTTTAGCTGATTGAGATAGGATTGAAGCTGTTGTGAGAGCTCAAATTTGTTTATTGATCCTTTGTTCTTATACTGTCAACTGTCTAAGTGTTGTATATTTATATTTTATCTAATTAAAGGCAATCGAAGTTATCAGCACTCTGAAACCTCTTTGATTGACGCTGATTGAGAGCTGATTAGCTAAACTATATAAACAATATCAATTAATTTATTTAGTTAACATGTCTTCTGCTTCCAAAAACAAGATAGTTAAATGATTCCATTTATTTTGATTGAAGTCCTACAACTTTTAGCTTTCAAAATCAAGTCTCCAGCTTGCGGAGTATAAGAAACTGCTGAATTGATTTCTGATTTTCCTAATTGGCCACTAAACGATGCTCAGCTCAAAGCCCTGTAAAAAAAGGGCAACATGCGCTCTTAATATGTGTATGTTTGTACTAAGGAGCAAATGAAATCTCGTCGAGCAGCTAAAAGAAATCAGCGTTCAATTAATGCTAATCATGTCAACGAAGTTGTGGAGGGGGAACGGGCGAATCAACTGGCTGTTAAATCAAGTAAATAACAAACGAAAAGCGGCCAAACAATTAGCAGATGCAAAGGGAAGGGGAGAAGTCAGGGGTTTGGAAATGGACAACAGAAGACGATCTCGACAAAACAAAACATTGACAATTGCAAAATTCATTTAGCGCTAGTGGAAAAAAAAAGCTAGAAAGGATAAACGACATCCTGTGGAGGTGCAACTGACAGAGCCAACAGATAAAATAGGGTCAAAGGGGAAGGGGGTTAGTATAGACTGAAACGGTCCCTGATTGCAAGCATAAAACAATGGCAATGCAATGTAGCACAGTGTACACTGTGCATTTCAACGCTAATTCAATTATCGCTTATTGACATCAATTTGCAACAGTTACAGAGCGAGAGAGAGAGGGACAGTGGCTGAAAGAGTGTTAGAGAGAGAGAGGGAATCCTAACCGGGCATTGGCTCTGAAATATCCGCTATAAAAACGGGAACAATTCACGCCTCTGGCCCCTCGGTGAGCTGAAGTGCAATTGACACTTTTTGTGATTTAGTAGGAAACATTTTAGATTACCAAATGCACAACAACAACTGCACCCCTCATTCCCCCTCCCATCGCACACAGAATGACAATTGCTAATGCGAATGCAAAATGGGAAATGGAACAAGCCGAACAGTCGGGACCCCGACCGTAATATACCCTGTGGGTTTACAGGAACCCGCTTAAATTCACTCCAGATGAAATTCTCTAGTAATTCGTTTTTTAATTTTTGTGGGCAAAGAAGGCGTGGCATCGTGATAAATTTTTCTAAACACATCAACCACAAAATATTCATCATGTGTGGCAAATCTCAAGTCTCCAGCTACAAAACTGCTTTTGTTATGAGGTTTTTGAGTGACAAAACTGCTTGCTTTATGAGGTTTTACTTAATTTGTGGGTGAAGGGGGCGTGGCATCGTGATACATTTTTCTGGACACATCAACCACAAAATATTCATCATGTGTGCCAAATCTCAAGTCTCCAGCTACAAAACTGCTTTTGTTATGAGGTTTTTGAGTGACAAAACTGCTTGCTTTATGAGGTTTTACTTAATTTGTGGGTGAAGGGGGCGTGGCATCGCGATACAATTTTCTGGACACATCGACCACAAAATATTCATCATGTGTCCCAAGTCTGAAGTCTCTAACTGTAATATTGCTCTTGTTATAAGCTTTTCCGAATTGTAGGCGAGGGGGGCGTGGCATCGTGATAATATTTTCTGGACATATTGACCACAAGATATTTATTATGTGTGCTAAGTGTGAAGTCTTTAGCTGTTATATTGCTCTTGTTATGAGGGTTTAGAGCTACAAAACTGCTTGTTTCATACTTTTTTCTTGCTTAGTTTGTGGGCAAAGAGGGCGTGGCATCCAAAAAAAAAGATAAACTTGATCTGCCTGCAAAAATTACCAGTGCTGGGACACCAAGTTCAAGCTTCTAGCTCTTACCATCTCTGAGATCCTTTCGTTCATACGGACGGACCGACAGACCGACAGACCGACAGACCGACAGACCGACAGACCGACAGACCGACGGACAGACGGACAGACGGACATGGCTATATCGACTCGGCTATTGATGCTGATCAAGAATATATATACTTTATGGGGTCGGCCATGCTTCCTTCTGCCCGTTACATATTTTTAACAAACTTAATATACCCCCACAGGGTATAAAATCAGTTGGCAGCAGGTGCAAGCATTCCGTGGGTATCCCATGTATGCCATGTACTCTCACGTATCCATGGACTAGCGCACCCCAAACTTGGCGTAAATAATTCAAAGTGCTCTAGAGAAACTCACAGAGAGTGGCTCCTCTTTCTCCTCCTCCTGTTGTTGTTGTTGTTGTCGTCGTAGCTCCAATTTCAACTGGGGACAAGCACTTCTGTGGGGTCCCTTCTGGCCCCTTGCATTGACAAGTGCTTAGTTCTAATTGCATTAGCTGTGATTTATTTTGTTCGCACGCATCGAATTTGTAATTGCAGTGAGTTGTTGTTCTTTTCGGAGTAGAAATTGAGTTGTTGGCCGATAGATAAACTGCATTTAATTGGAAATTAGGCAAGAACTAGCAGCTATTCCGAAGTGCATCAATCTATGTATAAACTATGTATTCTCTTTAGTTCTAAACAAAGAAATGATCGATCAGATCATGAGAACCTATAACCTATAAACTGTAATGAAACTTTAGTATATAAGAATATGGTTGCATATTTAAACTTATTGTAGAATTTATTATTAATTGAAGTTTGATTAAATAACTTTATGTTAAAGCATCAATCGGTTGCATTAATTAAGCTTAATCAATCTTAACTAAAAATTTTAGGTCGTCTTTCAATTGACAATTGTTGTCCCTTCAAACAAAGTGTCCTCCGCATAGCGCATTACATGTTAAAGAAGTTATCAAAACTATATCGCAGGCAGGAGTCTCGCCTCTGCTCAATCAAAATGTATGCACTGCCATGTCGGCGCCTTACACCTAATCTCAATTCAATTCCCGTAAGCAACTGGCAACCCGCACACACAGAGGAACACTCAGCCAACACACACACATCACTCTGACCCGTTGAACTGCCAAGTTCAAAAGCAACAAGGTCTTCGGGTCGTCAGGTCTGCGCTGTTGGCTGAGCTAACCAACCCGTCAGTCAGTCCGTCAGTCAGTCCGTCAGTCAGTCCGTCAGACACTCAGTCAGTTCGCTCATCAGTCAGTTGCCCAGGCAGTCATTCATCGGTGTGGGATGTCTGTATATCGTGTGTGTATCGCGTTTGGTACTCAGCCGCATTCATCCATCGACTGCCAAGTCAGAAGTTTGGCCCTACATGGCGTATGGGTAACGAGTCCTTTTGGCATGCCTTCACCTTGGCAGCAGCAGCAGCGGCGGGCCAAAACAAACAAAGCTGACGTGCAACACTGACAGAGGCAGGAAAAATCAAGGGAACGGGGACGGGAAAGGGAAAGGGAACACCGCCGCTTGGTAACGTGAGGAGCAACAGAAACGAATCCTGATTGCGATACATGTGCGCGGTTTTCAAACTGACAGATTTTTATATGTCTTTCGGTTGGCGCTGCAATTTTTTGTTCGCTGTGCTGCAACTGTCGAAATTTCAGTTGAACTGAGAAATGTGTGAGTACACGTTGGAAAAACACAGGTTGCTTTGATTAAGTAGTACGTCTGTTCGTAGAAGCAAAAAGGTAGAATTGAATAAAGAAGAGAAATGGGCTCCATAAACGTTCTGCGTAAGTGAAGAATGTATGTATGTGGGAAAAGGCAATAAGAGTCTATTAAATATAATTTAAGAGAATTTCCTTGTGTTATCAGTGTCTTTTTGTTATCTATTGTTTTCTCATCAATCAGTTGACAATCAATTGCAATTATATAAGGAGGTACTGATTTTAATTTGATTCTATTCTTAAACCATTTCCAAGACAACAGTTGAAACAACTAATCTATTTAACTTTAATCAATCAATAAATCACTAAATGAAAGCCGTTCTCAATCAACCTTTATTCATACACAAACTCCAATCATAATAATCTATCTAAAATAATCAAAATAATCAATTAAATGATGAACAATCATAAGCCATCAATCAATCAAGCTTCAATCAAATGTATACTTCTTCGAATTTGATTTAATATGAAGTAAATGTATAGTCTTTAAGTACTAAAATGTGTCTTATCTCAATCAAAGCACACTTCTATCTCTAAGTATCAATCACAATTAATCGTTTGCTTATTTCTTTCAGTGCATTTTGCTGTTTTTCTGCTCGACATTTCTTGCTCTCTTTTTCGGGTGATTTTGTGGGTTACGCCTCGCTTGGTTACGTTACGGCAATTGCAGCGTTTTATACCCTTTCCCCCAAGCTTCCGCAATTGCTTCTACATCCTTTTGGCTTGTTTGTTTGCTTGTTGCTACAAAATTTGAATGCAAATATGCTTTGAGTGTGTTGGTGCTTTCACTCTCTCTTTCTCTCTCTCTCTGGGTGTGTACTGTGTGTGTGTGTGTGTGTGTGTGTGCGTTGGGCAATGCGTTTATCCTTTTGGGCCAGACACAAAACGTTTTCGAGCTCTGTGGAATTTGTGTCGATTTTACTTTGTTTATGTCTGGGCGAGAGTATAAATGAAATTCATTTATTTGCCTTTTTTACGGACTTGTTTCCCTCGTTGCACTCACAGAAAGGAAGGAAAGCGGATTGAGAGGAATATCCTTAGACGAATTAACGTCATTCGAGCGGCAAATAAGAAAATTTCACCGACATTGCAACGGGTGTTCTTAACCTCCTCAAATTGCAAATGCATCAAATGTCAAATGCAGCCACTGAAAGTCATCAGCTTCTCCTTTGGTTTCAAAAAGGGTTTCCCGACTAAAGTTTTTCTTCTGTTGCTTTGGCTTAATTAAACATATTCTGAGTGATGTTCGACATCCAGCGAGATCAGCACAAGGAACAGGAAGTCATTAAATTGCTGATTGGCAAATAAGTCATAAAGTCAAAAGGTCCTCCCACTCATAAAAAAAACAAAAAAAAAAGAAATGCCATCAGCGGAAGCGGAAGCAGAGTGTCCCTTGGGAAATGCTTGTCTCCCACTGCGACCCTGACAGACTGCTCATGTCAACTGCGGTTCAATGACAATTCAGGCGGTTCGCTACCCACTGCCAACTGCCAACTGCCATCTGCCAACTCCACATGTCACTGACAAATGTCAGTTATGTAAAAGATATGTAGCTGATTTATCAGCTCTCATAGCATAAATACAAACACACAAAAAATTACGCATACGACGCGTGCTGCAATTGAAATATGAGCCAAGAATTTAAATTGAATTTTAAAAATTATCAGCAACACCGCCCCAAACACCAGGACCTTCAGCTTCACCATTTGTGTGGAACCTTACCTTACAGAGTTGAAAAGTTTTTGCTTTTCTTTTCCATTTGTTTGTTACTTTTAATCAGATGCAAATGAGCGCCACTTGAAGACTTCTTTTTAATGATTGTTATTTGTTCAGGGAAAAAGTTGTTCCAAAATTATTGAAAATTGAATTTCATGTAATGCGTTTTGTTTCTCCGACTTTGACATAGATGAAAGATAAGAGATGTCGAGGGAAAAAACAGAATAACGAGCACATAAACTCATTTGCAGATGAAGCACGAGGTGTTTGATAATATTTGATGAAAGAAACAACATAATTGCATTCTGTCCTGTCAAAGTGCACAGTTTGGATTAATCTGCAAGTAAATTAAAGCTATACAAGCATAAATTGTAAATAATTGAAGTGGGAAAACAAATAGTTAATATGTAAGGTGTTTTCAAAGTAATATGATACTATGAAAAAGCTGCGTTTCAGATAAACCCATATGCTTCTCAGCTGTTTGAGATTGATAGTCTATATTCACATCACTGCTTTATTTAAATTTTACTTACAGCTTCTTAAAGTAGTCGAAATTTGCTAGTTTTACTAGAGTTAATAGACAATATTTAACATTGTAAATAGAAAGCATCTTTTGGTTTTAAGCACCACAATGAAATTGGTGAAAAGGAATCTTTATCTATATTATTCAACAATTTCATTACACAATTTCCTCTGACTTTCGTGTTGCTTCATTCTTAATTAACTGACTTTATATCAACGCCGCATTTATCTCATTCGATTGGGGGTGAATGCAGTGTGCCAAGGCAGACATTCGGAGATTCGCGCCATTGTCAATTAGTTTGACAGTTTAATGCAAATAAACCTGAAGGAAACGAGGAGTCGGAAGGCCACCAAATGAACTCGGGGCGGAGTTAACGGCAATTCCGATGACAAACGCGACGTGAGGACGCATTAATTGGGCTAATTAAATGGGCTGCTTGCTGCTGGCCAACTGGGCTGGCTACTGGCTGCTGACTTGCTGGCTTTAAGTTTAAACCGCCGGCGGCAGCAGCTGCTGCTGCTGCTCAATTACGAACCGAAAATTTCTATCAGCCAAATGGGCGTTGACAAAGTGAAAGTGTACAGCAGACGGCAAACACAAAAATGCCATCAGCATGACACTGAAATATCTCAAAAATGCGTCCAGCTCAGCTGACGACTTCTTACGAGCATGCCCTGGAATTCTAAGACAAGATTAAGAGGGTATAAAGAAATATCAGAAGCTTAAAGTAAACTTGTGAGTCAATTTAAGACTTGTTCCTCCCTTTAGCCAATTTTTAACAAAGTCAATTAAAGTCACATCTTGGAGCCTAGAACAGTTTCTAAAAATATATATTCTCTTCATATAATACTGATATCTTAAAGATGCCTTAAGTTACTTTAGAGTATCTCTTAGTCTAACCCTTTATCCACAACAGCATTTTACTTGTTTGCATTGTCTACGCTGGCAAGAGATGAAAAATGTATATAGATATTAATGCTCTGCAAAAAAGGAGCTGTAGCTGCATTTAGGACATGGCCTTTAAGAAATTGCAACCAACGGATAGCTCCGGATGGCCTCTCAGAGCGTGGGCAGCGATTTATTGAGACAGCTCAAGGAATTTTTTGTTGGCCCCAAGGCAACTTCAGCCTTTTGTTGGTGTTGGCATTGTTGTTGTTGCAAGTGCAGCTGCTGCTTTTGTGACCAAAAATTGTTTGTGCTTGCTGCAGAGTTTATTGAATTGGAAATGCATTTGGCTCATAAATGGAGCAAGCAATTCAATTGGAATACGAAAAAAAAAGATGAAAGAAAAACTATATTGATGCGATCAATATTTTCATAATGGACTACAGGTAACAGATGGGCTGAGTATTAAAAATAAAGTATGTCAAAAATCTTAAGGGTAGCCAAGAAGCCGCTTAACTGGGATATCGTCTGAGGCACTGACTAAATAATGTTAAATGTTAAAATACTATAATTTACATCTGTTTTTCTTATCAATAATATCCCTTATCAACGACATGGAAGTGTATTTTTTTTGTATCCTGTTTTTATATTCACAAAGAATTAAATAAATTTATTAATTAAATATTAATATTCTCGGATTATTCTTCATTGTTTTTCTTTTTATTATTTAATTAAATTTGTTAATATATTTTTTAATTGCATCCCTTTCTTTTCTTTTCCGTGACGGAAATATAATCAGATTAAATAGTAGATTGTTTTAATTAAATTTAAATAATTAATTCTTTATTGAAATATATAATTCCCCTTTTCTTTTATGCAATTTAAATGTATTTCTATTTATATGTATTTTTTGTGTCGTCTGATGCCCTTTCATTTAAAATGTTGATAGGAAATTGTGACATTTGCCAAGGGCCAGACACATGCAGGACATGCTGTTGTTGGCCAGTCAGCCGGGGTCTGGCCATATCATTTGAGTCCTTTTCAATTATATGTCGCACTAATTACACGCTTTAAGCTGCCGCCGGGGCTGAGGCCGTAATTAATTTCAAGCGCCAGCCAGAGGACATTCAGGACAGAGCCAGGACAACATTGTAAATTTCTATTAAGCGAAAATTCCCTAAGCTGATTTTGATGTCTGGCTGTCAGTCAAGCGTTGAGCAACGACAACAGCAATAGCAACAGCAACAACAACACACAGAATAAAAGAAAACCACAGGCATAGCAACCAAAATAAAAGAGATATATGTGAAGGGGGAGGAGGGAGATGGGAGAGATGAGCGCATAAAATTTGTATAATGTTTTCAAAAATCCAAAGCGAGGTCTACGAACAAATTTTTGGGGCAAGCTTTTAATGCGCGCAAAAAGGATTAAGTCAGTGGGAGAAGGGTAGGAAGTGGGATGGAGTGGGGCGGGTGGTCGAAGGACGTGGAAGGAGGCAGAGGGAATTTAACATATGTACAGTTCTTGTATGCAAATGACGCGCCAGAGACGTAGGCGTGGCCTCGCTGGGCTGCGTTGCGGCGCGAGAAGCATACGATTTACATACATTTAAATTTGCATGCCACGACATGCCGCAAGGGAGGAGGAGAGGAGAGGAGGGGCAGTGGCAGAGGCAGCGGCAGCGGGAGGGCGAAAGGGCATTTTAAGGAGTCACACGTATTCCAATTTACACGCGCGTTCGACAGACGACAAACATCATTAAGCGGCAAACAGTTGCACAGCCGTTTCAACCAAGGCAGGATAAATCAGGTAACTCCCCCTCGGCCCCCTTTGATTTGTTGGCTAAAAAATGAGTAAGAGAAAAATCGCACACAAATTGATTTGCGTATTGGGAGAAATTGAAAGGTATGAGAAGAAGCTGCTGTGTTGCAAGAAAAGTTAGAGGAGGTGGGGGTAGAGCTGGAGTTGCCTCATCAGGCTGCAATAGACAGCTCGAGTAACTCACGTAGCTGCCCTCGCTGCTAGCAATGTCCCTTCTCTACCCTTCTCCTCTCCACACTTACACATGAGTTTTGCTTAAACAAGCAGCCACACTTCGTTGCTCCCGTTTGCTTCCCCTTTCTCCCACTTGCCTCGCAGGAAACTCGTCCTGTCTTAAGTGGCTGCCACTGCCATTTCATTTCTTTTGCAAATTGATGTGATGTGCACATGATATGACAGTCAGTCGCATGGGTGTGTGTGTGTGTGGTTGAGTGCGAAGCAAAGGGAACTTCGAATGCGCTGCTAAGTATGCTATGGTTTTTCTCGCTCCCTTTCAAGCTTGCGCTTGATGCGATTGTAATTGTGCGGGGGGATATATGTGTGAAGAGGACTCTTGTTGTGATAGCTACTAATTAGATTTTATGTAAATGGCAATAATGGATATTTAAGGATGGCAAAATGAGGTTGGCGAGCAGCCGAATAGCTTCTTCTACCTGTTGTTGGCAAGGCAGAAATTGTTTCCAACTTCCATTTTTGTATAATACTTTGTATAATACATAGATAATAAAACACATATTATAAAACTGAGCTGAATCATTTTCTTTTATAAATATTATATTTAAGTTATTTGACCTCTTTGTCTCACACCATTTTAATATATTCATGCACTTTTTACACGCTTCTGTTTTTGTTTCTCTTTTAAGTCTGTGAGTTGGGTTTTCCCCATACCATATCTGTGTTCCCTGTTCGGAACAACAAAGGCAACTTTTCTATTCAACAACAACCATCAACTGCAACCCCTTAAACACTTGAGGCCCCGTTCAATACAAGGGATTATAATTAGGCCATTAGATGGCGTCGTTGGCCGAAACAAAAGCCGGCTCATTATAACACTTTTCGCTGACCGAAGCTGCCACGCCCACAGTCAGTTGGAGCTACACTCCCACAAGCCCCACCCTTCCTCCCCACCCTTCCTCCCCACCCTTCCTCCCCACCCTTCCTCCCCACCTTTCCTCCCCATCTTCCACAATTCGCACCCCAATCGGCAACAACTTGAACTTTTGCCTTTGTTATTGCTTTCTTAACATACTTTTTCTTCATTTTCGACTGTCTTTCAACTTCAAAAACAATACAACAACATTTGTAGCATGTTTTCTTTTCTTGCCCGCCCACAGACACCTGAACACCATCCGCTCCCTTCACACACCTCCTCACACCTTTGGATGGGTTTCTTTTGTCTGGATTTTGAACGGCCGGCGGGCATTTAATTCCCTTTTTGCCGAAAGTTTCCTTTTGCTTGTCAACGGAAGGCGCTCCAAAAAGGGAAACCGTCTGCTTGAACCCACGAACAGGACTCGACTACGTCCGGAATTCTCGACTACATCAAAAGGGGACGATGATGACGCTGACGCTGACGATGATGGGGGACATGTTGTCAACCATTCAAGCGACCAATTTGGCCCACGGCTAGCTTTCTCTCTCTCTCCCCCGCACACTTTCCTTCTCTTTCTCTTGTTATAGAGTCCATTGTCCAGCTATGTCTGCAATTACGCTTATTATATATTAAATTTCAAATTAATGTGCATGTTTCTCTCGGTGCTTGAAATTTTAACAAGGATCATTCGCTGGAACTAAACGCTAAAGAATGTGACTTTATCTAAATCTTTTACTTGTTAACTCGTATATTAAAATAACTAGTTCTAGGTCAATTCATTGTCAGACTCACTTAAATTTGCTGCATTCTCTCTAAATAAATGTAGAGTATCCCATGGTGCGTTAGTTTTAACGTTTAACATTTATTAAGTGTTCTATATGATTTTCACTCATTTCTGTGACTCTGTCTTTGTCTTACACACTTTCTTTCTCTGTTACCTTTCGTGTTGCTGCTGCTTTTGTTTTTCTGAAAAGTTTATAAAATTTTTGCACTACATAAAACTTTATCCGCCGTATGCAGCGGCTACAACAGCAACAACGGCAATAATAACAACAACAGCAAGAACAACAAGTTTTGATTAACTTTCGTGCTTGGTGCGGCAGCTTTTGCTCATTTCCTGGCTCATCCACAATCCAAGGACCAATGTTGCCCCACCGCCTGTGCAACAATACAAATATCCCTCGAGTTATGATGCTTAATTATATCAGACTGAACCGTTAGTCCCCACATCGAGTTCGCCTCCTGTTTATCCACCTCCTTCCCCCCTCTGCGTTGTGCGAGCGCACGTGCGTTTTAAGTTGCCAGGCGGGCGCGTTCTGATTTATGTTGGCCAGAACCCCCACCTGCCCCGCCCAGCTCCCTCGCTCCTACCAAAACATACAAACAAGGCTAAGTTATGCCCGTTTGAGGGTGCATTTAATGAGCTCTTTTCTGCATGGAGTCTCTTTTTTCTTTCTGGGATTTTTAATGTATTCAACTGAAAACTAGCCCGCGGCACGGATTTGGTCAGCTTTTGTTTACGGCCAAGTCAACGGTCTTTCTATAGTTACCAAACGCGTTCTGCCCTGAGCAGGACATGAGCTCTCGTTATGTGCCCATTGGCAGCGGCTTTGAGAGCATTAAAGTTGTTTATAGAGAGATACAATATGAAGTAGATGGTGCATGAGTTGCTTTTACGCAATTTGTGTCCCCATTTGTTTGTTTCTTATTCTTTTCTCAGCCAGAAAACATAAATCTTACATGTACTTTGCTTTGATTGTGGCTGACGTCTTTGCCCCCAAGGCAATTTTACTTCTTCAAGTACTTACAGAGTTTTCAGAAACGGCCACTCATAAATTTAAAATCTATTTATGATTTTATTAACCTTGGGAAAGTGCCCCAAGGTTACTTACACAACGGATAATCTATTGTTTTTAATGCTAACATACAAATGCTAATTTTCCGGCAATATTTTGTTCTATTTTTGGTTAGAAGTTGTTAAGTTATATTTTATTTTCTTTAGTTTTGCCAGTTTATCAATCTAAAATATCATAGCAATTAGCTGCGTGTCGTACTGTGGAATTGCAGCTTGCATTGTGTTGAAGTGTTGCAGCGATCAGCTATAGAGTGTTACAGCAGTCAGCTTGTTTAGTTAACAATTGATTGCAAGACAAGTTCTCTAGCAATCAGGTATTGTGCGAGTGTGTTCATATTTTTCGAGTATACCGAAGAAACACCCAAAGTATCGTCAATTAGTCTTACTAACTTAACTTACTTCTTACATGCCCCACTTTAAGACAACATTGCTGTCCTGTTTCCCCTTCCTCTTATCCTGGAAACTCATAAAAACAACAAGCGCCTCTTTAGTCGTTGCCAGCACCCTCTTCCAAAAACTGTTTGAAGAATCTTCCCACCAACTTTCGTCAGACCTCTGCATAATTTCAACAATTAAAGCACACAAATGTGCAATTTAAGCAATTACTTCAACTTCCGATTGGCATAAGAAGCATACTTCATAGCGCCAGAGCACAACACCGAGGCCACGCCCACCGCTTACAAAGTTCTCCCCCGAAAACTTTAATCCTTTTTACATTCAAATGAGGCAGCCAAGGGACGCGCCTACTTTGTGTTTGGGGAAGGCACATGAAATTATTTACCAACCGCACAACAATTTGCATAATGTTGGGATAAAAAAAATTAAAATATAAACAAAAAGTAAAATATCAAAATCATAGCGAAATTTAAGATGTCAAAATGTTGTCGAAAAATAGGAAAGAAAATCAAGAGGTACTGTCATTAAATTTAGTTAATTAATAGAGCAAAGGGGAGTTATTATTATTTTAAATTAAATTTAATAAGTAAAAATTGTACATTTAATAATATTCTAAACATAGAAAATATTATATTTATTATATAATTATTATTTATATTAAAGCTAGGAGTTGATAGGATGTGAGTAGGATATTTGGGGTTCGGTGTGGGGATTACATACATTGTTTTCATTTTTTAATTAAATAAACAACAAGTCTACAACGGGGGAATTTCTGTTGCTGCTGTCGAGTTATTTTTCCGGCAACAAGCGCCGGACGCAGCGCATCCGTTGCAATGTGTAACGGCGTGCAGCCTCGGTAAAAATAGAAAATAATATGAAAAGGTCGCCAAAGAGTTGGCAAAAGAAATGGCAGAACGGCGACCACAGAACAACAGGGAGGCAGCAACAACAACAACCAGGAGAACAACAACAACAAACAGAGGAACAGCAGCTCGAACTCGACTCCATTGAACGTGAACTGACATTAGGGATTAAAAGCGCAGTATTTTTTTGCCGGGCTCTCTGTCCCCTCGAGATACCCTCCTCGCCTCGCCTCGCCTTCTTCATCGTTGTTCTCCAACGTTGTTCAACTGGCAACAATTTCATTTTCCATTCATTCGAAAGCCCCGTTGCCGCAATTTCGCATGCAACTGCAACGTGAAGTTGTAGCTAAAAACATTCGCCGGATTCATTAGTGATTTTTTCTGCTCTTCCTTGTTGTTGTGGGACTGCTGCAGGATATGTCAGGCAGGCATTGTTTCTACTCGTATTTGCTTTTATTATTTATTTGTATTTGTACTTACAATTTTTCCCTTTTTCCATTTTGTTGTTGCTTTTACTTTGGCTGCAACGCGCGTATTTGTTTGCTCATTACACACGTCATCATGTCAACCGCCAGTGGCCATGTCCTTCTCCTGCCTGACCTCCATCCTATTCCTCTCTCTCCATCTCGCTCTACTTGTGTCTCTTTCTGTTTGCAGTCTTTTGTCGCACTTTGACATGTGTTCTGGTTACAGACTGCTGAACAATTGCAAGCGATAGAACAATTGGTTTAGATTGAAGACTAACGAATGGCAGACTCTATATGTTACCGGGGGGGTATGTTGTCGGGGGGCAGTCAACGAAGTGCAACAAAAGGATTGCCGGCTACAATATGTGTAGCTTGTGTTGGAACTCGCTTTTCCATTCCTCTCGCGAGTTTGATTAGATGTTATTTTGCGCAAGGAAAATTAAAATATATATTCTAAAGAACTTCAATTAAAAGACAGGCACAAACTAAACAAAGACATCGAAAGCTCATTGATACGAAACTCACTGAAATGAAAATACTCCTACATAAGAGATATTTAGAGAATGAAGTAAGGGAGCAGACAACAGACTTTATTAAAAGATCAGAATAAAAAGGAGGAGAAGATACTTAAGGTTGTAGATTGTGGTGATTAAGTTGATAGCTTTAAAATAACTGTAATTAGTCAGGGTTTATTTATCGATATAAAGACAATAGACTAAATTAAATTTGTTTGGTGAATGTTATTTAAATAAATGCATAGTCTCCAGAAAATTACTGCCTACCCGTATTTGTGAATTTGTAACTTTAAAAGATAATGTAGATTTCTAAAAAATTTCAGAAATGATTGTCTGATTTCTCTTCTTCAATATAAATTCTTCATTTTATTCACTTCCGTTTTCATATTTCATATTTATGTTGCAGTATTTATATAATTCAATTTTCAATGAAACAAAAAAACTTTTCTTTCTCTATTCACAATTAACTCTTAAACAATCCACATCGATTGCCGTTCATCAGTCTTGTCATATTCCATTATTAATGGAATCTGCTACAGAATTTATCTTTTCGATGTTGCAATCACATATTCGATTTCGTGAGTTTTAACCCAATTTGTTTAAAATAGCATTTCCTTTAGCTTTTTACCTGTGCGAGTTTTCTATCTCAGTTCAGATGTTCATTAGCCACATGACAGGTTGTTCTTCTTTCGTTATTTTGTCCTCCTATATTTTGGACGAGTTGGCAGCTCTGCAGCTGCATAAACCAAGATTTTTTCTTACACAATTTCACAAACAACATTTGCTAAGCCTTTTGCTGGAGTTGCTCGCGCAATACACGAAGCTAAACTCGTTAAGAATCGCACACACACACAAACACACATACAGGCAGGAAGAGGAAGACATGGAAACGGAAATCCAGCTTTTTAGCAAATTCGTACACTTCATTATGAGGGGTAAGGGCTAGAGGAAAAAGAGGGGAAGGAAACAAAACGCGAATGGCAGGCAGAAATGAAAAGCTTTCAAATGAAACGAATTCGCATCGGAATTCAGTCAGACACCGAAAGCGTAAAGCGAAAGAAAGAGAGGGAATGGGAGGGTAAGAGTGAGAGTGAGAGAGAGGGAAGGCAAATGACTTCAGGCTGGCGTCTAAGGCAAGTCCTAGGAGTTTTCTGCAGCTCATGGAAAATGTAAATAAAATTCCATGGCAAAACATTTTGCAATTACAGCGCACGAGACTTTTCGACTACACACAACCCCCTCCCCATCAAAGCCAACTCCCAACTCCAACTACTTCTCGACTCCACTGGTCATTAAATATTAAGCGAGAGTTGAGAGTTGTAGGCGGTTGCATGGACCCGGGGCAGGGGGAAGGTGCAACGTCTCTGTTTGTCCCCAGCGAGAGCGAAAGTTCCACCCAGTTGGCATTGTGGGTGTTATGTTCCCCTGTTGTTTCTTTTTATTTTGCCTGTGTTTTGCGTCTTGATTCGTGAAAATGTCGCGACGGATTTTACTTCACTTTTGTTTTAACGGCGTCTGGTCGCCTTTTTGGCCAAATCGTCGCTCCAAATTACTGAAATTAAAGCTAACGAAGCGCGAACATTGCCAACATTTCGCTCGACAACCTCCGACAACTCTGAAGACATATCGCGCACATTTTCAACACCCTCACTTTGCTACCCCCATTCACTGCCCCTCCTTAGAGTCAAGTCGAAACACGAATGAAAGCCAGGTACGCAAACAGCGAGGGTGTTTCGTAAGGACTCCGTCTCAGTTTTCCTTAATTTTCACGGCATTTTCTTTGGCTTTTGGCAAGTTTTTCACTTGCACAATTTCATTTTGCGTGTCGCAGCCAAAAAAAGAGGATTAAAAGTTAAATTCTCATTTTGCGGCAATTGAATTAGCCCGTTAAGAGGTTAACTACGTGTGCAGTCTACAAATGAATCGGCCCAGTTAGGAGAGCAGAGTATCCTAGAGATACTTTTCTGGTTAGTGTAGGTCAAGGAACTGTTCTGTTGAATATGCTAGATACTCAAGTTAAATTCAAGTAATAAGCTAAGCTTACTGTCTGATATGGGATCAGTTGTACCCTGGGATCAAAACGGTTATGATAACTCTATGCGCCAGGTTTATTAATTTCAATCTAATTCAATGTATGTGAACATTTATATATTTAAGTGAGAATAGGCTTTAGAATTTCTCTACATGCATTTTAGAGTACCTATAAGTCGAGCCGTTTCCTTTGTTTCCTTTATAAGAGCGCAATTATTTTGTGGCCTTGTAATTGTCTTTATTTTGACTTTAATTAAAACTTTGGTAAGATAATAATTATAAAGAAGGTACAGAATATTGAGTATTAAAATTTCGTAATTAAATTTAATTGATATTTGCATTTAAATACTTGATTAATAAAGCATTTCCAAACTTTAACTTGGCTTAGAGTATTTCAGAGTCGCCCAACTCTTTTTGCTCACATGTTTTTGCTGTTAAGCATCTCAATCACACAGTCATATGGCCAACAACACCTGTTCGCACAAAGTAAATACAATGAAATCAATAAAAAAAACACAAATACGATGAAAAAAACTAAGAAAAACACTTAACAGCTGCTCAGATGATGGCCAAAAGGAAAACGTATTGAATTCGGACGCTGTACCAAAATATTCAGCATCTGCTTTGCATGGACAATTGCCAGGATTAAACAAGGCCAGGAAGAAGGGGGGCAACAGAGAGAGAAAGAGAGAAACAATAACAGAGAGGGCCAGCAAACGATAGCGAATAAAATGAAAATACATAAATAATAAAAGAGTCGGCAACATACTCAATTACACAACGGATCGCATCGGATGCGATACCTGAGAGTAGAGTTTGCTACCTGTGCAGACACCTGCCTACAGCAAGAAGGCGCGTGGCAGCAGCAACAGCAGCAGCAGCAACAGCCACATGCCTCATGCCTCATTAATAAACGAGTCGTGTGGAGACAGAAAGAGATAGAGACAGACGAATAGAGCGAGTGAGGAAGTGGGAAGAGAGAGGGGAAGCACACGCACAGGTGTCAGACGGCGTTGCCTCAGTTTTGCCGCCACCTTTTGTAATACAAGAAGACGCTGTCGTTGTTTGCCGTCTTTGTTTTGCTACGCTCATTCGCTATCGCTGTCGCTGTCGCCGTCGCCGCCGCCACCGCTGCCACTGCTGCTGTTGACGCTGGCAGCGACGCGTCGCTCTCTCTCTCTCTTAGCCGCTAGCTGCGCTCTTGCTCTCTCAGTTGTGTAGACTTTTTGCGTGTAGAGTATCTGGCTTTATCTACGTGCGCACTTTTGTTTTGGCTGCCGGCCAGCTTTTTCTTTTGTCATTCTCATTCTCATTCGCCTTTGCCTCTGCCTCTGCTTTTGTCTATCGCTCTCGTTTCTTCTTTGTCCTTTTTGGCGGTTTCAGTGCGTTTTCAATTCGTTTTCTTTGCCTGCCTCTTTTTGTCAAGCGCCAAAAATAAATCTCATGCATACAAATTCGCGTATCTTGCTCCCTCCGTTTGTCTTAAATATCTATGAATATTTTCAGTTTTCCAGCCTTTTTGGCTATTTAATGTCTGGTTTGTCTGTGACCCAAATATCCCAAACTTTTGATGTCATTCGGAACATTAGTACTGATATTTTTATGGCTGAACTTGAAATCTTTCTATGGTTTATTTGCCCCTCCCTCCCACACACCCATCTTGTAGATCACATCTGTAAATCATCCACCTAGCAGTTGGTATTCTCGGAAGGGGGGAGTGGGGACTTCCGCTGGCCAATTTGTAGTTCATTGAGCACATTTTGTTGTGTAAATGTTTTGGCTGTTCAGATTTGTGCCGTTACTTAATGGCTTGGCCAAAATATATACATATAACTAGTTCTGTGTATAAATTAATGTGCCCCAGTAATTATAGTATTATATATAGACTTGTAATACACAACGCGTAGTATTTTATTTGAGAAGATTAACAAGCGAACTAACAATTTACTGATTCACATACGATCTACAACAATATATAAGATAGCTTTACTATCGATAAAAATCGAAATATAAACCTATATAGACAAGTAATTATAATTGAGACAGTTCCACATTTTAGGATATTAGTAAGAGAATTAAAACATCATTATGATTCAGCTTCTTATACATAAAGTAACATTTTTAATATAAATCTGAAATATGTATAAGAATTCGAATGTTTTCTAAGGAACAGGTCAAGAATTACATAGAGAAATAAATTGTATACTAGTTGTACTTAAATAAATGATATTCTTTAGAGAATGATTTGTAAATCGTAGCTACTTAACTAATCGCAATAGTTCGTAATTATTACTATTTAAATTAAATATACAACCGTGGAATATTCTTGAAATATTCATAACATAATGATTATTATAAATATTTATAATATTTATGTGGGAATAGGTCTGTAACGCTGCTCAGCCTTCCCACCACAGCAAGCTGAGGTGAAAACGCTTAAGCTTCGAGGTGAAAAGAGGATCGAGAGTCCGAGGTGAAAGCGCTGCGAGTGAGAGAATCAAACGAAGATGCGAAAAGACGCTCGCATTAAGAATAAACTACGACTCAAACTGAATTACCTATTAACTTATAACTTATTCAATAACCCGGATTCCACATTTACAATAATATAGTTAATTATGTTTATATGAACTGAATCTCCCATCAGATTGGTTTCTTTTAAAAGCTACCACAATATAAAGATCATATCAGCATATGAAGTTATTTTAATTGCTATATTTTCTATTTATTTATTTTTGGCTAAACGTATTTGGTCAAGCATCAAGTATACGAATATGTTGTGCTACCAATATTCATGTAAATCTCAATTTGTAGTACACACGTAAATTACTCGGACAACTGTTTGCGTATAAATTTATAGCCAACAATTGAATTCAGGCCATAAAAGCAAACATATTTCATCAACAAAAACGAAAGATCAAGTAATCAAATTATGCGCAGATGAAAACCGGGCCAACAAAAACAACAACATGGGTAAATTCTAAATCCAGTCAAAAAGGAAACGCTGCCCGCAGATGCCAAAGTCAAATTTATAGCAGAATAACAACAATAATAACGGAAAAGTCTACAAAAGACGGGAAACATGTGGCATGCCTCTCTGCGGCTGTGGCGGTCGATTGGGCCCAAAACACTTGACCAACACGCGAGACGGCCACTGCGTAGCTGGCGTCAACGTCAGCTGTAAGACAAGGCAAAAGACAACAGCGATGCCAGCGTCGGCGTCAGCGTCGGCGCCAACGTCGGCGCCAGCGTCAACGCCAAAGCAGCCGGCAACATTTTGCCCGGCAGCCACTTAGGGGTGGCTTTTCTGCTGCTGCTGCTACTGCCGGTTTCTGCTGCCAACGTCGCCGTCGCCGTCGCCGTCGCAGTTGCTGCCTTGGCTCTTTGGCTTTGGCTGCCAT
The DNA here is from genome assembly GCA_958299025.2 of Drosophila histrio. NCBI lineage: Eukaryota > Metazoa > Arthropoda > Insecta > Diptera > Drosophilidae > Drosophila > Drosophila histrio. Next base: position 13,405,213 of record OY729166.1, on the reverse strand, counting down.
TTCAGCCATCAAGTGGATTTCAGTTTCATTTTGAACGTCGTGCGTCGAGTACGTGGACGATTCCCCAAAGCGCGCGCGTCTCTTTCGCTCGCCGTCACGACCAACAAAAGCAACTCGACTCGACTCGAATTGAATTGTATCTGAGGTTGTTGTCAGTTTTGGCCTGGCCAACAGCAGCAACCAAACAACAATTGGCAGTAACCAACGCGCGTGTGAACCAACAAGAAAAAAATATAAATTTAAATTTTGAGTTATGCAAAGATATACTCAGTATATATGTGAAAGCTATGTGAAAGTAAGCCAAAAATAAGTAAAAATTGGAAAATTTTAAAAGCATCTAAGCCAATTGAATAATATGGAAAATACAAAAAATGACAGACAAATATAATTGATATATAAGATATTTGAAGAATCTTGAAGAATTCATATGATAATAATAATAATAACATAAATAACTTATATTTATAATAAAATTTAAAGTCGCATATAATTGTAAAATATTTTAGTTAATATATAAAATGTATAAGAAAGAGTTCTAATGAAATATCTGGTCAAATTTAAAACATTCATAGAAATAGAAAAGTTCTCAACCGTTTTTTTTTAATGTTGAGATCATAAATAAAATTGTCAGATTCAGCTAAAAAAATTAAATAAAATTATTAGACATTTTGATATAAATATAAATATACACAATAAATCAATTGAATAATTAATTATTAAAAAATATTATACATAAAAATAAAGCAATAAAAATCTATAAAATAATGGCTATATTTGAGGAAACATTCTAGTTTATTAGTAGAAAACTATGAAAATATCCATACACCTCAAACTTTGCCCTTGAAAACAGCTTCCGGTGCATTGGAAAACTAGTCAAAGATTTGAAAATAGAAATATGTTTTCAGCATGAAAATATTTCAAGGAATAAAATAAATAACTTGGTCGACCTTTTGCATTATGTTTGCCTTGTAATAACTCACATGAAATAGAAATTCAGCGACAGAATTAAACATAAATTTATGTCACAGCTAAAAGTAAATCGAACGCATAAAACTGTTGTCGAAGACAGCAACAACAACAACAACTAAATAAAACAAAACTATATAAAATTATATGTGTTATTTGTGTTTTGTTTTTTCGAAAAATGAGCAAATGTTGAAAATATTTTCTGTGCTAAAAGCGAAAACGAAAATAAAATGTTTATATATATATGTATAATATATATATATCTGTGTATATGTTGCACATATATATATATATATATTTTCGATATATAAATCGCCGGCTAAGCAAATCGGCAAAATTATATCATAGCCGCTACCAATTTTAAAAATAGCGCGCAACGATTTTTAGTTGTCGTAGTCGCTGTTGTTGTTGTTTTTGTTGTTGTTCTAAATTTCGCAAAAAATGTGTCATGCCTGGCAAAATATATGCATACATGAATATCGCAGAAGTAAAATCGGTCAGTTCTAGTATTTACGATATATGCTTGTAGATATATGTACATATCTGTGCAATTGTTGTTGGCTTTTGCTCATTGGAGATGAGAAATCAACTAAACAAAAAATAAAAATCAACTGAACTGTCATAATGACGAGCATATGGGAAATATACACATACACATATGTAAGCTATATATTGCCATAAATCAGGGTTTATATCATACTGAATTTTGTTGGCTACATGCGATATTTTTGTCACTGAGCAGAAACTGGAAAAACATCAATATAAATAAGGCAGATGATGACAGAGTGAGAAAATCAAGCAATAAATTCTTAAACTAACAACAAATTGAAAGTGACAGGTGAAAATTAGTTTGAATTCTTTACAACATTAATTAAATAGTGATAGGAAAAAACCAGTTAATTCCCAGTTGGTTTGTCAAAGAATGTAATTGAGGTAAATAGACATAATGATAAAATACTCAACTATGAGTAGATGTGAATATGATTATTTACCCCTGGCAAACTGATATGTCCACCTGTTTCTCGTTCTGCTGGTCTTTCCAAGTTCAACCTGCATCAAGAATCAAACCAAACAACTTTTTCATTATTATTTTTTACAAACGTAACATTTTTGTGGCGCGTCCTCCTCCAGCAGCTGCATGCTACAACGAATCCTCCCTCAACCATCAGCAACGACAACAACGACTACAACCATAACTGAAACCGAGAGACGGTCACATTTTGTGTGCACATTTTAATTCACGGTTCGATGACCACAACGGAAATTCCTTTAATGACCACATGCGACAACGCGGACAATGACGACGGCTGCGATGGTTGGCGATGGTTGGCGATGGTTGCGATGGCTGCGATGGTTGCTTCGGGAGCTGCTGGAGCAGAGCGAGAGACAAGTGCACGTGTGCCGCCTGATGGTAACCTGACCTGCCCCTGACTGACTGACTGACAACCGAACCAGCCTGCTAGACAGTTGACCAGTTGACCAGTTCGCCAGTTGGCCTGGCCTAAATGGTTGACCCTTGTGCGCATTTGTGTCTCATTCGTGAGGCGATTCATAAAAGGCAACGTTGCATTTCATTTTTCGCTCTGGCTTTACGTTATTTTAACGGCTTTTTACATGTTTTCATTTATTTACATATTTTCTTTATTTTGTGAACTTTTGCTGCGCGTTAAAAATTTAAATGCAGACCAAAAAAGAAAAAAGGCTGCCTACAACATTATTTTGAAAATTTAAATTGCGAATTATTCGCGCCGCTGCACATGTGGCAATAAGAAGAAGCAGAATGAGGAGAAGCGGCAGAAGAGAGAGAGAGAGAGGCGAAGGCTGTTGAGGTGCGTGTAATGTGCGTTACGTGCAATGGGAACCAAGTGGTTCTCGAGCCATCCTAAGCCAAGCCACAATTCACCATTTAGGCTCAGTTTTAGTTGAGAAAAATGAGTTTCAGAATTTTCGGGATAATATGAAATAGAACGCTTAACGAAGGCAAGTTAAACGAAAAGTAAGTATAAAATTAAACACCATAAAAGCTTAAAGAGAAATACATAAGTTTATATGTTGTTGTGTATTAATTTATAGCAATATATAAAGACCTTAAATTGATGATATTGCAAAGCAATTAAATGCATTTACAAAATATAATCAAAATAATTATTTAACTATAATGATATACATAAAGAGATACTTAATAAATATTTAACAATGTAACTTACACGCAATTCAAATCGAAAATGCAGCTAATTAGGTATATAAACAAACCAAATTCTAATAAATCAAAACTATTAATTATAACAAATAATAAATACCCACAGATATAAATATATATATATATTTGTAACAATCACAGCTTTTGTTTAAAACGCGTTGAAATCTTCTTGGACAATATAACATAATTTATGGAAGTAAAAAAACAAAATCAAATGCAATAATAAATAATGTAATTTATGCCAAATAAACCCCCATACGAATATATTATTATGTATTATAAATTTGAAATTATAAATCGTATGCAAATAAGTACTCACATGGCCGTCGTCGTATTGCAATCAAAATATTTGCAATTTTATGGATTTATGCAAATGCCAAATGAGATTTGAGCAGAGCCTGAACATTGAGGAAATGTAAGTAAAATGCAATTAAATTTAGAAAATTAAGCATCTCTCCGTCTCCATTCAATTCGTATCATGGGGCGGCCAATTGAAAAGCAAACGAAGCAAATCAAATCATCAGTCAGACAACTTGAAAACTCAATAGCGACTTCATTACACAGCCACAAACTGAAGGACCTGCCCATGGCCATAAGAAAAGGGGGATGAGAAATGTCAGATATTTTCCTTTGCTTTCCATATGAAAAATACCCGAGCACGAGCACTCGCTTCATTTGTTACAATTACAATACTGGACTCTCAGCTCAAAAGAGTAAGGAAACTCAAGTTGGAGTTAAGTTGATTTTTGATTGGGAATTGCTTGGCTAGTCAAATTTTTGTAGCATACCTTTAGATGGTCCAACCTGTCCTGTCCTGACCTGGCCACAGGTCGTTTAGTTTACTTTTTGTATTCCATTTCGTTTGTGCAATCAATCAAGCGTATGAGTAAGGTCAAATGGCTGGGGTCAAGTGTTGCTTTCTTCTCTTATTTTGGAAGTTGTTCAAACTTAAGGCCTGACTGCACAGCATTTAGTTAACTTGGTCCATAGCTAAAATAAAGTATTTGTATCTAATACTTGAGCTTTGTGGAGTATTCTGCATGTTTGCTTTCGTTCTTTTCATTTTATTTCTTTATATTTTCTTTAGCTGAGTCTCTCAGTCTGGCTTGATAAACACTTTGTCGTTTCGTCGTCTTCACCTGTCGCGACTAGTGAGAAACAAAACCATTCCCCAACGACAACAATAACAAACAAAACACTTGACAGCAAACAACAATAATAACAACAAGAATAAAGAACACACGACGAGACACACTCTTTTCACTTTCCCAGGGCCCCATAAAGAATTAACATTAAAAAGCGCGCATTTTGATTTCTATTCGACATCTTTCGTGGGTCCCCTCAGAGCATTTTTGGCATACGTGTCAGCTCCCCTCTGATTTTCCCTGAAACCCACCTAATAACTCTGTGTTCTGTCTCCTTTTGTTTGCCCTTTGATTGTTGGGAATATTTTCTTTATCAAAGTGGTTTCTACAGCTGGCGGCGTGGGCTTCCTTTTCACAATTCAGTTCAGAAGCAGCTGCATAATGATTGGCGAATTATAGCAGGAGTTCAGCATGCGGGAGACAGACTTTTTTTATCGATGCAATAGGGTTAACAGCCCCAGAGTCTGGGAAAATATAAAGCGAGTTGATTGATTGGAATTTTTATGATTCCTTGTCTTTTTTGTGGCTCTTAAACTAATTCTATGTGTTTTTAAATACTTGTGTGGCTTTATGTATTATACATCTTATGCTTAATACCACAAATGATTACTCAGAATATATATAGTATGAATATGGAGAACACTTTATAGTAGAATAATTATATTAAAGGATAAACATGAGAATAGAGTTTCCATCAGGTGCAACCAATTATAATGACAAATCAATTGACCCTAGCGTACTATAATGCCCATGTACAACAGTATTAATTGCCAAGCCTCGATTTCATATCGATTTTAATTAGTTGCTTTAACTGTTTATCGACCGAAGTGAACTATAATGAACTAAATCGATTCCAAATGTGCTTACATAATGTTTGATCCAACGATAAAGCGAGCAAATAAAAAAGCAATTAATGCGCTTGTCATATTCAATGTGCGAATGACTGAGTGTGTGCTTGACTATGTGTGAGTGTGTGTGTGTGTGTGTGAGTGTCTCATGTAACTAATTAAACATCAACACAGAGAGAGAGAGAGAGAGAGAGAGTGTCGTTTGTCCAGCATATGCAGTCGTTACAACATTTCGGGGTAAACCTAATAAAAATATTAATGGCTTTGACACTCACGACCTGCCTCCCCCTCCCGATGACCCCACAGATACTATATATATATATGTTATGAGCTTAGTGATCTGTCCTGTTTCTACCATAAGCCCAACCGCATAAATATTTGCTCAACGTATTACCAGAGGTCGACCATGTTTGGGCATTGTCCTTGTCATGTGTTTGCTTCTGCTTTGCATGTCATAAATTGCTGCATAAACAAAGGCGCAACTCCCGCAAAACACGTCCCCTACTTAGAAATGGGAGGAGGGCGGGGGGGGGGGGGGGAGGGCAGAAAAACTGTTACCACGCAGTCAAAATGATATTTTTCATATGAGCTTGGGACATGTGTCATAAATTCAGATGCTCGCTTTATAATGATGATGTTTTGGCGTTGTTCGCATTTGACGAAAAGGGAAATAGTTTCAGTTTTTTCCAGCTTACTCTCCTCATATTTGCCGACTGTCTGGAGCTGTGGCTGTCGGAGTTTGTTTTGTTTGCAGACAAAACAAGTAAGGGGTCCCTGGCAATTGCAATGTCTGGCGTCCATGCATCATCATATTTTTGGCTCGCATTCGCATAGGAGGATTGTTCATATAGACCTTCTGTTGTCTGCTTTTGGGCGCATTGTTTTAAGGCCTGCCCAGTTGTCTAGCCTCCATATGTCATATATAGAAAAAACCGTATTATACCCTGTACAATTTATACATATGCAACAGGGTGACTAAGTTTGACAACTGATTTCAAAGCCAACTCAATTATTAGTATGTTGTCTTCACTACAATTTACTTCAAACCTATTTACAGGGTATTTACTAGTCACTCATTTGTTTTCTAGTTTTTAGATGTCGCGACATGTTGGCAATGCCGCTGCAAACAATTGAAATTATCTTAGCGTGAAATATTACATTATGGAGCCAAATATGGCGTTGCAATTTGTGCAACACTGTGTGGCAGTGTTGAATATCGTGTGCAAATGTTAAGTGCCAGAGTTGCCAGGCTCTCGGTGTGTGTGTGTATATGTTAGCTGTTATCCTGAAGGGGACAAAAAGGGATAAGCTCACACGAGTCGCATAAGTAAAAAACACGCAAATTTTTAACCACACACGAAACATTTTTCATGCTTGGTTTATTTATTTGTTTTGTTTCTCATTTTCTCATTTTCATTACAGTATTTTAAGATTTCCTTTGCTCAGCTTTTATTTATATTTATTTGTTTTTATGCTTTAGCTTTAGATGGTGTGCGTTGATATTTGATGATGAATTCACGACAGGCATGCATTCACATACAAATACATTTATGAGTACACACATAAGAGTATTACCTTTTCTAATCTAAATTTATGTGCAACTAACCAAAAGTCACACTCATTTATTTGTATTTTTACACCTCACACCTCAAGGGACTCAGACGCTTGCTTGTCGTATACCCTGTGACAATTGAAAACTTTTATAAAAGGGGGTAATAACATTCTGCACATTTAAGTAACAGTCAGATGTAGAGAACTCTAGTAAATTATTAGATAACAAGCGCAGATTTATTCAAGATATATTGATATATATAGTAAGCAAACTTTAGATATGTGTCTATGAATAGCTGTTAGCATTTCTTCAAGCCACACACAGAGTATCTAAAGGTCGATTTGTTTCTTCTAGATCGTTCTCAATTGTTCCACTTTATTTTTGCACTTGCAGCACGCAAAGTTGTTTTAAGCACACGTTTGAGAATTGCGAACAACTACAAATGAATTGAGTTTTTGCCAATTAATTAGTCAAGTTGCTGGACAGAAAGTTGTATCTCCTTCAACATCGACCATGTGCCTAATTACCGCAATGTATACATATATATATACAAATATATATATATATATATATATATTTTGGCCCGTCAATTGCCTGGGCAATTGCCTAGTCAAGTGAAATTTGAGATGTTGCACGTCAAATCCAACGGGGAGAAATTACATTAAAATCCTAAATAATGAAATTGCCAGCGCAATAAAATGATTTTATGATTATAGCCTCCGCTCTGTGTGTGTGTGTGTGTGTATGTGTGCGTAAGCGTGTGGGCGGTATCTTCTCTCTCACTCTCTTTCTCTCTGTCAGGGTGACAAACTTGCCGTTAAATGTGGCAAGTGGTAGGAAAATGCGTGTGGCATACCACATACCACCAGCGCCTTCGCTACGCGCTGTAAATTAATAATATCAACTTTGGCAGCAAATGTCAAAAAAGGGCAAGCAAATAGCCTGGCAAACACCGCCCTCTTCCCCTTTCCCCCTTTCCCCCCTCACATTGTGACATGTGTCTCTGTGTGGCAACTTCTGATATGTCCCCCCTCCTTTTGTATTAGGGGGTGTGCGTGACTTGGCGTCTGTTTGGTGTTTACAGGCTGCCGAATCAAACTTTCAATGTATGTGACATGTGACTTTGAGGCAGGCAAATGAAAGCCCTCTTTATGTATGCCACGTAAATGCCTCCTAAGTGCGTTTCACATTAAATTTAATGCCGAATCCCCCAGAAGTTCCCCGAAAAAAAAAAATACTTTGCCTCTAAGCAACAAGACCAACAAGAAGTTCAACAATCGATGCCCAGGTGATTTACCACATTTGATTCCTGGGAACAAATTCAACACATAATTTCGTTATCATTGCATAATTTATGGCATGCGATTGAAGAAACTCGACTGCTTAGTTTTATTTTTGTTTATTTTGATTTCATTTTCCATTACACAGATGACAACTGTTATTGTTTGAAGGTGTTATTGTCAATATGCGACTAGTGGATATGCTGTAGATGAAGATGGAATTTACTACTTGAAATTCTTGAGTTACTTTTCTTTATCTGTTGTTTTGTGATATGTTTTTAATATAAAGAAAATAATCAATTTATATGCCTGAATATTTGTATTGATTGACGGCCAACTGATATCCTGTAAATAAGTAAAACAAAATTCATTAATAGGCTGCAAAGTTAAACTTTCTATCGTCTGGCACATACTCTGTAAAGAGACTTCTATACTTCTATAATTGCACTTGATGATAAACTGACATTTATTCTGTTTACCTTCTATTCTGAGTTGAACCATTCCTATACCTTTTTGTATTACAGGATATTTCTTCAATTTGCACCATAAATAACGCACTTGTTAAGTGTTTTTGTTTGCATTTCGTCAAAATGATTTGCACATTGTTCCGTAGAGCAAATTGTGGGCGTTACTTGTGGTGGTTGTTGAGATTCCCCAGCTTTCAAAAGAAGCGTGAAAGAAAAATAAGGCATTGTAATTGATTGAACATAGTACTCTAAGGGTTGCAAAAGTTGATTGAAAATGCGCAATTTGAAATGGTTTTCATCGCAAAGAAAACAATGATAAATAAATAAATAAATAGAGAAATAATTAATATATTCAGTCCATAAGCTCTGTCAGTTTGCCATAAAAGAATGTTGTAAACAACCACTTCTCTCTTTTTATTTTTAATATATTTAGTGCCAGCTGCACTCGTTTTGACCTCAGAATTCTGGCCATGTTGGGACAGCATCAGCCCCCTTTTGGCCAAAAAAAATATAAATACAAACAGGTCTCGGCTAGAGCCCACAAGACACGGCCAACTATCAGCAGCTTTTATCAGAGCCAACAGCGAGTGCAGAAAATAAAAACGAAGTCTATACGCGTATGTTAAAAGGAAGCGACTAAGAGATACCCTGTATATTTTTTCTGATAATCACACGATCTCTTCTCAAATGATTCGTTATAAATGGAAGATGTTCACTTTAGGGTATGGCTAAATCTATTGCCTACAGTTTACATACTTCTTTGGGTGTATATACCCTATAGGGTATGCACAGAAAAAAACGCAGCATAATCATATAAAAAGTGCGAGCTGCAAAAACTCAACAACATGCAACAAACTGTAAAGTCGAGCGTCGAGTAGATTGACTGGAAGCGCTCGTTGGCCTCCCAAAAAGCCACTTCAGGGCAGCCTGAATACCCCATCCCCCTCTGCTTCTCTCAGCACTCCCTTCTATGGGGGGAAAAGGGACAAAAAAAGAGTGTTGTGTGTAAAGTGTTGCACATCAGGCCACAATGGCGCTAAGCCAATAAATTAAATCAAACAAGCGCGATAACCATTTCACTTTTGCCATGTCTATCCACACGCACACACACACACACACACACACACACACAGAGATAGTTGTTGTCTCTGTCTTGCCACAGCATTGTTGGTCACACAATAATAACAACAACAATAAAGTTAAAATGGCGTAAACAGTATAAAAAACTGAAATGCATGAGCTTTTCACAGTGGCAGCCGCAACGAGAATAACAACAAAAATTGTTGGGAAAAAACTCGCCAAAAAAAAGCTATAAATGCATTTAATAAAATGCTGAAAGAGAGGAGGATAGGCGAAGAGATATATAGAGAGGGAGAGGGAGGGAGGAAGGCAAGTTCGAAGCCATGGTAAAAATTTTTTAAAAGCTTTTCTGACACTTTGCTGCGTATTTGGACGTTGTTGACTCTTCCATCGATAGATGTATATATGAAAATATTGTTAATTCTTGTCAACACAAGCGAAGCGCAGCGACGCCATTTTGTTTTGGACTAGGGCACTGCTCTACGACCGAGTATGGCAAATTGTTTAAGTTGTTGCCTTGTTGATTATGAGCCCAAGCTGCCATGGTTCGGTTAATTGTTGGCAAGTCAATTAAAACTTTTGGAATTTACGACGCATGTTGCGCATAAAGCAGCCAAATGGGATCTCTTCTTCTAGTATGTGCTCGTCTGTGTGTGTGTGTGTGTGTGTGAGAGTAGAACATTATTTAAGAGTACATATATCGGAAGCTGACAATGTTGAAGTTTAACACGCGTTTAAGAAACTACTAAGCACAATTTGTATAACACTGAACGAAATTGTAAGCAACTGGCTGGATAAGTTATATTTTGATGTTAGGCCATTGATTGAAGCTCATTAACTGTTTCTCTCTAAAATTAACACCTTTATTTAAAGCAATTACTTTACACATTAAAGTTTACCATCTTTCTTCAACTTTAGACTCAATAAGTCTCATTAAAATGCGTTTTTTTGTGCTTTCATATGCATACAAATGATCCTTCTGCTTTGATTTACAATTTAACAGTTGACTTAATATTTTGACAACGCTGTTTGTCTTTCGTTTTGAAGCCATCTTAAATATTCATATTGTAAAGACATTGTAAGCCAGCATTGACGACATTTACATAGGCGTTATGTTAATTTCTGACCATGCTCAGGCTTAAAATTCATGAGAAACTAATGCTCAGTAAAGTTGTTTGGCGCTCTTTACAAACATTTCCGATCTAACTAATGTATGCAAGAAAATGTTAAAATTTAAGTAAGACAGAAAAGAGGACATACATAAACATATATATATATATCTCATTATTAAAATGCTGTAACTATATTAAACATTGGTCTTACAACCATGCGCTGAGGTCACACTAAAAGCCCAGCTCAAAACTTCCAGCCAAAAAAAAAGAACAACTTATTTATAGTATGTATATAGACAAAAAGTTGCCTACACCACGCTGAATGTTATAAAATATGAAACTACTTAGCGGGTGTTGATGAATTGTGACATTTTTATGGGTTTGTCTTTGCTGCGAGGCAAAAGCACATCATAAGCCAATGGCAAAAGCTTTTGGCTTAGCCACTCGTCCTGGCCATAAACAATATGGTCAGCCAGTCGGTGATCCTGTTTGGAATCTAGCAAATGCTCCTGTCTCGTCTCTTAAAATATTGTGCAAATTATGAAAGTGGCCACGAGCAGAAACAACAACAACAAAATTGCCATTTTTAATGCGCGACTCACGTGTCGCCCACTCGTTCGACGCTTTCCTAAGCCATAAACATAACTCAAGGTATATTTATAGTTACACCCGGTAAAAATTTATGGCTCCACTCGCAACTGTTTAATTAAAACAAAAACCAAATACTTGTATGAGTAGAAACGAGCACAGTTCACATTTTGCTAGAAAAAAAAGGCATTTCTTTTATCTTGGAAATGGTTTCTCCTCGACATTTGATTGTCATTTCTTCTCTCATTGTTGCCGTTTTCACAGGCAATTGTCAGGCGTCTTAATGAACCGTTTAATGCCGTCAACACTGGCATTCAAATGGGTACAACATTGATAAGAAATAACTAACTGTGAAAGCGACTGTAAACTCTGACTGAACTGTGGTAAATAGTTGAAAGTTGTCCATAGAAAGCTAAGAAATATCTCAGTTATTCGTAATGATTTGTTGTTGGGAAAGCGACACCATCAAAATACTTAAAGTACGTCCGTTTAGCTGTGGGAAATCTCCCACTATCATTGGAATCAAGGCTCGATTATCTTTCATTTGATTACATCATGTGGCGTCGCAATAGAGAAAAATTTCCATTTATGATTTAAAAGTTTATTGCCCAATAAATTCATTGTATATTTCCGATATTGTTCCCTCATGTCTTTGATAAGACACAAGTTCAAGTATCTAAATGCCACTAAATGCGTCCCATTGCGATGGTTGCTCATCTTCGACTTGCTGTTGTTGTTTATCAATGGCAATTTAACAAGTACGTATACTTAATATGCAGACATTTTGATGCCACGCTGGGCACAAGCAAATTTCCAGCCTTGAAATCAAGTATAATGCCAAGATGATGAGGGAAAAAGAACATGAAAAGTGGGAGGAAAGTAGTAGAAGTTTTTGTGACTTGCTGACTGTTCATTAGAGGGCAGAAGAACGTGCAAAGATAAACAGCAAACCATTAAACGATATCTCATCAAGAAAATCGCCTTAAATATGTTTCTGCCTAATTTCCCACGATTGTGTGTATGTAGGTGTGTGCATGTGCGTGTGTGTGAGTAACGGCATTCAATGTCCAGCTTACCATCTATTCAACCATTCGGCATATGCATATAAAAGCAATTTGGCCGGACTGTCCCCTGCCCTGACACCCTCCCCCACATAATGTATGAGCTAAAAGTCGCCAGCAAAAAAAAAAGTATAAGAAAAATCTAATAATTTTTTATGTATTTTTCTCTCTGTTCTAGGTTTCCTCACAGTTGAATGACCACAAGGCCAAACGAGAGAAGCTGAAATGAAACCAGAAGAATGCTCAAAAGGTAGTGAGCAATGAAATCGACAAGAAGCGAAACAAAATGAAACAAGAAATGTCGCAAAAGAAATGAGAAATGAAATAAATGAAGCAACAAAAACATATGTGTGTATGAGAAAGAGAACACACAACGGGAAATTACATGGAACACACACATAGTTCATGTCATGCTAAAAAAAAGGAAAACATTTAAAAGGATCAGAAGGACGCGGCAAAAGAGATTAACAAGCCAACTAAATGCGGCAAAAATAAATCAAAAACGAAACGCAAACACACAAATCAAAAGCATAAAAAACCCCTAAACAACTAATGAAAATAACAACAGATAAAATAGTTATCAAAGTAGAAAGGGTCAAAGAGTGGCAAGTGAGATGTATGCTAGAAATTATTATGATTTTCTCCTTTTTTCTTGAACTTTCTCTTAGAAACTTTCCTCTATCCTTGCGTACAATTTGATGCCACTTCATTTGGCGCCCCAAACAGATATTTTAATTTTGCACGCGCCAGCTGTTTAAGCTGATTAATGGCAGCCAGCAGAAAAAGCGGCTGTCAATCAAGGACTTCCAGGACTCCACGCAGTCGGTGTTGAAGCTAGGAGGGAAGAGAGCCGGAGTAGACAGCTAGTTAGTTGCCTGTCTCTACTTGACGGCTATTTAAAGCAAATGGCTTTAAGATTTGTTACAAAAGGAAATTTATAAGTTATTTCCTAGCCTCAAAAGTCGACAGGCAGATGGATACGATAGATAGACAGACGGGTAGACAGGTGTTGCCGTCTTTGGAAAAAGCAGCACCTAATTGAATTGGAAATATGAGAATTTTAACTTAGAAAAGCGTATATAAATTTATAAGTTGTATTTTAATGATCAACAATAAAAACACTTTTCGGAATAGACAGAAAGGTAATTTCAATTTTTGTAAATCGAAGAAATAATTAAAAGGGAAATGTGAGTTTAGTTTAGCTATATGTAGATTATAATTGTAAGTTCCATTGGAAATATACATGTCTATCTAACAACTGAATTTGCCAACATTGAATCATGGGAAAACAAAAGGAAAATAAGTATGGAAAGCAATTGAGAACATTGAGAAGGCAAATTAAACTACATCTAGAAACGAAGTCTGAACCGATGCAGTAATTGCTATCTCTATCTATTTGAATGCTGTACTTTGAATATATTTATAGTTAATTTCTTTTTATTCCCATTGCGAAATTCTTACAACAAATTTCAAGCATAAAATTGAGGCTGAAGCCACTTAAATATAAATGACTGTCACTGTCAAGAGAGATTGTTGTTGTCTCATTTCGCGTTTTATAAGCTTACAAAGTAATTGGAATTATATTTTTTTATTTTGTGAGTCTTATGATTTTCATATGACATAAGACAACTTTTATGACAGTCTCATTTGGTTGCTATCGTTAGGTAATTTCCGTCTGTGATGCTGAGTATAAAAACAGAAAATGATGTCTGCCTTAATTATGCGATTCGTCAAGCGGCAGAATTAAACAAACAGTCGGATAATATAAATATATACATATTTCAAGATATAAGCGAGACGTAAAAGATGAAATAAGTTTTCAATAGAACATCATAAACTAGATATTAGAGGAAAGCGAAACTTGAACAAACTCACGAAATGAGAAAATATATATGTGTGTGTGTGTATAAATAGCGCAACATTGGGAGGACAGGCAGTTGACTTTTGGTGGTCACTGTGTGCCCCAGAAAACAGAAAGCTGACCAAGTTTGATATACTATATGTGTATATTTGTTCTTGTGTGTGTGTATTTGTTATGAATGTGTGTGTGTGTATGTGTGTGTGCGGGCCACTCAATGTGTCCAGTCACGTTTTCATCAACAACATTTTGGCTTAGTTTTTGGTTAATATTATTTGTTTGTTGTTGCTCTCCTCTATTTATTTATTTAGCCCGTTCGTTCGTTTGTTCGCTGGTTCGCCTTGCCAAGTGCCAAAAGGCAAATATTGCGCATACGCCGCGTGTACTATGGCCTTCAACGAAATCAATAAGCAACTGCTCTGCACTCCCCTACATTTTATTTTCAACTGGACAAACATCGTATACAGTTTGCTATGAAAACAGTAGCAAGTAGCTAAATATTGTGCTGCATACTTTTAGGGTATTGGACGACCCAATCGCACACACTTTTCCCCCCCGTTAAACCACAATAATACCGACTTCCATTTTGGCCCAACGATGTTTATTTTTTTTATATTGTTTCATTTTGTTCGCTCTTTGCGAATTCGTTTAAAGAAGTTTTCTTCATTAGTCTCAAGTTTCCACAGCAGCTAATCGAATTTTCCATTCATTTTTTTTTGATCTAAATACGAGTATCAATTTCAAGGCTAAAATTTGATTGGAAATTGTTAAACAATCCACACAAGACATAAATTGCTGTAATCAAATATATCAGCTATGGAAAACAAGACAAATATTCAATAAATAATTGGAAATGTGAAATTATTTCAAAGCAACTCAAATCGTATCAATTGCCAAATGGGAAACGTGTGAAATTTGATTTTCCCAACTCCAGGAAAAACTTGTCAACTTCTTTGCAACCCCCTGGTGTGTGTGTGTGTGTGTGTGTGTGTGTGTGTGTGTGTGATTATACCTTATCTCCAATTTAACGTGAGTAGAATACATAATAATCGTGTGTCAGGTAAATTTGCTAAAGTGTCGATATCAATTGCAAGTTATACTTAAAGTATATGAAATATGAATACTTAAATAATTCGATAACTTATTTTTTTACAAAAGAAACAATTTAAATGGAATTTGTATCTAAAAATTAATAATCTCTTACCTAACTTTGCATGATAACTTTGATAACCTAAAACTTAAAACTTAAGCAACTATGATCCAAATAATTAGTACAATATAATGAACATATAAAAAAATAATAAACATAAAGACCAGAATAAATAAAGATAAAAAAACACGTTTAAACACATTAAATAAATTATTGAAAATATTTCAAATATTCCTAAACAATATAAATAACTAAAGACTAAAATGAATTATATTTATCAAAGTATTTTTCAACAAAGAATGCCGCTGGGTATCTAGAGGTTTTCAATGATTTTTCTATTAATCTACATTTGTTTTTCTTTCTTTCCATTCTCCCTCCCAAAATGTCATTGCAGCACAATTGCAAAATATTCAATCAATGATATTTAATACCAAAGTTTTCAAAGTAAAAGCATAAAGTGTGAAGCTGAAGCAAAGGAAATGAAATTGTAAACAACAAGAAAAAAGTAAACGGAAACCAAAAAAAAAAGGAATCATTGAAATAAACCTTAATAAAAATCAACTAAATGCCAAAGCGACGCAACCACAGAACTGAAATCTGACAACGACAGCAGAAACAACAACAAGAACAACAACTGACAAACGAACGAACACTCCCCCTCTGACTTCCCTTCCCGTAACCCCCCCTTTGAATGTGCGTGAGTGTGGCAAGACACAAGGAAAAGCAAAAACAAAAACAAAAAGAAAAACAAAGCAAACCCAAATTATAACAGCTCTCAAGACAAGTGCAAGAGAACAACAACAACATTACGTACGACGAGCTGGCAACATCTAAAACACTGGCAACATGTTGCTGAGGCGCTTACAACACAGCGGCAGCAACAGCAGCCCTGACAGAGCGCCCTCGCCCTCAAACCCAACGCTAATCGGATTTACAAGACAACCAACAACAAGCAGGACAACAACAGCAACAACAACAACAACAAGAACAACAACACCAGCAGCAACAAGAAGAACATGGCTATTGCCGCTACTCTGTCTGGCAATTGTTTCTCATGTCAGTGCTGAAATAGGTAAGTGCCACCCTCTACACTTAACGTGCCCCATATCGTTTAGTAAAACAAAAAAAAAAGAATACTTATAATAAGCAGAGCAAATTAGGGGTAGCTATGACTGCCTAGATTACGATTCTACGACCAGTCGAAACTCATTAAATACGTAAAATATCATTAACATAATTATGAGAGGGAGTGACAGCTTAGTTTATATTTATGGGGAATGCAATTGATAACTGAAATTGAATTAGACCGTTGGAAAACTATCGAATAGTCAAATTTAATTAAGCGCTTTACAAATTAACATTTGCCCATTGCATGGAAATTATTTGAGTTCTATCTAATGATCGGGGGATTGGTTTACCCCTCGACAAGCCCCAGGCAACAAATTTAATTGTAGCTCAATTTATGCAATGCAATAAATGCAAATAATTACAGAGTACATAGAGCATTTTCGATATTTAGTTTAAAGTGGAAGGCAGCTTTAAGTGGGTTTTATACTTCAATATTTATTTTATTATTATTATTGTTTAAGAGATTCCTAAAAGATGGTTGCTTCAACCACATCGAGTATACAGCTCTTCGTAGAGGAAATATAAAGTTACCCCAGTTATGCTCTGTTCCAACTTGAAACTCAGCTAATTAGTTATAACTGGCAAGCTTTTCACAGACAACCTTTCTGTTTATCTTTTGTTTTTCGCATCCCGTAATAAAGTAAGAATTAAAACTTGAACATCGTGAAGTATCATGAGGTATTATAATTGAAATTCCACAAAAGAGATTTGTAAGAAAATTAGCTTAGTTCATTCTACCATTTTTCTGTCTGTATGCATATCAAAACCTCATGATGCTTGCTTTAACATTGCCACGCCCCTGCGCTCCTGTGGATGTCCCATTTTGTACCCCAGCTAACAACACACAACAAGCTCATCAACAAGCAACAAGAGCAACAACAACTGCAAAGAAAAAATCGAGAACGTTGTTAGACAAGTCAAAGAGAAAAAAACTATGAATTTTTTTAGCTGCTTCCGCAGCAAAAAAGGGAACAGAAAGGGAAGAAAAAAGGGAAGCAAAAGTAGAGAGAGAAGAGTTGCAAAGCTGATGTCCAACAAATGCTAATGAACAGCGGCAGCAAAGAAAAAAGAAAAGGAGAGACGCAGTAATAAAGGAAAGGCCGGAGCAGTAGACACCATTTTTCCCATCTATCTCTATTTTATTTTTTGTACCTCCCTCTGTCTCTACTGCGCTGTCTGCGCGTAAATTAATAATAATAAAAATGTTGAGCGCAAGTGCATAATTAATTAAATAATAAACCAGACGACGTTGTAATATAAATCTAAATTAAAATTAAAAAAGAGGCTCCAACAGATTCACAAAATGCACTTTGTCATTTGCATGATACCCTACGAATTTGTGTGAAAGGCATATTTGAATGCACAAATAGATTTAGATGGTATTGAGATAAATTTTAAAAATCTCATAAGTTTCTTGAAATGATGATAGATACAGAAATAAAGTTATGCTAATGGATACATATTACGTATACGCCTGAGCTTTTGCTCACTCCTACCCTCGAGTTTATCCGATTTCACAACTCGTGTCAGAAGCTGCACAACATGAATGTGATCCTATTAACCCTTCAGTCATTTATACCTAAGCCTGATGAGCGGATGAAGCTCTGCCTTCCTTAGCGACTTTCAGGGAATAATCCCATGAGATTACGTTCTCCATCCTAGATGTTGTATATGTAGAAAAGAATCTCCCCCAGCGAGTTGGCGTATGAATTGAGTACAGGGTATCAACGTATTTAGGCAGCCGCTGTTACAGGTCATTTGTTTTACAGACTTTTGCATGTTTGCTTGAAATGTTTCAATGCAACTCGTTACGATTTCATAGCCGCATAAATTTTGGCGTTACCAGACAAAGGCAGCTCATTTGTGTGGCCAAAAACAGTCGCAAAACATTTGTAACTTGTTGTATTCCCTCGTCCTCCCACTGTCCCGCAACATAATTAAAACAGCGGCAGCAGCAGCTGTAGGCCAACACAACAAAGGCAACAAAGTGCACTAACTGCATTTTGTTCATTAGCGATCCACACACACACATACGCACACATGGGCACATTAAATACTCAGAGTGCATAATATTCGAATTCTATTCGCATATGCAACATGTAAATGCATAATTGATGCAACTGCGGGGCTTCCAGGGGCAATGAATATTATGCACTTGCAATAAGCGACAAATGTCGCCATTAATTGCTTATGATTGTGGGGGAGAGATGGCATAAATTAAAGAGATCATTACGAGTGCGTGTAGTAAGAGTTCACATTGGCTAGACATGTTTGGAAGGTTTTACAAAAATTTAAACAAACCATGGGAAACATAAATAAATTTAAAAGTTGCAAATAACTTTTTACTAAATTCTAACTACGCCCAATCGCAGGCTGGCTGCTGTGGAGCAACCTGCTTTCGTGACAAAGCTGCCTGGCATGACACTTGTCTAACTAATGGCGGCGTTTTAAGAACGAGCCATTCTATGACAGTGTTCAGCCCTGGTCTTTCATTTGAGTGTTTTGTTGTATTTCTTTAACTATAATACATTTTGTTTTTAAATTATAATAAAATATAATATCGAATTATCTACAAATTTGTATAGAAATTAAAACTTCCTCTTCTTATTGAAAGAGGCTTTTCAACTTTTGACAGAAACTTTAACTAAATCTCAAATCTCTGGCAAAATGCTAAAATATCTCTCTTCCACACACAAAAAATTCACACGCCAAAATTCAATTGAAGAGACAGAACTAAAGTAGAAAAGAGACGAATGAAAAAATAAGCGAGAAAATCACTGACCCTTGAAAATAAATAATAATTACAAAACGAAGGCGGGGGAGAGAAAAAGGGAGAGACATAAAATGAAACAGAAAGAGCGACAAAGAGTTGACGAAAGGAGAGAACCAAAAAGAAAATCACACCATTAATTACAACAACAACAACAGCGGCAGCAGCAGCAGCAGCAAGAAAAAAAATGCTAAGCGTTAATGTGCCGACTGCCAAGGGAGAAGCGAATTAAAGAGGCAGAGAGTGGGAGAAAAAGGGGAGGAAGGGGAGGAAGGGGTAGCCACTTAAACTAAGGCGGCGCAATGGGCAATGTGGAACAAACTTATTAAAAATATTGAAGAATGAGTCAGAGCGGGATGAGAAAGGGGGAAAAGGAAAGGGGCTGGCAATTGAAATGAAATGTGACACGCAAGCCAACAATAAAAAATTTCATTACAGGTGTGTGAGAAAGTGAAGGTGGAGGAGGGCATAAACTAAGGAGTAACTGTGGCTCGTAACATTCTTTCTTTTTTTTCTCGATTTAATTAAATTAAAATTACGGCCAGCTCATAGTTGTTGTTGTTGTTGTTGCTGTTGTTACCTGTAGCTCTTGCTGTTTGGCTTAAATATGCATTTCCGTGATGTAGGGGGGTTTTTCTTTCTTAAATGTGCATGAAAATGTGCATGGGAAATGCATTTGCGGAATGTTTCCTGCGCCGCTCTCTCTCTCTCTCTCTCTCTCAAGTTATTGCAAGTACTTCGAGTTGTTTCCCAGCTTTGTTCTTTGCCACCGCCAGAGACTTCACAAATGTCTTGTGGCCCACCCACCCGAGGCATGCTTCGTTGCATGGGAATATCAACAACAACATCTACAACAAGTTGGCTCATTCTCAGCTCTGATATATCCCATATCTATGGCGCAGGGGGAGGCGGAGCAGGAGGCTCAGTTCAGACTGCACATGTTATGCTTTATGACCCAAAGTTTTCATTATACATTTTTATAGCAAGAACAAAAAAAAAATGCTTAAAAATGCTGAACAAAAGTTAAGAAAAACATATAAAAGTATTCTAAGCGCATAAACTGGGCATAAAGAAGTTGACGAGGGGCTGGGGCTGGAAGAGGGTTGGGGAGAGGGAGAGGGAGATGAGGAGGGGTGACGAGGATGAAGCGGCGAATTCTTCACACGTTTAGCGTAAAGGAAAATTTTATGTGCAAACTTTTGGCGCCGCTTTTAATGAAAATGTTTTTATATGCGCTTTGCAAAGAGTATTATAATTCGGTGAAGTCATTTGTGATCTCATTTGTGATGGCTAAAATGCGTCATCGTATCATAAGAAAGATAACGATAAATATTTAGAAATCTATGATATAGTTTTCTCTAATTCTTTCATAATTTAAGTATATATTTGTTGTGTAAAGAATGTTTTATGGCTTCCTTAAACAATTGCAAGATTCTTTCCCAAGCTTTGCCAGCGTATTCAATGTTCGTCTCTACAGCCATGTTTCTTTGTTTTAAATTTCTTTTATTTCTGTCACTGCAAAAAGTGCAAATTCATTTTGTGTTATTTACTTTTTTCGCCATTTTTTTTTAATAAATTTTTTTTTATGCTTTTCACTTTTCACTTTTTGCATAGTTTATGCCCATTGCACGCGCTATTTAACTTTAGAGTCAACTCTCGGGAGAATTTATGACATCCGAGAACGAGGGGCAGATAATGCTTTTATGCAGCGACACTTGTGTCGTGTCTTCACTTTTATCTATTTTCGCTCAATTTGGCATTGTCAATGGCCAAATAGAAAACGTGGCCAGAAAATGTTGTAAAAATGCCCTCTATAAATAATCTACGAATAACATTTTCGATTGCATTTCGATTACACTCACATGCACTCGAATATACTCGTTTATATACACATTTAACACGAACAGAATATTTGCTGAACAAATGTTTTGCATTTTGTGGCTTTTGCAACGGGCAATCGTCTTATATCATTTGGCTATTTTTATAGGCCACTCTATAGATGCGTTGTCAGTGCTTAAAAGCTTTCTGATATACGGCTATATTTTAGTTTTATTATTGCTCTATGTATCTATGTTTCTGGATATTTGTTGGGTTTTAAAATTGAGTTTTATCTTTGTAAAACGAATTGAGTTGGATCTAATAGCTATTCTAACCAACTTCTTAACTTACAGCTCTACTTGAATTTTCAATTTGTCGAGGACTCCTACTTATTTATTCTATGCTAGAAGCCAAATCTTTTGCCAGAAATAACAACAAACTGACTGAATACTCAGTACACTTTCTTTTAATACAAATCCATTATTTATCTTCATCCGGTATAGTGGTTAGGTATTTAATTCAAATTTCTAGCCAATCTTTGAATTATAATTAAAATTGCTATTGCTGTCCATAAATATATATATGTTATATTAGTTTAATTTTGCAGCAGCTTTCTTTAAATTTGTTGAAATTCGCTCAACTAATTTTGCCACACAATAAAATTACTGAATCGGGGGGAAATCGATAAAAAGCGACGTGAACAGCGAACAGCGAACAGCGAACAACGACACCGCGTGTTGCTTTGACTAATTTTGAACACCTGTTTCCCAGCCAATTTGGCGGAGACTCTCTGAATCAGAATCCAAATCAGAAGCAGAAGTAGAATGAGAATGAGACTGAGACTGAGAATCCGAATCCGAATGAGAATCAACCACGCGTCACAATTGAAAACGTACGGGAAATTTGCGATACACACGCAATTCGCGACATATCGTCAAATGTATCTATAAAATGGTCTGAGACAGAATGTTGGGAGTGGGGAAAGGGGGGGGGGGGTGCCATGCATGTGTTGCTGATAATGTTTATGCTGTCAGTTACTGCTGCACATGACATTCAATTGCCACAAATCAAGATAAGGCGACTCGGGAAAAGGAGAAACTCGGGAACTCACTTTTCCTCAAGGAGTAAAAAAGCGAACGAATGAGAGAATGGGATGTATTATAATATGGCTGCCAAGACGGAAGCAGACACACACACTCACACACACGCACATACGCACACACATTTACACACTTTCACACACATGAATTTCTGTTTTTGCCTTCACTCCGCTGAGGGAACACGTGCCAATTGTTGTGTGGAGAGAAGGAAACTTCTCCGGCATAGATGTCGCACAGTTGCTTTGTTCCCTTTTACAAATCACATGCTCAGTTTATGCCACACACACACATGCGTAGGTGTGTGTGTGGGTGTGTGTGTGTGATGTGTGACAACATCATATGCAGCATCATTTGTTGTTGCTGTTCTCGTTGTTCTCGTGTTGTTATCATAAAATAAAATTTGGTTCTTCTGTGCGTACGTGTGCGCGACGAGAAGTCAAATCAGGGGATGTAGAAGGACTTGTGCTTTTTGACTTTTAAAATGGTTTTTTAAATTATCAACTGGATTTAAATATGGCAACTTGAGAGTTGTTAAAATGAGCTCAACTCGTCTTCTCTCGCACATGATGTAATTTGTCTGATGAAGCAGTTAAACAGTACTGATAAAATGATGTAATGACCGAACTACAGACTGTATTTAAGTAGATGAAGATTTCTCCAATTTCTCAGCAACTTTATGCAATAGCAATTTCATGAATAACAAGCAATAAGCTGTCGATTAATCATAGATATCTTCTTCATATCGTAGATTGGCAGTACTTTAGATATCAGACTAATTGCACACCGATTTCTTTATTTTCCAACACTGGTAGTTAGTCGCATTTGTCATTGAGAATATCTATCATAGAGCATTCTTGCTTTAGTAATAGGCTACAAATGTTAACTTTACTTAGAATATATTTTATTGCTTGGGTTTCATCTGAACTATGCTACCTTTCTTATATCGATTTCTAGTATGTTCTTTTACAATATGTCTTTATAGAATCGAAGTAAGTATGATATTCTTCTAAAGAACTAATTAAAATTTCTTCAGGGGGTTTCTCATATGCTTAAACAGAATGCTGGCCTCCGGAATTGCCTTCTACCAAATGAATCATTCAGTTTCCTTAGGCAGACGGCTTTTGACAGCTTTGATGGCGGAAGACTGACATGTGGGAAGGACGAGAAAAGGGGGAGTGGCGGGAGAGAGGGGGTGCGGTTCAAGACAAATACCTAAACGCAAATCAATTAAAGCGCTAATTGAATTGTTGTTGTGTATGCGAATCGGCCAACCGATGCTGATTAACGCCAAAAACAAAATTGAATTGACCAAAGTCAAAGCGCAAAGTGAAACTGTCTGTGGTTGGGGAGCATGAAAAAGGGAGGGACCAAGGGAATGTCCTGTCTGTCGTGGACAGATCGACAATCAAACCGCAATTAAATTTCCCCTCGGTTCAAAATAAAATT
Source organism: Drosophila histrio (assembly GCA_958299025.2). Taxonomy (NCBI): domain Eukaryota; kingdom Metazoa; phylum Arthropoda; class Insecta; order Diptera; family Drosophilidae; genus Drosophila; species Drosophila histrio. Next base: position 13,381,644 of record OY729166.1, on the reverse strand, counting down.
AACGACCATTAAAAGCGACAACGCACTGCAAACTAGACGCGAGACTTGAAAAATAGGAATTTTCCGAGGGGGTCACTCGGTCAACAGCTGTGTGTGAGTGTGTGAGTGAGTGAGTGTGTGTATGTGGATGAGTGTCCCGTGTATGTGTAAACACGTTAATTAAACGCAAGGATAATTATAATGTGCACAAGGAAATGGTTCACAGAACGCCAAGTGGCGGTGGCAAGTTGCTAGTGAAGGGGGGCAAGCGGCGGGAATGCGTAGGAGGGCAGCGAAATGTGATTGAATTGCTAAGTGGCAAGCACGTCGTCTAACTGGGAAGCCTTCGCATACACATGTGTGCATATCTGACGGGCGGAGGGGGCGTGGCAGGAAGCAAACTCTCTGTATGCATAATTATGCAACAGCACTAAATGGGAGCAGTGTGACAAACAGAAGTCACCAATCCAACCACGCATGCACCTAACCACCCAACCACCCAACCCCTCAGCCCGTCAGCCCCTTAACCCCTCAACCCCTTAACCCACCGTCCCCAACAGCAACAACAAGTTGTCAGCAGCTGCGACTTGAGAAGCAGAAGACTCGTTGAAGTGTCGTCGTCGTCGTCGTCTGTGGTGTCAAAAAGTGAGCAAAGCCAAGCCAAACATATGCCCGAGCACGTAAATGAGGCTAAAACAAGGCAACACTTCAAGAGGATGTGACGTCACAAGAGCGAAACAAACACAGAGAAGTTAAGAAATAAAGAAGATGAAGAAAAGAGAAGCATAGCTGTTTAATATGAACTTTGGTTTGGGCTTGAATGATAAATTGTAGAAAACTCAACTAAGTTGAGAATTTGTAAATTTAAACAGGAAATAAGAAAGAAGGTAGATCATTACTATAAGGTTTCTTTTGGATTTAAGATGATCCTCTTAGAAGAATTTAATTCTGAATGCAATAAAAGGAGTACGATTTAAACTTAAACTCAATAAGGAAAAGGTGTAAGCAATAAGTCATGACTTGGGATTAAAGATGAACTTTCGAAAAATAAAAACTAAATTAGAATGCCATTGTTAAGGTCTAAAAGAATTTATCTTTAGACTCAAGCTAAAATATAGCTTTTTAAATAGTTATTTTTATCTAAAAAGCAATAGTTTAACCAAATATGTGAGCTAGGAAATTGAAATCAGTTGAAGTTGTGGAAGCAGCCACTCACTAGATTAGAAGGACCAGACGGCAGCCACTTCATTCTAATCAACTCAGTTGTCGGTAGACTGTTAGCTAACTGACTCATAGCCAGACAATTATGCCAGCGAACCAAAGAGAGAAAGAGAGGCATCGTCTGAGAGAAAGAGAGAGAGAGAAAGAGACAGTAAGGGGGAAAAGAGACAGAGTTAGAGTGAACCCACAGACTCAGCAGCTGCGATATGGCCTGTCACTGTGGCAATTGAATATGCAAATTGGCAAACGGCGTGGCAGTCAATCCAAAGCCATCAAAAACCCCACAAAAACCCAGCCAGAAAACCACCCAAAAAACCACCGACACCACCAGCTGCCACTTTGTCAAACAATGCCTGGAGTCGAGCCTGAATTGCACAAAAGAGAAAAATTAATAGAATTGTTATGAATATATTTCGCTGGGGAGCTTTTTTCACTCTCTCTCCGTCTCTGTCTTTCTCTGCCACTTTCTCTTTCTCGTATAAGAGCTCCCGAGCTGCATATGTGTCTTCAGTTGAGTTAAGTTTAGTTCTCATATTTGCATTTTAGATTAAAATTTTGCTACGCTTTCAGTTTGATTTGTGCAAATGTTTGACTGGAGATTTTTAGATTTTGTGTAATTATTGTAAATGTAACAAGCTGAAGAGTTTCGCAAATGAAGTCTTCTTGTTATCGTAGCATATCTCCGGCACACAGGGGAATACAATTCTCTCTCTCTCTCTCTCTCACTTATTTTCTCTCTGTTGACTTTGTGATGCTTTGTGATGAGCTTGAAATGAAGCTTGAATTGGATTAGAATTGTGACTGAATGGACGACTGACAAAGCAACTTACTTAATGAAGTTATATTGTTGTCAGTTCAATCAAAATTTATAATAATCTTATTGCAATAAATAAAAGAGAAAAACAAGGCAAAGCTTTTGGATTAAGGCAGTTTTTCTCCGGTGTAAGTTTTTAGTTGAAGTTAATTTATTAAAACTTATTTATTCTGCTTATAGTTTTTATAACTCGTACTCACGTTAATCCAACGAAAGTAAGCTTTTACTTTCATCTGAATAAGCTGTTCAATTTAACATTTATGTAAAGCTCTGATAAATAAAATACTAGGAGAAGATTTGATGGAAGCTCAGTTGGAAAATTCAACCACAACAGCTTTTAATTAATTAATTAATAATTATTAAAACTGTCATAAATGAAGAGAGCTTTCATGAGCTTTCGTATGCTATGATTAAATTACGATTTGAATGTTTAAATATCAATAAACAACACAATTTATGAATACTGACACCAACTGTTATTATTTTTAAGCCACTGGCAATGTGCTTTTACTTCAAATTGTAGACTACTATATTCGCGGAAGGAACCTCTTAATAAAAACTCAATTGCTAGCTAAGCCTGTTGAGACGGCGGCTTAACAATATACACCCAAATATTCTCTGTGTGTAACTCAGGGTATGTGTGGGTTCCTCCCTCAAAAGAAAAACAATCGCAGGAATAAAGAGTAGAGTAAATGTAGAGGCCGCCATGGCGCTGTGTAATGCCCTTCGGGGCTTTTTGGGTGGGTTGTTTCATGTTTGCTTTCTTTTTGGAGGTTCTGAGCGCGTGGGTTGTCTGATAAATTCCAGTTTTGACAGTCGAATTAACCTGTCATGTTTGTGGCTGCGTTGAGATCGCCAACAAAAGAAAATGCTGCATGCTTTGCGGCGCTCTGACATGAACATGGACAGTAAAGAAAAAAAAAACCCCTGAAACTCTGAAAACATTGCATATGCAGAGTACAATAAAAAATACAGCAAAAGGAGAAGTCAAAACGAATTTTAAGAGTTGTGCGCTAAACTAAAGTCTATTTTTGTTTCTATTTTGTAGCACATTTTTCTCGTCTTTCTTTTGTTCTTTTGACTTGTTGACTTGCCAGCCTCTGACATGGAAAGGAATGGGGCTCTTGACATTGCATAAACTGTCATTTAGTTTGTACAACTTGACAGCTAACCATTCATTTTGGGGAAAACTGCAGAACGAGTCAAAACATCGAAAAACTGTCTGATGAATCAAGAGTTGCAGCTGAGACTCAACTCTCGGCTCTTGACTCTCGAGAGGTGTCACACAAATTAAATGGTTAGCTGTCATTCAGGTTCTTCTTAAAATAAAAAAAGGAGGTAAACCGAAAGGCAAAGAACAATTGCCATCCCAGCCAGGTGTCACTGTAGTTGCAGCCAAGTTGGAAAAATGAGATTCTCGCATGACTCACGCACCTGTCGCAGTTGCTGTGATTCCGTTTGCCTCTGGGTTCACTCCCAAAGTTAAATGACTGCATTTTTCAGCCAAAGTGCAGCGCAAATATTTGCTAATGTTCCGCCGCATTGCCACGCCCCCAGAGCCCCTCAGCCACCCACTGACATTGATTAAATGCAGCGCGTTAAACAAATTCTTGAGGCGTTCGTCGAGCACAAAGTTGACGTCGCTCAGATTTGTTATATAAGCTGTGTCCTCTCTCTGTGTGACTGTATTTGTGTACCAGGTACGTGTGCGTGTGTGCAGGTGTCCATATCCAGGTGAAATTTGCAAGTTTGTCCTGACTGCATGACTTTTTCTATGCATAAATTAGGATAAACTCTGAAAGAATGAGAAATGAGCAAAATAAATGCAAGAATTACACTAAAAAAAGCGGCAAATCAAAGCTAATGATGGTACTTAATAATGCATGAAATAATTAATATGATTATGAAAATATTTTAAAGTGCATAATACAATGACACCAGTTGCCGCTTTCAGCTTAAGCTCTTCATCTATATTAATTTTGCTATTAAGAAGTTTTTCTGTAGAATCGATGCCAAAAATCAAAATGTTTGTTAAAAAAAAGACATTAATATACTAAACGGAAGTAAATTAAGTATTAAAAATTCAATTTCCGTTGTAACTCGAAACCAAAAACTCATTAAACGTGAAGTTAAGGAAAAAGAAATGCAGAAAAAATTAAAAATAAAAAATTGAACAGGTTTATCAGAAAAAAACATATGAAATAAAAACTCACAGATCAGGAGTAAAAGATTTATTTATTTATTTATTATTTATCTAACAGTTTAGTTTATTCTCTTCATTTCCCCTTTAGCTTGTCATTTAGTTAACTTAATTAGACCCTGTTTATCTTTTGTCTCTCCACACTTTTCGATTCTCTATCCCTTTCAACTAAAAAGGAACTTGTCAAAGCAATTTTGATTTTGTTTTTGCTTGTTGGTCAACTTATTTTACACCAGCCAACTGTCAGCTGGTAGAGGAAGCAATAAAGGAGCTCAGAGGAAGCCATATAAAAGCGTGTTTTGTTGTGCTCGTACTCGGACAGAAGTTGCCAGCAGACGTTGCAAGCAGCAGGCAGATAGCTATACTTGTAGTACTATATGCATGCAACGTGCGTATGTGGCAGCTCCTGTATCAAATTTCACTTTCAAAATTTGCCAACTGTTCGAAACTGTCGCCAGTTGTTGTCCCCGCTTACAAATAGCTTATGCTCATTGATTTTGTGGCATGTTGCAAGCTAGAAGTACTACGAGAGTATGCATGTCAAACTGGGGGATTGCAACTGTTGGCAAACTGTGTGAAGCCTTGACATCGAATCGTGGCCAATTGTTGGTTTGTTTTCTTGGCATGTGCGTAGCTGTCGAGAAGTGCTTTTGCATTGGTTTGAGATTGGGATTCGGATTGGGATTGGGATTGTGTCGGGCTTTTCGGTATTGGATTACCGCTAGAAAAGGCAAACTTCTCGTGCATGCTGAAAGGGTCGAGAACTGAAACTGATTTATGACAGGCAGGTACGAGTAAATGAAGTGGGTTGACCAGTAACCAAGTCAAGTCAGAGCATACGACGGAATGGATTATGTTACAGTTCCAACTGCAAATGACTAATGATCAAAACGGGTTGGTTGCCAACTCCATCAGCCAAATGAGTTTTAAAGCCATGAAAACACGAAGAGGAGAGGAGATAAGGCAGCTGTAGTCGGAAGTTGGGAAATTAAATTACATTAAGAGAAAAGTGTTTCTCAATCTTTTAGTTGATTTTTTTTTAGATATTTATTGAACGTCTGGCTCTTCTTATAAGAACCACATACCTAATATATATTCAAACTGTTTCAATTAATTGCTAAAAAGTGACTTTAGAATAGTTTCTAGTTCTCATTTCCTATTTGGTTTTATCTGCACTCGTGACTCACTTGACGTATGCGTAATATTTGCTTTTAGTGCTATTTATAAAGCCAAAATGCATTGAAAGTAGGCCCACACTTTGTTGCCTTTAATTGTTGTTTGTTTTAATTATTTTGCACTAGCATCAAAGTGTTTACAAAAATGCGAGTGTAAAGTGCGTCAAGAAGTGCGAATTAAATATAGCATTATATCGTATGTGAGTCATATGTTATACACAATCAGTCTTCTCTTTTTGTGAACTTCCATAGAATGAAGCTCTAAGTATAAGAGAACTGTATATTTATATGTGTATCTTTAGAGTATAATCGCCTTATTCATTGGCTAAGCAAACTTGCTCCACTGTAAATAAATCATTTTACTCCTTGTTGGCATTATTTGCCACTTCAGCTTAAGATTTTAAGTCCGCAAAACAAAAACCACATTTGTTGCGGTTACACCCCCGTTTTTCCACGCCTCCACTCCCCCTTCTAGCCACCGCAGGTGATATGTGTACTTAAGAACTTATAAACTTAGAAGCGAGTTTAGTTTAGTTTGCTTTTGCCAGTTGCAAGTTGACGTTGTCGTCGGCGGCTGCATTAAAGTTTCACTTGAGGTCAAGTTTGTTGGTGGTCCGAAAAGTGTTGACACATCTCTCAATTTGTAATTTGTCCAACTTCAGTCAGTGTTGGCTTAAAGGGACGCGGGACATGGTCAGATTATATTTGCATTAATGTGACATACGTCGAGAACAAATAAGAAAAAAAAAAAAGAGGGAGAACTTTTTGTGTTTGTCTTTTGAAAAGTTTTAGTGCTGAAACTTAAAGCTGTGCACACACTTCGCAGTCAAAACTCAGTCAAAAAGAAGCTTTCACATTTAAAGAAAATCTTCTGAAGTTCTCTTATTACTGTTGTTGTATGTAAATAATATAAAACGAGGCGCAAAAGAAGTTCAAACACATTTAAATTAGGCCTGAGCGCATTTTGATGATGTTGAAAACTTTTCTACAATTCTCTCTCTCTCTCTCTTTCTCTCTCTTTTTTCTCGTTCTCTGTAAAAAACTTTTGGTTGACAACATTATTGCTTGTTAGTTTTGTTGCTGTTGCTGTTGTTGCAGTAACATGTTCCCATCATTATAATGTGTAATGCTTTATTATAGCAACTTTTTACGCAACATTTTGTCGTCATATTTTGTTGTTTTTTTTTTTGTTACAAGAAAAACAAGAAACTTCTTTAAGTAAAGTTGTCAAGTCAGCGCATTCTGTGTTCCTATTTAGGTGTCAAGAAGTGTGGGAGTTCTTGCTTAAAGATATGCATAATGGAAATGTATTAAATTAGCCCCGAAATGTGATTTGCATAACAAATTCCGAGTTGTTGGAGCAGCTTTGTACTTGTTTTTTCTTTGTCTTAACAACTAAATAGAACTTGAAATTCTATGCAAGTTTAGTGCTTTAATAAACTTTAAAATCTGCATTGGCGATAGGCCTTGATTTTGATTTTAAACCTTTTGTCAGGTAAAGGCTTTTGCGCTTAACAATTATAATTTTTTATCTATCAAAACAACTTTTAGCATGTCCCTGCTTTAATAACAAGTTAAAGTCAAGCAGCTTAAGTTTGAATGCATTTTTAAATTAATAAGGTCAGTTAGTTAAGGTTTAAACTTTAAAAAATGAAATACATTATTATTAAATTAAAACTATAATGTGATTAAATATAAATCTATACCACTTCTTGTCTTTTGAAACTTCTTGAGCTGGTTTTTACTTAAGATGGCTCTCGTTTTTTTCCTCTTTAAGTTACACACTTAATCTTGCTGTTGCTGTTGCACAAATCCTCAACAGAACTGTAAATCGCTTATAGTTTCCCGTGCAGCCATTGCAAACCACATCAAAAATATATAAAGACAATTGCCAGAACAACATTTAATACTGTCAAACAGAAATTGGCAGCAGCAGCGTGTGAGCCCCCCTGTTGACGTTTTGTTTGGCCCAAGTTGAATGTAAGCGGCTTTTGCTTATCGCTTGACATTTTTCTGACTTGTACAATACACAATACACCCCCGTCGACCTTCCTGTAACCCCCAACCATCCCCCTCTCTGCTTCAGGAAATCTCCTCTGCACTTGGGCACATGCAATTTTTATGTGCTGTGAGGCGACTGTAAAAACCACAACAAAAGGTTGTCAAGATGAGCACAGTTTACAAATACAGATACATTTATAGATGCATGGTACTGATATACACATGTGACTGGGATTATATACGAAAGATAGTATGAATGTAGCTCATGAATTTCTGCTTTTTGCTGTTATGCCAGTTTTGTACAGGTTTTAATTGACCCGGAAAAGCTTATTTAATAGCAATCAGAAAAAACATTGATGTAACATTTTATAAAAACAACAAAAAGGTTCAAAGGTTTGCAACGGAGAGGTTGTAGTTTAAAGATTGGGTATACAACTCTTGAGAGTATAAAAGATATTTATTTTTTATAACATCAAATTAATATGTCTGTTTGAGACAACACAAGGAAAAGATAAAGAACGCAAACGAGTTAAAAAGAAAGACAGAATGTAAAAGTTGGAGAGTAATAAAAATGAAAGTTGAAATATGATTTTTACTAAAAACTAGTAATGCTAAATGGGTTATAAATCAGTTAAAGAGACGTACAGTTCTAAGACTGAAAGAAAAAAAAAACTGTTTCCTTTACAAAATTCAAGAACAATATTTAGCATAACTAAATAATTATTGGTAAATTTATAGCCGGCTGCATCTCAAGGGAAACCTGTGAGAGAGTCTCTTTTTTAAATAAAATATTGATTAATAATAATAAGAAAGAAAGTTAAAGAAAGATAGAAGTGATTATCTTTAATAGAAGAAAAAGTCTGCATTTATAATTCCGATTAAGGTACAGAATATACTTCTGTATATCCACTTCTCATAATCCTCCCAAGAGAAAGTGCACTTCAAGTGATAGTAAATTAAGTAGAATAAATATAGTAATGACTAGACGGCTGCGTATATTGCATTCTGGCCAGAAGTGTAGAGTAAGCCCCTGTTAATCTCTCTCACTCTATCTCTCTCTCTCACTCTCTGTCTCTTTCTCTCTACTCACATCTCTGCTTTTTCGCCGCTTAATCAACGCTTAAGTAGCAACTCCGCAAAATTCGCCAACCTTTCCGCACTTGCGCTTACTTGAACTTAATTTAGTGAGTGGTTTGAGCTGAAGTTTCTCCTTCCCTCACCTGTGCTCTTCTCATGCGTCATAAATGTCTGGGACAACAAACACAACAACAACAACACAGAGAAAAGGGAGAGGGGAGGGGGGATAACATTCCAGGCTAGGCTGGCAATAAAAACGCACTTGCCAGCTCCACTCAAGCCTCTCTCCTCTCGTTGCGTTCTCCCTTCTTTCTCGGGGTCTGTCGACTGGTTACCACTTCCGGCGGCAAAAGCAGTTCCTGCCACAGGTAACCAAAGGCAACCCCAAAATGCCTGGCTTGAGAGTTGGAGCTCGGCGTTGCCAACGTCTGGGAACAACATATGCAAATTTAATATTTTTATTAAAAAACTTTTTGGACCACACAAAGAAGCAGACGAAGCGGCAGCAACAGCAGCAGCAGCTCACTTCAGACGTGTGGCAAGGCGAGGGTGGCAGTTGCAGGTTGCGGGTTGCGGGGGGGACTGTGAGGTGACTTGTTTGTGTGTGTGTGTAACGTTGTCGCTGTTTTGATAGGGAAGCGAATTAAGTGCCGCGGTTCGAGTAAGTTTTTTTAAAACCCTTTAGCCCTCTTTAGCTGTATTCCCGTTCTCTGCTGCCACTCTTTTCCTTCTCACTATGAAAACAAGTTTTTTCTTCTTTATGCCATAATATTGCCTGTATCCTTAACCCCCTTAACCCTCTATCTACTTTGTAAGAACCACAGAGTTTCTGTTGTTGCTCAGTTCTCGCTTTTGTTATTGTTGCTGCTGCTGTTTGGATTGTTAGCCAGTTTGTAGTTCTTTTGTTGTAGTTATTCTTTCCCTTCTGCTCCTCTTTCCCGCTCTCCTGCTATTTCTATTGGTTAGGGAGTTGCCTGAGTTTAATTTCTGAAAGCTTTAGCCTTTTATTGTTCAGCTGTTGATTGCTTAATGCACAAACAGCAGAAACTTTTCAATTTCTGTATAGAGCACCTACTCATGGAAGCTTACAGACGTTATATGCACTACGTATAAACAAAATAAATGATGTTCTTCGTTTTCTTGTATGGCTTTTAAATTCATATATCCTGATACTGACTACAGATTATTACATTACATCTATACTATTCACTTTATAATTCACCTCCATTCCCAATTATTCTCTAAATATATAACCATAGCCCTTCACATTGAAAAACAGTCTCTATTAATCCTTTAGCATTCGAGTTTATATCTACAGTCTTAACTCTTTCTTCCAGAAAACTTTTTCCATTACTTTCCAACCTATTTTTGTATCAAACCAACACTGATGACACTCTAAGACAATCTTAAACCCCAATTCTAACCCTAATTCATTATTAATTTCAAATTGAATTTACATTTACATAACAATTTCAATTTTGGTCTGCCGCAAATACCCAAAAAAGAAAAAATGATTGAAAAATTCACAAAGATCGCACTTCTTATCAAAAGGAAGTGAGATGTAGAAGGCAAGAGAATGGGAAACCTTCATCAACGTTTAAGGTAATGACAACAGCAATGGCCCATAACAATAATGAGAATTTCACAACCCGAATGTGTTGCTTTTCTGTCCATAAATAAAACAAACGACACGATAACCACAAATTCCATTAAAAATCCCATTCCCCATTTGGTTCATTGCTTTATTATGATGTGTCAGGAGAAAGAAGAAACCCTCAGGACCGAAACTAACCTAACCGGCTAGCAAATGTGTTTACAGATAAACCCAAAAGCTAAAAAAGTGTAGTTCAAAATTATGTCACAGCTTTTTTGGCTACGACAACACCCCATTCACCTGTCTGTGACCTAAGCAATGCCAACAAATTCCCATCTCCATCCCTCAGCGGGGCATCCGTTCTATTTGACCTTAGCTTTTGAATAAAGTGTTGGACAACAACAAAAAAAAAAAGAAAAGAGAAAGGCAAAAAAGCTAACACGGAATGTAGGTCCTGCTTCTCGTCCTGTTTCAGTTTTCTACTTGCGTTGACATTCCCCCCGCTGTGTCGTTGTTGTTGTTTTTTCTTCTTCTTCTTTTTCTGTTATCCTCCCACATTTCCGTTCGTCCGTTCGTCCTTTCGTCTGGTTTCTGGTTTCTGGCTTCTGCTTTCACTTTATTTTTCGTGTAGTTCCAAGACCTTGTGCATAAATAAATTTTCGCATGTTGGCGGCACATTTGACTGCCAACTATTTCCCGTTTCTCGTTTCTCGTTTTTCTTATCCCTCCCTCTGTCACACATTATAATAATGCTTTTCGGACGTAATTACACTTTAGCTTTGAGCATGTTTAGGTTTTAAACTGTGTCACCGCCGGCTCGTTAGTTCCGTGTATCAGAGTATTCTGTATCAGAGTGTAATTCAGTTCCGCTTGGGGGCGTGTCCAGCTGCTCAATGTCAGCGTTGATTGATTGAAGTAGCTATGCAATTGAGTTGGGTTTGTTTTGGGAATCGATGCGGGGCAAAAGGGTTCTCTTATGAATATAATGGATTGTTCACAGCAAAATAATATCGAAATGGAAATTTAAGGCTATTTAACTAATGGCGTATTATATTCTATCTTTTTTCAGGTATGTTTTTGCCAGCTAAACACTTTAATCTTATAAGTATATTTTGGAGTAAGTATTAGATCTTAAATTTACATTTTATTGACTTACGGTAATTGCTTTATTTATTTAGCAACTGTTAGATCACCTTTTTGCATAGAGAATGTATAAATTGGTAGTCCCATTTGCAATTATTAGTTGGAATTTCCATGGTAACCCCTCACCCTTTATGATTGTGGAAACTTGCCAAGAATTCAGACATTTATCTGCCGGCAAAAAGCCACATGTAGCCTTCTGTTCGCTCGGGTCAAGTATGTACGAACACTGTACCTTCTATCAGCATGAAAGCATCAATAAACTCAGAGAGAGAGGGAGCAAAAACGACCCACAGATGGCGCTCGAGCGGAACCGACGGGAACAGAAGGCAGCAGCAACAACAATAACTAAAAAGAAGAAATGTCTTCTTTGGTTGCAATTGCCGCGTTACGCTTCAAGTGGCAACTGTGTGGGGAACTGACCTACAAGTTGCCACATGAACTTGCAACTTTTGGCAAATGAGTTGCCCTCTATTAACCCCCTACCACCATCTTCACCCCAGCTTTGACATTTTGATGCAGTTTGAAGCCGGCGAATGGCCAACGAAGCGTCACAAGCAACGAGTTTCCCAAATGTAATTATCGAGTGAAAGAACAACTACAACGATATGGCAATGAAGTGGTAACAAGTTGTTTCTGTTGCTACCATAAAACAAGGCATTGTGGGGTTAATAAAACAGGCAGGCCAGGGTTAACCAGAGAGAGGGGTTAACAACTGTTGCTGCCAGAAACTCATAAATTTGAACACTTGCCACGTCGACTAAAGAAAACTAAATAAGTTGTTTGCCAACATCTATGTGTGTGTGTGTGTGTGTGTGTGTATTGGTGTGTTGTTTATCAATTTGCAGGGGGAAAGTATATAAAGAGGCATAAATTCCATTTTTATTTCGCTTTGGACTCGGCCTAATGCAATAATAACGTATATTTTATAGACACAAAAGTTTGCGCTAGAGCTCACAGCTGCGACAGATTCATGAGTGTGTGTGTGTGTGTGTGTGTGTGTGTGTGTGTGTGTGTGTGTGTGGGTGTGTATTAATTTCACACATTTACACAGTACTTTTGTGTCTCATTTTTCTTCGAGCAAAAACTTGCCTAGTTTGCGGAAAACTGAAAGAAAGAGAAGCAAGAAAGTAAGATGGAGGGTAAAATCAAGTATACGACACGTAGGCCGCAGAACAGAAACTTTTGCACGTTTTGAGCCCTCTGACTTGTTGCCCACATGCGTGCGTGTGTGTGTTTGGATAAGAGTCATTTAGCGTGCACGTGTGTGTGTGTGTGTGTGTGTGTGTGGGTGTAGAAAATTGAAATAAATCTTGACAAGTGCGCTGCGTACATTGCTTGAAGCTAGCAAACGAGTTTCTGCTCCCAGAATAAAGCGTAGAAGCAACCAACATACCAAATTAATAACTAGGCAGCTGCTAGAAGTTCCCCTCTAGATTAATTATACCAGCACAAGGGGGAGGGGGAGAGACGGAGGAACATAGGGGGAGAGTAGTAACTCCCTATGATATATGTGCACGTAAATTGCTTACTTTTGGGCTGGCAGCTTGGCCAAGAAAAAGTGAGTTAATAATTTAAAAACAAAAGAAAGACAACAGGAAAACAATAATATACACAAACAGTAACAACTTTGGCCTATTCATTTGCTTCAAGAGACATCAAATTGGCCAACTCGTGTGCGTCATTTCTTGGCCTTTGGCCCCTAAGCGAAAGTACAAACTGTTCGGTGAAAGATAACAAAGAGTTTATTTACAGAACGCGTGTGTTCTCTTTGATTGTTTGTGTGGGCAACAATTTTGTTCTGGGAATTGTGTGCGAAATGTCAGGCTCAAGTGGGTCTAATAATAACACTCTGACTTGCCCTGAAAATTCAAAGGAATGTAAGGAAAAACGTATACTTAGAGTTGCTTTAATGATGCAACAGGAAATGCTGAAATTCATTAAAGTTATAATGATATTTTATATGTTATGCTATCAACCAATTAGGGATAAAAGCTGGAACATTTGGGTTACAACTATTTATGATTCGTTTGCAAATAATATGTAAAATATAACTTCGATTCCGCTCAATTTGCTGTATATTTGTTTGCATAAATAATATATTATGTTTTATGAAATATGAACGATAGTTTTAGATGCAAATATAGTTTTGTTATACTTTTAATCAGCTCAACTCTTAGAGAACATTTCACAAAACATTCCCTTTCTCTTTCTGTCATTCCCCTCTTCTTGCTCAAACTTGACAAAATCTTTGTAAACGTTTTAAGAAACAAAATCAAATCAAAATCTGTGTAAATCCAACAACACTTAAACACAACGAACGCCAGTGTAAATGAGCATACAACCAATTAAAATTCATGCCCCAAAAAGTAGACTACAAATAAAGCATGGAGAATAAAAAAAACTCGCCATTTACCCCATCTCCTTTATTTATTCTGGCACTACGTGAGGTCACGCCCACACAAAATCGAGGGTCCGAAGCTGTGATAAATATGGAAAAAAGCAAACCAAGGCCAAGTTGATGATTACTCACTGCCAGTTGCAAATCAACACAGCTTCCCAATTTATGTAACCCCTCCTACTCTCCACCTAGCGGGGTGGTTAATTAAATGACAGCGACGAATGCGGAGGCAAAATTAACCTTTAATTTTTGATAAACAAGCTCGAAGAACACACTCTAAAAATATGCAAACGGAATGAATGCAAATGAAGTGGAGACCAGCAGCAGTAGCAATAGCAGCAGCAGTAGCAATAGCAGCAACAGAAGCTACGACAGCTTTCCAGCTGTGAGCCAGACAGAGCGAAAGAGACACATAGAGGAAGAGGGAGAAGGAGCTGGAGAGAGGAGGAGGGAAAGGGAGAGCAGGAGGCACAGCAGGTGGCAGCGTTAGGCAGGGAAAAAACAGAATATATTGTGTATAGTTAAGAGATTGGCGGAGGCAAAGGAGGAAAGGGAAAGGTGGCTGGCAAGGGGGAGACAGAGCAAACGCCACGCAGTTTCCGGTGCTCTCGACAGCCGTTTACATAATTTCAATATGGCGGCTTTTTTGGTAGGCGCCGCGCGTGGCCAGCAGCCGAAACGGCCACTTAAAGGACATGCCAGGAGCAGGCAGGACGAGGCAGGGAACAGACTGAAAGCCAGCGAGGACGAGGAATTGTTCATTGTGTGTGTGTTTGTGTGTGTATTGTGTTTGGCCAAAAAGGGAGAGAGACAGATGAAAAAGTAACAATATAAAAATTTGTGTTTATGTTTTACTTTATTTTTTTCATTTTCATTTTTATTATTTCGTTGTTATTTTGCTGGCTGCCTCCCGCCATACTTCAGACAGGGACAACAGGGAAGCGGGCTGCCCACTTTTGACACTTATTTTTGACAGCTTAAGGACATTTGAGGGTCATGCACTTTAGGCCAAGCCAGAACAGGACAGGCAAGCCGAGGCGAGCCAGGCGACATGAGGTTCGAGCGGCAAATTTCAAAATTGTTTGCATGTCTGAGATTTGTGGCAGTTTATTATGAATGTGTGCGACAAGCGTCCCGCTCACCCCCCCCCCCTTTCCACTTACAACTACCCCTCACCGCACTCAAGCAAGTCAACTTGTAGTCAGCTCAAGGGGCCCAAGGGGGCGTGCCAGCTAATGCGAAAACACATTCATAATGAATGAGTGGGTGCCACCCCCAGCCATTTTTCGACTACATGAATTTTGTGTGGACGCTTTTGACTATTTAGCCACGCGGGGAGAGAGAAGTGTAGGGGAGGGTGGACAGGGGGTGTGTTAGCTGACGACTTTATTGAACCTATGCTTAGCAACTGCTGCTGCCTGTAATTAAATTAAATTATGGTTTCGCCCCAGCCAACAAGCTAGATTCTAGACCCCACTAAGTTCCTCTATTTCGATCTTCCCTCTTCTTGCCTCCTGGTGTGTCTCTTTCGTCTGGTATTTTTCGGTGCTTTGTCACATTAAAATTTAGTGGTGCTTTTAAGTGCCGGTAATAAGATATTTTGTATGCTTCTGGGCATTGGACAACACATCAGGCACAGCCCCAGTGCCATGTGTTTAGCAAGACTCCCCCCACTGCTACCCCTGCCCAGTGCTCCCCCTAATGTGTGTGTGTGTGACAAAGGCAGTTTGCATAATTTAAAAGGCCTAAAAAGCAACTATAAGTTTCATGCCTGGGATTACAAATTTCTAGGACTAGAGACGCTTGTGAATGCCAAAAGATGTTGTACTCTGGAATTTGTGTTCGAGTTGAGTTAAGTTGAGTTGAGAGGTTCGAAATGGCAGGAGAAATAGGATCTTATGGCTTGCATTCCTACCCAATTTCGTTGTGTGTTCACACTCGGTTTACTAAGCCACAAAAAAGGGTTGCGACACTTTTAAGCATTACAAGACAACAGCTGCTTATTGTTACCAAAAATGCCCAAAATGTCCAACTTGCAGATGGCCTTCATTAAAAGAAACAAATTTTCATCTCAAGCTGCTTCAGTTTGGTTGACAAAATGACAGCAAATAACACAAATTTATAAGGCAGACGCTTTCTTAACCAGAGAGTTTTCACTTTTGAACAATAATTATCTTAGTTAGGTAAAAATGTACATTATTCATTCGATTAATTGAGCAAGTGCTTAGAGTCTTAAGTAATTACAATCTAACAATTAAATATTCAGTTACATTTGTATTTAAAATGTGTACAAATATCGAGCTTAAATTAAACTGGAAATGCGTTTAAATAATCTTACCTAAGAATTAAGCTTTGGCTTTGGATTAATCACTGATGCTTATAAAAAGTTAAGTGTGAGATTTGCAAGCTCTTTTTAATTATTCAGCTAAATAGTAATGCAGTTTCAGCAATTTGATATCCAGCTGAATTCTGAAAATGCTTTTTAAAGCTGTCATAAGTGCAAAAAGCACTTTAATACAATAGAAAAGCCCGGTTCCTTTAGCTGACCCAATACATTTATTGCATTAAACAGCAAACGTGCTAACAACGAGTTCAATCAACCTTTGATATTGCTTGGCTTGACAGACTTCTCTCAGATATATTGACCAGACATTCTCCACCAGTAACTGAATCACAGCAGGTTATACTATAGTAGTTGTGTTACAAAATCAAACTGAAATGGATCGATTTACCATCCACTCAGTTGACTGTCTGTGTTTTGTGGTAATCAGCGCTATCAAAAGCAAAGCACGTTTAAGCTTAGAGAACATTGGCGACAAGAACTGAAAGCGGTAAGAGCATGAACAACAGTTGGTAGACGACTGGCAACTGAGCAAAGAAATGTTGGAAGACGTGTTAAGCGCCTTAAAGTATGCAACGACAAAAAGACATGAGTCCAAGGACAGAAACAGGGACCACATGTGTCATTAGAGCGAACTAAACAATCGACAAAAAGCAGAGCTCAACTTGATGAACAATTGAGCCACAACTGCGTCTTGTTCAATGCCAAAGTGGGCGTGGTTCCCCCTACACACTCGAAACACAGTCACGAGGTGAGAAATAAATGACCCACCTCCCCCTTCTTGTACATAAGCCATAATCATAGCGCTTATCGTTAGTTGTGTTGTGTTGTGTTGTCTTTGGCCCCGAACTTCATAAAGGTGTCTCCCCAGAGAAGTGTCCTCCGGTTGAGTTGTGAGTGGTTTTCTGTTTCTGTCTCTCTCTCTCTCTCTCCGTCCCAGCACCACTTGGCAGTCCAACTTAATTGTGCTGTGGGGAACGCTTAGCAGTCACATTGACATTGTTTTTGTCCAGCCAACAGTCTCTGTCTCTGACTCTGTGACTTCGCTTTACCTCCTCCCCTCCAATTTGCATTGCTTGACTTTTGAGCCAAGAAATTTGCTTTTATGTTTGAACATATTTTTCAATCTGGTCATTGCAGACCGACAACACAGACACAGAGCTTTTCCAACAGACTGTGCATAGTGTAATTGCTTGTCCAAGTTGCCAAGAAAATATCCAAAAATTCAAGAAACAAATAAAAATACGAAGACGAAGAAAATTAAATACAATAGACAATTAAAAATGTTAAACATTTTCAAGACAAGTAACTTAAAACAAAGATAACCATTTATAAATGACAAAAGCTAAGGTAAGAATAAAACATACCATGTTCCAGCAAAATGAAATGTCAGTCAATAATTTTAGTTTAAAGTTCACAAAGTGACTTTTGGAAATTCGATGTTTTAGTTTAGCTTCGATTTAATACTTGAATTATGAGTACTCACTGAGTACTACTCAGCATATTTTCCAAAAGAAGGAGTATTTATATTTATTTAAGCACAAATTACAATCCCAAAATGGATATGCTTTATATATTTCTTAATAATGTCCTTAAGTTTTAATTGCAACAACAATTGCCAACATTTGGAACTTCTTTTGCTCCCCACATCATTTGTCATTTATTGAATACAAATAAATTGTACTATTTTATTTATATTTATATTTTATTTTATTAATATTACAACGCCTTTCGCTCAACTGCCTCCCCTAGATGGCAGACTTTTCGCATTTTCCATTTCGCACAACTCCCTGGAATTTCATTTTGGCATTGCGATTGCTGCTCTGCTCTGCGCGTATCGATTAATTGATTGATGAACATGCTATGAATAGCAGATGAAGGTGATGTTATTATACATAACATATGAAACGATAAGCACACATACATGCACACATAGAAACACACACACATATATACTTGCAGCCTCTGCCTGAACTTTTTTGCGCTCTCTATAAAAATTCAAGCGAACTGTGTGGCACATACGACTACGAACGTGTGCCCCTGCAACGTGCTAGGCACGTGAGTGCCGAGTGGCGAGTAATGTGAGAGAGGGGGAGAGAAAGAAGGAAAAAACGAGCGTTGCGGCATGAAAAATTGTTTGTATTGCATATTTTTAGGGGCCGACGCCATGGAAGCGACCAAGCGTGAAACATGTTATCGAAGCGCTTTTAATGGAATTAATGCACAAAAAAGCAAGCAGACGCCCACACAAATTCACACACACACACACTGGCTCTTATAATGAATTTAATTCCAATATACAGAGCGGAAAAAATTCGTTGCCTGCTTTAAGGCGCACACGTTTTTTGTCATAAGCAAATCCTCTCTATGTCTTCCTTTGCAACTGCTGTGGGGCATCCCTTAAATTCAATTAAATTTCTTATAATTTACCATTAATTAAAAAGCAACAGTTACATTGTCAGCAGAGCAGCTGCACCTTATACCCTTCTCCTAAATGAGGCTATTCAAATTACTAACAAGTTTGCACTCATAATACAGTAAAGCTACAAATAGTACTTTATTAAGTTGACTTGGCCATTATTACAGCGTTTTCTTAATGCTTCTATACTCTTTGTCAGTTGATGTTCAGGTGTAGGGAGAGTGTAATTGCGTTTCGTCAGTTCGAAAAATGCAGCGAATTTTCTGGGTTTTTAATTGCATTTAACAAGCGACAACAGCTGACAGCAAAGGATGATAAAGAGTGACCCTTAAAAACTATGCTACAGGAACATGCAATCGAGTTATGAGTATGTGTGTGTGTGTGTGTGTGTGTACGTAATTAGCCAAAAACATATTACTTTAATGACTGGGACATGCAGCTAGCCAAGATTTAATTATGAGGCAACAGCAAGCGGCCAAGCGGCCAAATTGAATTCTCTGCCTTGGCACAGGACACAACAGAAGCAGCAGCAAACCGACCTTCCCCCTCTCTCTCTCTCTCTGTCCGCTCTCCCCTCTCGGGAGAAGTGCCCGAAATTGACCATTAAAATCGTTTATGCATTTTGTGTGCTGCTTGTTGCTGCTCTAATTGCCTGCTCTGTGTGTGTGTTGGTGGTGTGTATGTGTGAGTGTGTATTGGGGTATTGCAGCGAGCGGCTATCATAAAATATTATTATTAGAAATTAAATTTTTATGCGTATATACCTAGCGCGTGGCATCGAGCTCAAGCGTTTTTATTGCATACTTTTTGCTGATTGCCCTAGTCGAAAGTTGTGCCAAAATGAAGCCATCAATTTTAATGTACACTAAACTGGCCCCTTACCACATAACCTCCTTCCTCTCTCCCATTTCTAACTCACCACTCGAATTTGCCACTGAAAAGCTGAGACTGGTTGCAAATTACACTGAATAATAGGTGCTGTAAATACATCTGTTTTAATATTTATTTAAAAATTGTAATAAAAACAGAGATTGTTGTTTTGCGATTAAATTAAAAAAGGTTTTTAACATTTTATAAATTGAAAGTATTAATTTTATTTTAATTACAAATAATTTAGATTTCGCAGCACGTTTTAAATATCAATTTATTCGCTCTAATCTTTCATTTAAATTATGTTACATAATAAAATAAATTGCCGCTTTAAGCTTAGGGTATGTGACTGTCTGTGTCTGTGTATGAGGATGTGTGTGAAACATGATGCAGCTATTCAGAGCGAGGAGAAGCCAAGCATTGAGTTTGAGGGCTGCGAGACAGTCGCAAGATAAACAGAGAACAACCGCAAAATGCAAGCCACATATACGCACACCCAATCACACACGCACACACACAAGCCGGAGTTGAGAGAGTGTGTGCGTCTCTGCCAGGCCAAGTTGACGCTGAATTATGCGGGCTGTTGACAAAGTAGAAAGGGGAAAAGACGGAGACGAAGAAGATGGCGGAGGATGAGGCGGAGGCGGAGGGTAACTCAAGCAAGTTCTAAGCACGTTTAGAGTAAGCCACAAGCACTTATACACACACTCGCACACACACTCAGCCAGACACAAGCAAACGCTAAATGACACACAAATTCAATGTCAAAGCGTTGGCGCACAAAAGTATGCTACGATATGTGCAAAAGCAGGAAGAGGATGAGAACGAAACAGACATAGACAAGGATACGGACATGGACAGTAGCCAGTAGCCAGTCCCCAGTCCCCAATACCCAGTAGAAGCGCCAATGGTGATGATGACAATGATGATGGCAGCCAGACACACACAACTAAATGTGGAAAAGTTTGATTTGCAGCCAGAGAGAAAAGCCGAGGGAAATGGGAAATGGTCGGCATGGAAAAAAGATGTTGAAATATATGAGCAAGGCAAGCAAAAAGTTTTTTTTTGCACTGTTGCGGAAACGGAAATAGAATTATAAAAGCCAAGCTAAAGACGTTTACACACCATACAAAAAGCAAATGGCAAGAGTGGAAAAGGGGGGACAGACACACACACACACACACATGGCAGGCAGATAAGAAAACTGTTTGCCAAAGGCTTAAAGCAAGAGTTGAGGTTGGAGTTGGGATCTGTCTTGGTCTAGGGAGGAAAACTTTTTGCCAAGTTCGTAGGGGTACAAATTTATGAACAGAGAACCACAAAACTGTGTGTAGTGGTTGCTGGCAGTGGATGGGGCGGATGGTATGGTGGGTGGGGCTGGTGGTTGAATCAAAAATGAAGTGCGATTTATGGTCATACAAATCAAAGTTTGGTGCTTGAGTTGATTGCTAACAATCTTTTGTATGACAGAGTCCCATGAAGTGGTTGGGAGGGAACTTCTGTAATATTTGACACTCGCTTGGCTGAATGCAGGTGTAGCCAAAGAGATTTGTGGTACAAATTAGTCGAAATGTGAAAAATGAGGTGATAAATTTTGCAAAGTGTGAGGCGAAAACTTTTGAATTGAATGGAGAGAAGAGAGACGACAACGAACGACACCAAAGACCATTGGGGGATTTATGAACAATTATAAAAGCTGTGGTGAAATTTTCCTAAAATGCGGAGATTCGTGTGGCAAAACTTTTCCATAGCAGCTGCTAAACCTGACCGTCTTTTCCCCTCTCCACCGCCCTGGCGATAATGTGACCATTGAAGTTGCCAACGTTTTGGTTTATGAGTTAAAATTTTGAATAGAATTTTTATGGGATTGGGAATCAGCTTCGGGTCTTGCGCTGTCATGCATTCATTTATTCACTAATTTGACTATTGTTTCTATGCCCAAAAGAAGAGCGATTTATTCAAACTTGACATCGAATGCAGCAGGTGAAATGCTTTGTATGAACCAACTGAATTTATTGAAAACTAAGCATTTGTCTGTTTTATTTAATACCGAAAATAGTTTATAGAAAAGAAGAATAAACCGTAAAATCTGATGTAATTGAAATTAACACATATCCAGTCTGAGCATAATATAAATATGAATATTGATTTTATATAAAATACAGTAAGCCTTGTGAGAACATCCTAAGAGTATTAACTAGGCTCAGCCATAACATAAATGAGATTTAAAAATAAATTAAATCATAAGTTGAGCTTGCCAAACATTCGAACATTTTACAGTGAAGTCTGAAATGGTTTTGCAACCTTTTCAGCCTTCTGACACGCTGAGCAGCCCCTTGGCAGCCATTTAAGTTCAATTCTTGGGGCCAACCCTTTTGCCAGCAGCCAAACAAAGGTTGCGACTAGTTTTAACGATAGCCCGCATCACCTTGGGCCAGAATCCAGACAGGGACAGAGAGGGTCGATTCGCACTCTGGGCGAGGCAGCCAAGCAAGTCGGCGACGCATTTGGCACGGCTAATTCAACACAACATACGACGCATTTCAGTTACTCCAGACCAGGATGAGAATGAGAATGAGGACGAGGACATTGCCTGGCAGGATTTGCTAGTTGAGAAATTGAATATTTCACATGTCTGTTTGAATTTTATAAGCACTGAAGGAAGCAGGCAACACAGAGCGGAAAAGGAAGTGTACCAAAGAAATAGCAGGAAAAAAAAAGAGATACGAAAACCTAACCAGCAATCCAAATAGAAAAATTGAAAAATGTTGGAAAAAAAAGCAAAGAAAATAGAAAATAAATCGAGAGAAGCTGCTGCGGCAGAAGGAGAAACGTGAAACGACTGGGCGCCTAATCTAATATGCCACAGTGCAGGAAATTTGTGGACACAGAAAGCACAAGCAGGAGACAGGCTAAAGAAATAGACAGTTAGGCAGACAGTCAGACAGACAGTCAGACAGACAGTCAGACAGACAGACAGACAGGCAGTCCAGACGATACTGATTGTCGGTTATGGCAGAGTTTCCTTCTTCTTACCCAGACATCAGGCTCAAGATGGACAAGTTAGTTTTCAGAGCTGAAACGCTCTGACAAACGTGCGAAATAAATGATATCTTATCAGAGGCACACACAGACACACACACACACCCTTATACACATACACACATACAGCCGTTGTAAATGGAGCGTAAATTTCAAATTATGTTATAGGCTTTTGGGCCGATAAGTAAATTGTATTTTTTTATGCATTTCAAGCGTGTGTAATTGCGTGTGTGTTTGTTATGTTTCCTTATGTTGTATAGTGTAATATTGTGTATGCTGTGTGGGGACTACAAACTATTTGTATGCTTTCATATTTATGTGGGATTTATGAGCATATTTCATATGGCTTTTTTGGTAATTGAATTGATTACAACTTAAGACCTTTGGAACCGCCTTGTAGTCACTGGTTCATTCAATATGACATTGACAGACAGAACTGAAGCTATTAGAGCAGGGTATACTAAAATCAAATTAAGACTCCTTTCATTTAAAGTCTTAATAAATATAAAAGTAAATATAAATGGCAATGTTGAAATGTAATGCTTTTCAATTGATCTGAAAGAGTTGCACCTTTTACATAGTTTGGGATAGTCCACATCAGTTTATACTTCATTTAATGTATATTCTAATTGCTATAAGATAATTTTACATATTATTCACTACCTTATTTATATTTATTTATTTACTACTTATTTATCGAACGGATTTGCTTAAAGGACATTGATAATAATTGCGTATGTCAATAGTTTCCATTATTTGTCTATTCGATTACCAGAAAAAGATTCAATTTCCATAACATATTCAAGGCAAATAATCTACAAAAACTTAGCTTTGTTCTTGTTGGTAAGTCGCAACACATTCAGTTCCCTCAGTCGACTACAAATCAAAACGCATATTTACTTTGCATAATTTGTGGGCAAGTCCAAAAGCAAAAGCAGCCGCAGAGTCCATAAATAAATCAATGCTAAAATATAAACAAATTGCGAAAAAGGAAATATGTTAAAACATAATGTAAGCATTTGAATTTACAAGTCAGAATCTGCTAAAGAAGGGAAACGAATATATTTATAGCCTACTTAAAGGCTTACTTAGAGGCCACAACGCTCTTAAGGCCACTTTAATTTCAATTTTCAATTTGCATTGCTCTCTGCATCCATCTCGCTCTAGCTCTGTGAGCCAACACTGGTTGCCATGCAAATTGAATCATTTTTGTTCATTTCAACGGCAGCTGAATTTTTCTATGGCAACCCATACAAAGTCTCGCTCTCTCTCTCTGTGTGTGCTTTTGGAGGGTGTCTGGGAAGGTGTTCTGGCTGGTTGCAAAAAGTGTCGTTCCTTTGAATTTATGATACTAAACACACAACACTCGCCGTGCCAGAGGTTGAATGGCGACTTTATTCATATGGCTGCTCAACCTCTTTCTCTTCCCCTCTTCATAATACCCGTTCGTTCAGACATTTGAATAGCCCTTTGATTGTGTTAGTGTGTCTTGATACGAGGTATTCGCAATGCCTTTGTATTGCACTTTTGCAGCCTCTGAGCTTAACATTATATATTAATTTTTGAATTTCAATATTTACTTTCTTCTTCTTTTCTACAGATCGCACCATCCAGGAGCATGAGAACAAAAATGTGGTTCTACCTTGTCCTGTGAATGAACAGAAATGCGGGAAATTGCATTCCCTTAACTGGTTCAAAGGCGATGATCGTATCGCTGCGATGCTTCTTGGCGATAGCAATGTCACGAGTGTGAACGATGAATTTAAAAATAGGTGAGTAATTAAAACTCTTAAACTATCTACTTTGTTGCTAGTTAGGTCGATTAACTCATTTAATCTCATCTCATTTAATACAATATCTATTTGTAGAGTAACTGTTGAGCAGAATCCATACAGATTAGTTATTAAGGACTTGAGAATATCTGACGAGGATATCTATCTATGTGATACAACATTTTATATACCAGAAGAAACGTGTGATAACTTCAATGGCTATCGTGTCGAATTGAGAGTCTTAGGTAAGTTACCAATTTCCAAACCTCCTCGTTTTAACTCTATTTTGAATCGCATGTCCGAATCATACTACAAGTAATCGCTTTACAACTCTCTCCTTTATGATTTGCGATTACTTTGTCGAGGTTTTTAAACTCTTTTTTGGTTCTTGTATCTTTGTAAAAAAGTTTTGTATTTTTCGTTTGCTTAAAGAAAACTAACTGCTAAACTAACCTATAAAAAAAAGAAGAAAACATTCATACTACAAACTATAAACAGATGCATGGAGCTTGTCTACTAACAAAATCAGCCACAAATAATAAGATGGGCGGGGAAATCTGCGAAAATGTTGCATGTGTATGGTGGGAATGATGATGAATAACTATTGCGCTTACTGTGTTTGTCCTGAAAACGCTATGTATTTTGAAATTTCAGTTAAATGGTAATGGAAACAGAATGAAAATGCAATCATTTGGGATAGATTCGTTCTACTAAACTCTTCTTCACAGTCAGCATTCGACATTTCCAAATTCTCTTCAGTCAATTTGCAAAACTCTACTGCAAATTCAACTATGTACAATTTACAAACTTTTTAACAACAATTTACAATTCAAAAGCCAAAATTCGTTGGCAAATCGATTGCATTTTCACTTTGATTTCGTTTCGTTGCGAGTGAATAAAATGAATATATCTAAAGATATAAATGAGTATATTTTTTTGGGAATGCTTATTGCCTGCTGCCTTTACACGCCTTACATCCACTTGTATATATACAATAATTTCATCATATATATATATATTCGTATCCGTATATCGTTCTATATGTATGTATGTATATCAAAATGTTAACACATTTCAAAAGTGCAAAACGAAACTTTACTCTTTTACCATAACATTTGAACGTGTCAAAACTCATGCAAATATTTTCTCTTAACTGATTGTCCCACCAAAAAAACACAAAAATCGAAAAAAAATAAATGAAAATGATTTGAAAAATCGCATACAAACGCTCGTCCACATCGACATGGAAATTCAAAATATACATATAACATATATACATACACTCTCTATCTATATATATGCATTGCTATCGAAAAAAACTCCACCGAAACTAAAACTAACCAACAAAAAAATACGAAAAACAAATCGAAAACTAAATCAAACCCCCCACGCCACGCCTTTTCTTTTCACCAACGCCTCTTTTCCCTACTCATCCTACTCATCCTCCTCCTGCTCCTGCTCCTCCAAACTTGTGCACTCACCAACAAAATTGTTCTATACGTTAACCTAAATTGTATTGAACTGTGTGCCTCGACTAAAAACATTGAAAACCGAATAACATAATACTGAAACCATAACCTGATGTGAAACTCAACCTTAAAACAATTTAAACTCCAAAAAAAATGCTTTAAATTAAATTTGATTTCTAAAAACCAAAAAAAAAATGACAACCAAAAATAAAAAACAACAAAACGTTTTTGGCTATGAATATAAAACTGCGCAAACAAAACGTAGAAAACCTTGGTAAATTTAAATTATTAAAAAAAGAAGAAGAAAACTCTTATTAATAAACATTGTTTACAATTATTTATTTAGTTGAATGGCAGTTGACTTTATCACTTTTTTAGTTTTCAGTTTTCAGTTTTTATCAAGAATGAGAATGTTGTGGTGTTTTGGGTTTTCAATTATTATTTTCAACTTATTTAAGCTTTCCACTTCACTTTATATATACTATACTTTTAAACTTATCAATTATTTTCAATTAATATTTCATAACTAATTAGTTTTAGAAAACCGTAAATTCACATTTAAATTGAACAGGAAATGTGAATTTACGGCTTGAAAATCTGCTCATTCAACTCGCATTTCAATTGATTCATAACAATAATTATTTTCATCAGTTAGTTTACAAATTTCTTAATTTTCATTTTAAATTTTATTGCTCTCAATTGTTATTTAATTTTTAATTTTGTCTAATAATAATTTATATACAACGCAAAAATCAAATATGATTTATTAAAAAACACAAATATCAACATTTTTACCTCCCGAAAAACAATGTAAAAATGCAAAAAAAAAAAAAAAAAAAAAATGAACTACGCACACACACACACACACACATGAACGAACACCAACACATACAACCGAAACACAAACACACACACAACATCACGAAATGTCGTTTGGACGAAACAGTGCCACCCACAGAGGTTGTGATTTTGGACGCTAAGGGCGACCGCATCGAGAATGGCAGCGTCGTGGGACCCATGCAGGAAAGGCAGAACCTCAAGGCGACCTGCACGGTGAAGAATACCCGGCCCCAGCCCGAAGTGGGCTGGTGGCGAGGCACCAAGCGCCTGGCAACATGTGAGTATAGCCCCCAACTATCATGCAAGGTAGAAGAACAACGCATAAAGGTTTTCCGTCATAAAATCTGCTGAAGCGCGTTTATTGATTCTCCCAAAAAGTGAGTTAGAGTAGAGAATTGTAGAGAAGGAAGGGCAGCTAAGCAGCCAATTTGATGTAAATCCCACGGAGTGAATCGAGGAAGGGGCAACGAATTGAGAGTCGACTCGAGTCGAGTCGAGTCGGGTTTACGATGCGCCACAAAGTTTATGCAGTGACTGACGACCAGGGTCATAAAGCCAGGTCCAGGCCACGGAAGGATTTGGCCTTCTTATCAGTGTCAGTTTCACTTTTTTTGGACTCCATCCCGTACTGGAATAGGCAAATGCCCACAGCAGCAGCCCATAAAATGTTATGCCCTTTTATTGTGAAGCATAAAAATAAACTTAGAGGCGATTTTCATTAAATTTTTAAGAGCCTCCATCAACTGATGCCTCAACTGAGTGAGGGCTCAACCCGTAGAAACACGCATCAAACCACGAAGCAAATTAATTGATTTCTATTTTTAAAAGCCCAGAGTCGCAGCCATTACATTAGCCAAAAACCAGAATTTAAACCAAGAAAAAAAGCACTTGAAATATTTTAGAAATTTTTGGTTTACCTTTTTGCTGGCCTTGAAAGGCACTTAAAGTGATTTTTTATTCCCTGGAAATCCCACGAACAATTTACAACGGAAGGCGCAAACACGAGGGCTAGAAGCCGCCAACAACATTTACTTTATTTTCCTAATTTTTTTGGCATTTGCGTTTACTCTTTTTTTCCAACTTCTTGTTGTTATTGTAAAGCCCTCTAATTGGCGTCGGTCTGTGGTCTGGCAACCCATTTATGTCTGGTATGCAGAAAAGGGCCAGAGCTCCAACAAATTCTGATGCTGAATCTGATTCCATACGGAATATTATTTATTTTGATTTTAAAAGCCTTTTGCTTATCATAATTGCTTGTAATTAGGAAACAGGTTGATGATGATGACTTGGGAGGACACCTGAAATTAATACAGATTATACAAGTATACTTTCACTTAATAAATAATAAATTTCCATTTAACTCCACAGACTCGGCCACTCATGATTTGAATGATGGTCTCTATACGTCGACCCTCGAATTGGACTGGCAATTGTCCCGTGAGGATCTGGCACAGGAGATTGAATGTCGCGTCGAATCGGCGGCTATTAAGAATGCAATTGTTACCAAATTTAGCGTCGACTTGCAAGGTGAGTCATCATTTAAGACTTTAAACATTAGCTTAAACTTCCCTGTCTTATATCCCTATGGCATGACTCAACGGCCTATCATCGTAAAAGGCAGCCATGAGTCAGTTATAGAATACGACTTATTTATGTAGGTGTGCTTAGTTATATGACTGTCTAAGGGATCTAAAAAGGGTTCGTGTTTTACGACTTTGTTTTGAACTTTAGAAAACATAAAATGCCGAAAACGCGAGCTCTGATAGAGTTTAGAAAATAGAAAACATTCACTTTGGTTAAAGTAAACGTTATGAGATAAACTACAACATTTTATTCAATCTCCTGCGGTGTGAAAAAACATTTTATATACTTATTAAATTGTTTAAAATTTCATATATATTATATTATAGATTTTCACTTGACAAATTACCGCTTGAGACGAAAGGAAAACTTTTGAAGCCATTTAAATTCACTCCTACCCTTTGTATTGATTTAATCAACATAAATTAAAAAGCGTAATAAATCTTAAACAACAAACAAAATATAAAAGAAAAATCGAATTGACGCGACATTTTGACATGTTTTGGGTTCATTAACCCGAAGAGAGGTGGCAACCCAGGCAAATTTCAAACGAACCTTTCTAATTACAAGCACAACAACATTACCGGAGACCAAATGAAGAGCCCTTTATGAAAGTCATGCAAATAAATTTTTTCTAATTAAAAGCTGACAATATCGAGTAAAATGTTCCCCCTTTCCCATTTCCCTTTTTCCTTTTCCCTTTTCATGTTTTTTGTCTCTTGCTCTTTCGATTGACGAATGATTTGACATTTTTGTTGAGGCAATTAATGAATGTCATTAAATGTAACATAAAACTGAGCAACTAAGCTACGTTTTTTTTTTTCATTTATAAAGTGGGCACAACAAATTGATTGATGGCCCCTTCTCCACCAATCGCCCACATTTCCAATCCATAGTAGGATAAGTTCTCCGCATGCAAATTGCCATTATTAATGTTTTATATTATGGTACAAAAAAAAAAAAAACAACGAAAAGGAAAATAGAAAAGTGGAAGAAAATGGCAAACGAGCTATAGACATTGCCCCACACACACAAAAGCCAATTACAAGTCGAGCATTTTAAGCAATTTTCTAACAGCCACCCAAACTCTCTGCTCTCTTTTTTAACATTTTTACAGTCCGACCCACGAGCATAGACATCAATGGAGTGGAACATCATACGGTGCAGGGCAGCAAAGTGGTGCTAACATGTGACGTAAGTATTGCCTCAACTCAACTCTGTATTCAATAAGGGGTTAAGGGGCGAAGGACTGCAGTTACGTACGGATGGCAACGTTAATGGTGTCATACAGTGCAACCAAAGGTATTTGCAACTAGAAAACTGTAAAAACCATTTAAAATATGAGAATAGAAATAAATAACAGCTGTAGTTCTTTAAGTAAAAGATTTAACAATAAACCAACTCGTCTTAGATTGATTATTGAGATGACAACTCTTTTCCATTTGGTTTGTTAATAAAATATCTAATTTCATTTAATTGTCTAATTAAAAGTTTCATTTATTTACCCTTTAAATACTCTTGGCTATTATTAATCTCACATAAATTATTGATTTACAAGTGTGTTAATTTTTTAACGCTTCAAATGAATCGCCAATATTCTAGATAATCCTAAAACTTTACTCCACAACTCGGCAGCACTGTGCATCAGGCAGTTTTTAGTGCAAGTTATCGTTGTTCTTGTCGTTGGAGTCCGAGTAATTGACAATAATTAACTGTCAATTATTTTGCGATTTTTCGTCGAAGTCGAGGACATGTGTGTGTGGAGAGAGAGTCAGAACTCTTTTTCTATCCGAGTCCTGCAACATGCTAAGCCATGAGTCTACGACAATGCCTTGTTATTTGCCAGGGCCTCGTTGCCTCTGACTCTGACTCTGACTCTGTCTCTGACTTTGTCTTTGCCTTGTGAAAGTTGCCATTGCATTTTAATGGAAAAGCGCTCAATTGGCTGCAGTTTAGCAGCACTTTGGAGCCCAGGACTTGCTTCGTGTGCACTCTGAAATTATGCAAAATTGTCTATTGATTGCGTATTATGTTTAATGGAATTTTATGCAATTGTTTTACTATGCCTAGTCAAGGAGAGAGACGAGTCTTGGGCCTGGTTGGCAGGTAACATTTTTGCCTAATGGAAATATGAATATGTGCACTTGTGCACAGCTAATGGAAATTTAATAGCAATTGCTAAGAGGCGCACCGTTCCCCTCTCCTCAGTCACTTTAGGCATTCAAATAAAGCGTTTTGACAAGTTGTCGGCTGTTTACTAATATATAACAATTGTTTCCGCTTTTCTTTCTTTATTCTCACATTTGACAGATACGCGGCGCACGTCCCGCAGTTAACCTAACCTGGTATAATAGCAGCTCATTGATAAGTCCCGAGGAGAACGAACAAACTGAAATACGCACCAAGGCTGTAAGTTAATTCGCGTGCTATTAAATTATACTACTATTTAAAATTTCAATTGTGTTTCAGTCTGAGAAAGAAGATGGCACCTATCACACCCAATCGGAGTTGATCTTCAATGCAACACGCTTTGAAAATGATCGCGTCTTTCGTTGTGAGGCCGAGAATATTGTGCTTCAAATCAATAGAGAGAAGCCAATGGCCTCGGCTTTGACTTTGGAAGTGATGTGTAAGTATGAATTGATTGACGAAATGTGTTTAATAATAAATATAACAGATAGAGAAAGCATTAAAGAAGAAATACTTGTTAATGAGAAGTAGACAAGCTAGGTCATCTTATTAAAGGCTTTCTAAATATAAAAGAAAATCATAATAAAGTATTCGATTAACAAGAAAGTGCTTATTGTGGATAAATTGCTAAACATTCATCCCAGAAATGTATTCACTGATAACAGCTTCAAGAATACAATTGCAATCTTGATATCTTCTTTGTTTTTTCCCAGTTGCTTAAGATACTTTCCTCTCTTTTCATTTTGTCACATAGATCCGCCTGTTGTTAAGGTCAGTCCACCGGAAATGGTCACAAACACCAGCGAAATTGTGCTGCTCAATTGTGAATATGTGGCAAATCCCGCCTCGCTCACACAGGTCGTTTGGTAAGTACTTAAATCCAAAAACTAACACGATATAAAATAAGAAACCAAAATAAAATGCGCCTGGGGCGGAGTTAAAGGCGGTTGATGTGGGCGGAAGGAGGCGACCAACAAAATGCGCCCAAAAATGCAAAAGTCAAAAGCGAACTGCAAACGAATTTAAATTGCTTTTAAATCCACCCTACAAATACGCATATGTGACAGAGATGGTAATAGTAAGAGCGAGAGCGATAGAAATACACAGGTTAGGATTTGTGTGTGTGTGTGTGAGAGAGAGAGACAGAGAGAGTAGGCTATAGTCCTGAGGCCAAAACTGACGCGCGCTGTGTTGTATTGCTTTGGCGCCTGGGCAAAGGTGCCAGGCATCTGGACGGGGCAACGAGGTAGTGCGTGAGGAGGGGAGAGGGGGAGAGCTAGGCCTGGGGCTACCTGGCGGTTTGTGTGACTTTGCAGCCAGGTTGGAAACAGGCAGAGGGAACTAGAGCGACGACGGCGACAGCGGCAGAACTCAATTAAACTAAAATTTCCACAGTAAACAAAAATCTAATTAAAAACAAATACAAAAGTAAATAGACAACAAGAGTTGAAATCTACACAACACGAGAAACAACAACAACAACAACAGCAGCAGCCATAGCAGAAAAGTGCGTGAATTGGGTGCACATTCTGTTTACATACACGCACTGGCTATTCTCTCCTCTCCCCCTCATGATGTTGCATTGCAAGGGATTCTCCAATAGCGAGGATGCATTTATCTGCTGAAAATCAAAACAAACTCGCAAATGCGAATTGCGAATGCGAATGTGGATGTCGAATGCCGAATGCCGAATGCGATTGCGAATGGAATGAAACCACAAATTGCTGTTCTAGCTGTTGCTTCTGTGCTCAAGTTATAGGCTGTTGCATGTGGCAAGGCAGCTAAACAGTGAGAAATTTCGTTAAAATCACAATTTTATGGAATATATTCTTAACTTAATGGGTTTGAATTCAATATAAATATGACTTCAAAGATACTACTTAGTTTCAATTTTAAATATGCACTTCAATAAACAGAGTTACTTTTAAATTTGATACTAATTTGAAGTACTTATCTTACTTACTTACATATCTTTACCAAACGATTAAATAGTGATATAGTAAATAAAGCTATATTTATTTAATATATTCATATGATTTCAAAGACTCCCTTTCACGTAATTAGTTCTGTGCAGCAACTATGTCTCTCTGCATAAACGTATATCAGTCATTTTCGATCAGTGTATATTGCACTCCGGCAAAGACAAACAACAGTGAACGGAAACTGCAACTCACACATAAAATTGCACAATGACACGCGACCAGAACGCGCGCATAATGCAAAATCATCGCTGGCATGGAAACCAACTATCCAACTAACAAACCATGTTGCCTCTGCGAGAATTTGGATAGTTGTGTCTAACAAACCTGGCCGAAATTCAGCGGGACAAAGACTATTTTTGGCAGCAAGCAATCGCAGCTGCCGCACAAAATGGAAATTGGAGTTGCAAATCCGTTCCCTGATTTAGCTCTCTGCCATCGAAATTGATGCTTCTCCGTGGGCCACGTGACGTATGCGCAACATTCATTTGGCATTGTGTGTGTGTGTGTAGGTGTTGAAAAGACGCGATATAAGAGATATAAGCAAGCTCTAATCTATCGATACGAATCGCAATACATTTCTGAGCTAACTCGATCTAATCCAATTTACTAATTCGAAATTGATTGTCAGTTGCCAAGAACTAAAGCCAATTAAAGCCGTGAAATCTGTCTAAATTCCGGCCAACTGGAAAGTTGAAGCTGCTCTTGACTAAAAGTGCACGAAAATGCAATACAAATCCCTCTGGGAGGGGGGAGAATATCAACGCCACACGATTTTCTAATTACACAACAGGAAAAACAGCAACATTAGTAGTTGCAGCTCACAAATATGATGAATGAAGATGACACAACAAGCACACACAGAGAGACCACACATACACACTCGCAGTCACTGTGTCAAGTGGCTGCATTTTACAAGCCTTTTCCACATATTCACGGTATTCTCTCTCTGTCGCTCTTTCACATTTTTCTTAATGCCAACTGAGAAATTAAATGCACACGCAAAAGTGACACAGAAAATTTATTTAGCAGGCATTTCATTTACACCTCACTACCCCCACCACTCTCTCTCTCTCTCTGTCTCTCTCTCGCTTTCTCTCTCTCTCGCACTTTCTCTCTCCTGCCTTGTGGTTTTGCTATGTGGCTAAAAAGTGAAAAGCATGTGCATTGAGTTCAGACAGCGGAATATACGATTGCAGCGTGTGTGCATTTTTTGTAGCATACATTTTGGAGCTTAAAATGTTTGAGCTTGGCAATTGCTTGGCTATAAATTAATTCGATTTAAATGGAGTAAAAATTACTAAAATATGAAAAGCTTAACTCCTTATGCATATATATAAATAGATATCAATATTCACTGTTTGCCTCATTTTTCGATTCGATGTTCCTATGTCAGATATGTTTTCTAGTGGTCTAAAACTAATTTTTGTTAAGCTTCATTCAAATATGGAATAAAGCTAAAAGTCTGTTTGTCGAAAACGTGTCTTTTTACCGTGCCAATGGCAAGAAATCACATAATTGCTAAAGCATTAACATTTACCCACAAACAAGAACATTGCAATAGACAGAAAAATAAACTTCAGATCGTCCCTATACTGAATTCAGATCCAGAAAGTGATATACAAACTTATTTGTACTAAATT
The DNA here is from genome assembly GCA_958299025.2 of Drosophila histrio. Lineage (NCBI taxonomy): Eukaryota > Metazoa > Arthropoda > Insecta > Diptera > Drosophilidae > Drosophila > Drosophila histrio. Next base: position 13,347,896 of record OY729166.1, on the reverse strand, counting down.
TAACGTATTCCACATTTTCATTGCTGGAATGAGTTGTGTACTTAAAGTGTTTTGATATTGGGGATAATTTATAAATAATCGTTACACATTTTGATGCAAAGTTATAATTTCCCTGCACATGAATGAATGTTTAACTTGGTTTCCTTATCAAATGTACATTCGTTTCTTACTGAAAATTCTATTGTACATTCATATGTTTATTTATTTACTATACTTAACTTACCGAACGATTTCAAATGTCGACACAACCAGCTGTTTTAAATTATTTTGAATTTAAAGTGAAAGTTTGGAAATTAATGCAAATCAATTAGAATAATAGAAAGTTAAGTTAAGTTATTATTAATTATAGTTTCGCATTGCAGCTCTTCACAGCAAAGTCAGAGCTGCTCTCTATAAACTGAAATGGGTCATAAGTGCCTCTCTAAAGACTTCGCACCTATCAACCCTTTCAAGTACTTACAAGTACACTTGCAAGTAACTCAAAGTCAAGCACTCTCCACTCTTCCTTTGACTCGGCATCAATTTAAGTTCATATTATGTAGAATTGTTCTTTATTGATATATATATACTATCAACAATGATTCATTAAAATGCTTTCTCACGTAATATAATTCAATTGCTATCTCAAATAATGATTTGATAGAAGAGATCGAATCGGTATTGTTTTATGCATTCAACGATTGTACGAGCATTTTACCTGCCCGACAACGCAGTCAGCATGAAATATTTACATAAAATTAATCTTAATTTGTTGCGAACAGCAAACAAAAGGCAAAAAGGGGAGCTGGAACTGGAGCTGAAGTCGGGGCGGGGATAGAGAGGGGAAGTAGCCTGCTTAGTACGTGTACTTGTGTCTGCTTCCAATAAAGGCAACTTCCCCCGTACAGAGACAAAGGCAAACAACAATGGAAGAGCAACCCTTAACAAGTCGAAACAGGCATTCAATGATAGAACAAACAAGCCCCAAAGACAGAAACCCATTCTCTCCACACACACACACACATACACTTACATCGTCTGGCACATAATTTATAAATCACCACAAAAGTAATTGTAATTGTTGAATTATTTAAGCGACGGGCGGGCAATAAACCACAAATTTGCCTCAGACACAGGAAAAAAATGCGAACGTCGTTGACTTTACGGCTTGTTGACGACAAAGGCGGAGTTTGCTCCGAAGTTTCCTGCGAACCAATTAAAAATGTCTGCCTCGAAGTTGTTGTTGTACACACTCACTCACACACATGAGTAAATTAATGAGCTGCTTGAGAGCCTGTAGGCATACTCGAATGCGCTGTGAGGAGGGGCAGCTGCTGTCAAGATATAAAAATAATTTCAATACTTTTTCCGTTTGCCATTAAGAGCGTTTCCGGTTTGCCTGGACGCACATTTCCGCACAAGACTTCAGACTCGACAAATGGCAGAGGAGTCGGAAATGGATGAAAGGGAGGGAGGGGAAGAGAACTAAGAGAAGTCCATGAAATGGAGGCGGCTCTTGTTAGCTTTTTGGCCAAAAATACTTTTGATAATTAAAATTAATTAAGCTTGGCCCGAATGACGATGATAATGATGATGATGATGTGCAGGATTTGTGCAACACTAGCATCGTGCTACGTCTCGCTCATTAAATTAACGAGGCTGCAACACTGACCATTTCTTCAGACCAAAAAAAAAACGACTGTAATATCAATCACCAGCTGAAATGTGAGAAAATCGTAAAAATCGAAACATTCGCAAGGAAAATGGTTTTTGTGTGACGTTGGACTATGGCTATTGTTGTTGCTGTTGTTGTTGTTGTTGTTGTTGTTATCATTTCTCTGTTATTGTAAATCAATTAAAAATTTATATTGAGTCCTTTGTGTGCGTGTGTGTAACTGATACTGAAACTTGACTGAGTTGCAGCCTCTGAGCTGAAAGCAATATAATTTCCATTTATGCCGCCTGCCGCTGTAAAGAATGCAATGCTTTTTTAATTTTACACACACTCCCACACTCACACACAGACAGCAGCCACAGCACACGTGTATATGTGAGCCAGAAGTGTTCGTAAAATTGTTTTAATGCCATTGGGAAATGGATAGTCTAAAAAAAAAGAAAGTAAAAAGAGAATAATAAATGGAAGCAGGCCGAGGGTATCAAGCATCTCCATTGTCTGTGGTTTGGCATCAGGTTAATATCTTTATATGAGTGTGTGTGTGTGTGTGTGAGGGAGTAGGGTATTTTAATGCGTATATGTGTGTGCGCTATTGTTATACCCTGCTCACTGTAAAAAATTGGCATTGACGGGTGTTTTAAATGTCTGAAACAGAGTTAAGTCGATGCAACATCGAACCTGTAAGCTAGCTGGTTTTAAATATGCCTAAAATAAAGTAGATTAAGGAATAATTCCAATAGCGAATGAAGTTTTGACTTACGCACAGCTTAACCGTGTATTTAATGCAAGCCTTCAGATCAAGTTGTTGAAACTGCTTTTTTGTTGCTGCTGAACAATTGTGAATCATTTGTAAGTGGATTTAAGACCATAAAACGGGCACAACACGAGACAGACAACAGATGCAGAGAGAGAGACGGAAAGATTGAAGGAAAGAGACAGCAGAACTCTAGCAAAAAGCTTGTCAAACAAGCAAATGCAAAATGAATGATAGTTGACTACAGTTAGAAGTAGGAGCTTATACAAACGAGTAAAAGAGAAGGGGCGATAGTAGGTGGGAAGAGAGAGAGAGAGAGAGAGAGGGAGTGAAAGGACATGCAGAAGTAACAACAAGCAAAGCAGTAAATAAGTAAGTAAAGCAATGCGATGCCAAGTACAAAGAGCATTTGACATAATTTTGTAGTCCTTGTCATTTGTTGTCTATGGCAGGGACTGAAAAGTAGCCGAGATTCAATGACAGCACAAGCAGCTATATCTCCCTATCTCTTTCGCACTCACTATTGCTGTCTCAGCGACCCATGTTATGTAGTGTATGTGTATGGGATTGTGCAAGTTGTTATGAAAACAAAAACACAATGAAACGTGCCTATAAATTTTAAATAACCAACAAGAGGGAATGTCCCTCTCTCTTTCCCGTTCTCTACTGAGCGTGTTGCATCATAAATGAAAGCATGTGTGTCTGTAGTAGATTGTGCTCCAACTAACTAGACAAAGCGCCTTAAATTATGCCACGCAACGGTTCTGGCTCTGGCAAATAAGACAACTAATCATCCTTTGTTTCCCTCTTTTCAGGTATCGCAATGGCGACATCGTAAATGTCAATGATACGGATCACTATGAGGGCGGTAATTCAGAGAATGTTGCTCTGGTCATAAGGTCCACCAACAAGGACGATATCGGCAACTATACTTGCCAGCTCTCAAATTCCATTGGCAAGGGAAATTCCGAGCAGCAAATCGAACTCGATGTCCAATGTAAGTGAATCAGATGTAGTTACTTTATTCATTTAAGGGTATTTTTGGTTAAGTTAGTCCGACAAATTAGGTATAGTCTTATCAAACTATTTACTTTACTAGTTTTGCATTGTTATTTTTAAATGAAATTATTAATTCAACAGTTGCAAGCTTAACAAATACATTTAAAATAGAGTTTAGAGAAGTATTTACTTTATAAAATAGTATAAATTATATATTTATAGTAAATAAATATTGAAAGTTAATTTGAAATATTAAAACAACATCAAATTTTAAATTTCTGACTAAATTATTTTAATCTTAAGGATAAAGACTTTAAAATATCTCTCGAAATCTATAAATACAATTTATTTTACAGATGTGCCGGTTGTTGAGGTGCAAATGATACCCGAGGGACCCGTCAGGGAGAGCGATGAATCGAATGTTACCCTCGTCTGTAAAATTCTCGATGCGAATCCTGCGGTGTTGACCAAAGTTCGTTGGTTTGCGAACTCTACGCTGCTCAAGGAGCTTCCCGATTGCTACGAGACAAGAGTAAGTCCCCTCTTTATTTCGCTTGGTCACACTCTTTAACACTGATCTCTCTTTCTGACTTTTTTAGGAGGACCTGTGTCACATTGATCCCAGTAAGCTTCTCTTGGAGAGCATTGGCCGCGGCTTTTTCTACAACTATTCCTGCCAGGGCTACAATGCAGCCGGCTGGGGAGAACGCAGCGAAGACAAGGAACTCATGGTGAGACATAAGATGGCCATAGCTCCTGTTTATCATAGTTAATTCCATCTTCTTCCTCTTTACAGGTGCATTATGAGCCAGGACCTGCCACACTATCACACTTTCCACCTATTGCTATTAAGAAGAAGAGCGTCATCTTCTATTGCTCCGTGGATGATCCGGGCTATCCCGAATCCAATAGGTTTGTAGATTCACAAGCCAACAGCAACACCTCATACAACACACAACAAACACCACAAATTGCCTACCACACGGTTCAAGCCTTGCAACCGCATGAGGCAGATGCCGCCATCGAGGCGTTGCTGCTGCAAAAGCAACAAGAACTGAGGGAAAACCAGCAACAAGAACAATTGCTTGATCCCAAACACATATCATCCACATTGGCATCCTTATCCAGATTGTCCAGCATTAGCACAACCCGTTCAGCTCTTGATATTAAAGAAACGCATGCTCTAATCGATTTACATTTGAATCATTCCCTTTGTACATTGCTCACGCTCACCACTTACACGCCACAATCACAAATCTTAACCCTCTATACGGGCCATGGACCACCACCATACCACGACTATCATTCATCTGATTCATCTGCATCCGCATCCGCATCTGCATCCGCATCTGCATCTGCATCCTATGCACTCTACCGCAAAATGGGTAAATTCATGTATGTGGCTCAAACTGTCCCGCAACCCAACAGATATCGCTGGATGCGCGGAGGGCGTGGTCCCCTTCAGGATATTGTCACCAAAGAATGGACCGTGGAACCAGTTGGACTGGACAGTCGAACCAACTACTCGTGCTATGCGTACAATGAGGGTGGCAAGGGCGTAATGGCCACAGTCAATTTGGAAGTACATGCCCCGCCATTTTTCATCAAGAACATGCAACCCTATACGGGTGTCCTTCACTCCGTCTCCAACTTCAATCTCACCTGCCGCATCGAGTGTGTGCCACGTTGTGAGATCGCCTGGTGGAAGAATGGCGTTCCAATTGACAAGAATGATTCGCGTTACTTTGTCAAGGAAAAGTATATGGACGCCTCACCGGCCACTGGCGATTTCGAGAGTATGCTCTCCGTTTTGGTAAGTAATCTCCCTCCCATTTCTGACCCATCAACCAGTCAATCAACGGACAAGCTAACCCTTGACAATTGATATGCCATTCATTGTTGGCGAATGCTCAAAGTCAAGCAGAATATCTGCTTCAGGGAATTGCATATTAGAAGTGAACTCAATAGCAATAGAGCTGGAAAATGGAAACGTTAACTTCGTTAAATACAAATACATTCTAATGAGTTCATAGTTTCCTAAACTCGGTAGCCGAAAAGAAGCTTACATAAACTAAGAATTAGTTGGAATACATTTAGTACTAGCTCGAATTTTCGAAAAATAATTAGTATTAATCGAGAACTGGTGCTCAGTTTATATGGTTTTTGAACAACAATCTAAAGTTAAACTCAAGAACTCTTCATCAATATTTTCCTCACTAAGCTTTAAGCTTGTTACATTAACTGAACTGAACTAGTACTCATTAACTTAGCTTGGAAGTATTGACTGTTTTCGTTCTATTAATTTCCCATTAATCCTTAAGCATCTCACAAGCTCTTAACTATAAATAAATAACTAGTTCAATAGTTTGCCAATCAATGCTAGCAATCCAAAGTTAACAACAACAATTAGTGAACACAGCTTGAGAAAATTTCAGACAGTTTTCTTCTTATTACTTGCCCGTCCCTCTCACTTGCTGGTATTTCATATTAAGCATATGTGAAACCAATTAAGATATCAAGTAGAGACAACGAATCGACTCGTATCAATTACCTATTAAATCCACTTGTGTCACATGAACCAGTTTTCTCATATATGTATCGACGCGTTTTTACAAATAACTGTCAATGCAATACGTAATAAAATCCCAATTAATTTGAATTGTATTACTTGTCTGGCAAAATGAAATAAAGGGAAAAACAAGACGTGTTTCACCTGCAGACAGAACCACAGACAAAGTCTGAGTATCAAAAAAAATTCATCCCCAATTCACGTAGCTGACATATTTCCATGTTCTATATTCGCGTATTTCTTTTCATTCTTGTTTTTCTTTCGCATTACAGCACTTCAATATGTCAAATTTTCCAAATAAAAAATTCGATTTCGAATCGGATAACGCGAAATACATGTGCATATCGACGGCAAATGCGGTGGGGCCGACAGTAAATAGCACCACCTACTTAAGCAGTGAATGTGAGTATTTCATTTGTTCCCTTTATTCTTATGACAGTCACAAGACTTTCCATCTTCTTTTCTATTCTATTCTATTCTATTCTGAATGCCTCCTTCAGACGCCCCCGTTAACATCAGCGTATCGGAGAGCACTGTCTATGTTCAGGAGCATCATATTCCAATGCGTGTCATATGCAAATCGCAAGCTAATCCGGGTAAGTGAATTGACAGTTGTATATTCCTCAGCGGCAGCTGCTTTTACTATGACGTTATTTTGCTCCAATAGAACCCTCGTATGAGTGGCTGTATCCCAACAAGACGGTTACCATGGGCAACACCCTGATTATCAATGATCCCATCAAGCGCAATGATACGGGCATCTATAGATGTCGTGCCTTCAATAAGCATGGGGATCGCACCGCAGAAACATTTATCGATGTGCAGTGTAAGTATTTCATAAGTGTAGGAGTTGAAATGGTCTTGGATGGAACGTTGTAATTATCTTTTGGTCTAAAGCTAATTGAGCAAAACTTTTCTTTCTGCTACATTTCTTCAGATACGCCGCGTTGTGAGATTGAAAGGCGAGAGATCGATGACCAGGATACACTAATTTGCACAGCGTACGGAAATCCTAATGAGGTGAGTACTTCTCTCTTCCATTTCGGACGTGACGCTAAGGGTCGTTGCCAGACAGTGGAAAAAAATTTGAGTTGGCAGGGAGATAAAAAGCTTAGGAAGCAAGACGCAACTGAGATACTCTACTGTAAATGAAGAGCTGGAATTCAAATGGATAAGCAATCAATATTTTTAAATTGCATTGAAGTTAATGAATATATTAGAAAGTCATATTAAATTTAAAAAATATATACACATATGTGTATTAATTACTGTATTATATAAACAAATAATAAGTCAAATTCTCAATGAGATTTTCATTAGATATTTCAAAAGTGAGTTTATTAATATGGGAACAACTAAAACCAATTATTATAATAATTTGGTGAACTAGATTTATATTTTTATATAACAATGAAATCGATTCTTTTGAATCTACATAGGTTAATCAATATGGCTTGTCAAACTTGACCATTGTTTAGATATACCCTTAGCTAGGACAAACTTACATACGAACGCCCACACACACACATACACAACTCCGCATATCCTCAACACACGTTAGCACATACTATCACACATATACACTCACACACACACATACACTCACACGCCCGTTGCAGGCCATCGAAATGGCAATAACGATAGCATTTCAATTGTGGTACCTCCTGGTGGGAGTTGCCAATGGGTGGAAACGGATGCTGCTAACCCAGCTGGGAGGCTGCCATTTTTTCTCCCAGTTTTTTCGAGTTTTTATTTATGCAGGTAGCTGCAAGAATTTTCAATTTTATGAGTTTACCTTTTGGCCGGGAAACGGATCTGCTGTCGGCAGCAGCTACAGCTACAGTTGCAGCCAACTCGACTCCCAACTTCAGTTTGGAGTTCGCACTTTTTGCCATGCCGCATAAATCAGTGCAGCATTCTGCTGTTTCTTCTCTCTCTCTCTCGCTCGCACTCTCCCTCTCTCTGTCTCTTTCTGCAATTGCATTTGCTTTGGCGTTACTTGAGTTAAAGCGTGCCTGGCGATTAAGCTGGCGGTGGTGTGGGGAAAGGGTAGAGTGTGGCTAGGAAAGGGGTTGGGGGGAATAAAGTAACCTGCAGGTTGGCCCAAAGATTTATGGCCACGCACAGGCAGGCAGAGGATGTGAAGTGAGGCAAAGTCGCTGGCTCGTAATTATTTGATTGGAAATTATTCAACGGGCGTAAAGTTAAAATTTAATAATCGGGCATGCAATCAGAGGAAAAGATTGATGCGAATTGAAACTGGCTGCGCTTGAATGAAGCATTTAAGGACATGTGCGAACAGATACGGGTACATGAGATTAAGGATGTTCAACAGGGCAAAACGGGTGCATTTTGTAGCTATTTAAAATGAAGATCATACTCATACATATATTAATGCATTTTGAAATAAGCATTAGAGGATATTTATGAGTAGATAAGTTTACTTGAAAATATGAATATTAAACTGGTCAAATAGGTACATTTGCAGTTCAATTTAACTCATTAAACTATCGAGTATAGTATTCTTAACTGAGGGATTACAGACAGATTTAAGATAGTAAATTTAATTAGATTAATGATAATCATAAATTATCCTAGGCAACTTTTAATAATGAATAATTTGCTAATATTATATATATATATATATATTACTGCATAGAAAGCAGAGACAGAGACTGCAGTTATTGAAGAGATTTTTGCGTAAGATTTACAAGAGTTTTGTCCAAAATTGACAGCTGCTTTTCATACATAAATGCATAATATTGTAAATTATTAAAATTCCTACATTAATACAAATAGCTGCTTAACAGTATTAGACATCAATTGCGATTCGTCTTTCGCAAGGAAAGGCGTATATAGTAAATATTAAATCTTATTGGTCAAGTGGTAGGCTTCAAGTGCAGTTTGCCCCCTGGCCATGTTCATGTCATTGGGCAAGAACTCAAGAGCTGGCTCCGCAAAGTTTGGCAAGCGCCCGAAACTCAAAAGAAATATTGCAAGGCCAAGTAAAAGCAACAACAGGCAGGATTGCCAAAGTGTAGAGTGTAAAGCCAATAGGCTACCAGACTACATGGAAATGGTAGAAAAAATGCATAAATAGATGTAGAACAGAAAAAGGAGAGGGATTTTACTCAGGTCTTGCATAGGTAGAAAAGGGTTTATATGTGTTGCGACTCTCTCTCTATTTAACCCTCATTCATTTTCTCTTTCCACCACTTTGCAGGCCGATTTTTCATGGTCAATTAAAGCTGAAAATGAAACAGTCGAATCGTTGGGCAGCGGCGACAAGAAGACTTTTGTGGACAAAAGCTTTTACATACTGCAGGAGGATTATGCCATTGCTAGGACCTATCGATGTGTGGCCAATAATACTGTGGGTCCCGGTGCATTCTGCGAGGTTGAAGTTGCTGGTGAGTTAAGATTGAGATTGGATTGCATTTAAAAATATCCATAAGCTGTGTAGAGAAGAGGAAACGGAAGCTGATTACTGTCAATATTTGCTTCATCTGTTTCCGCTTTCCGGTGCTCCTTCATTTTTTTTTTATGTTTTGTTGATGCTCTGCATAAAATGGTGGCTAGCTGCTTCCGCTTTAAACTAAAATGGCGGCCACGTTGCTGGCGTTCTGGCAATTAGGGAATTGTTTGCCACCCAACAACAGACCAGCAATTTCTATATTCCCTACCACAAACCCCCTTCTTCCAATTCCACCCCTTCCCCATCGATTACCTGTTCTTTTAACATGCACCACGTTTTATTACAACCAACGGAAATTGATTTTTGCGTTTTTTCTTTACGTTTTACGAAAATCAGTTGAGTTTTTCTTCTCTTCTGCTTTTTCTTTTATGCGCTGTGATTTCTTCCTGCAGCTGCTTAAGTCGTTTTTTTTTTTTTGGCAAAGGTTTTCAGCGATTTTAATGCTCGCGTCCCTCCCATTTTACTATGTCCACTTACTAAGCCACTTTTTATTTCATTTCATTGATTGAATTGAAATTGAAATTGAAATTTGACAGCTGATGACGCCAGCATTTTCTTTTTATTTGGCCCACTTCAGATTTTAGTGCTTTTTTAGTTGCTTTCCCCCGACGAGCTGATTTATGATCGATTAAAATATAGAAATGTATCCCTAGAACTAAATTCAATTCCTCCCAGTCATATTCATAACTTCGACCGTTCTTATTATTTACATGCAAATTTCAACTTTTCGGTTTTCTATTATTATATTGACAGCTGGTTCAGCACTTTATGTTTGGTGGCAAGGTAAAAAAGACCCAAGAAGTTCTCTTTTTCTTTGTCCCTTCTTCATTTTTTTGTTTATCGCTTGTGAGTTTGAGAAATTAGTTGAGTTTTACCCAAAATTGTTGCTAGATTGGGCAACCCGTTTGGTGATATGGATCCTGTTCTCTCTGTGTATTAACCTTTCTATTTGCAACATTCCTATCTTTCCCCCTCTGTGCTTTTCAAATTTAATGCTAATCCACTTTTTTCATGCCTCACTAACGCCGCTTTTAATGAATTAGTGCGACCAAAAAGTAAGTAGATGCATGCAAAACTATTAGTAAATTAATATACAAATTCCCAGCTATTTTTAAAAATACACACAGTAAACACTCGCTACTACAAATAAAACTTAACAACTCATACTGTCAAAGATATTTAAAAGTATTTTTGAAAACAAAATATATGTTGAAAAGAAACTCAAATACATATTACAGCTTATACCACGTATTACAGATACATGATTAGGGTCAGAAATACTCTGGACGGTTTAGTTTTAAATTCTCTTTGGCAAAATGAAGTGTTAATAATTGTAAGCAATTTGAGTTTAATTTCCAAATCATTGGGGGATAAAAGAATAATAATTTTGATTTAATCTTTGATAATGATTTTATATATCTATGCAATAAATGAGGAAGTAATCAGCCAAATCAGATCTAAATACGTTTATTTGCCCTAAAAACTATGCTACACTTTCTATCAATTTATTAATTTAAGTAGATATCAACGGAACACTGTTTTTCTATACATATATATAATAAATATTTAAAAAATAGCACATCACTACAAAATAAAATTCTCCTTAAGATTTATGCAACAAAAGTGCCTTAAAACGATTATTTAAAACCAAACACCAGATGGCGCTGCTAAAATAGTTAAATGCTCGCTTACAAATGATGCAATGACCGACTACTAAAGCCGCAAATGCCGCTGCTGCCACTGCTGCCATGCCACATTCTTATGCTAATCCACATAAGCAGACACACACTCACACAGAGGATACACGCACACAGACAGACACTTAAATAGAGACCGAACTAAAACTAAAAGCCGCCATTTTTCATTTGTCGCTCTCTCGCTTGTTTAATTGCATAAGATAGGAAGTAGATTGCGGGCTTAGTGGTTCGTTGGGTGGTTGGGTGGGTGGGTTTAAGGAGCGGTCGCTAACTGCTAAATGTTGTTGACACGCGAATCCACACGATGAATAGCTCATAACATATGTGAATATACTCAGAAAACAAATACATACACGGGATAAATGCTGCCACGAAACAAAGCCAGCTGCCACATAGGATGGGTACGAGAATAGAGATCGAGTGAGAGAGGTGTAGTGCATGCTGTGGCAAAGACAATTCATTTGTTTGGATGATAAACAGCTGAATTATAGCAAATATGGAAAACAATGAGAGGCGACTGCTACGGCGACGGCGACGGAGAGGCAACGCGTGAAGGATGCTGCTGCCAGCTGCCTAGCATAGTTTCCATAAGACAATGGCATATTACGTGGGCGTGACAGGGCTGCATAACCAGGGAGGGAACGGGTGTAGGGAATGGGGTTACTTTTGTAAGTAAAACATGCGATGCATTTGTGTGCGGAACTGAAGCCGGAGGTCTGCAATGGCAAAACCATGTGACAAGTTGATAAATTAAAGTTGCCTGACAGCCAGCAACTGCAGCAGCAGCAGCCACATGCTGTACAGTCAGTCAGTGAGTCACTCAGTCAGTCAGTTAGTCAGTCAGTGAGTCGCTCAGTCAGTCAGTCAAGCGGCTAAGTAGGCAGCCATTGGGCTTAGCTCTGATGTGAGTTTGTTCTAAAGAATTGCATGATGTACGAGTATTTCTCCCCCTTACGACAACTTTTGTTAAACTTTGCTTTAAGTTTTGCTCTACACAAATATATTAATGCCGATCTCTTTTCTCTCTTTCCTCCATTCTCTATCTCTTTCTGTCTCATACGATTTTCTCCTATACAGAACAATTGGCCTGGTGGCAGCGTTGGGACAAAACGACACTCATTATACTGGTTGCCGCCATATTGGCCTTATTGCTGGCCGTCATCATTATTTGTTGCATAATTATTTGCATATGCCGTCGCCGTCGGCGTCAGGATAAATGTGAGTACAACAACAACTACAAGTGCCATTTGACTTGGCCAAACAGTCAGTCGTTTTTGGCCATATTATGGAACTGTTCCCCTAGCATAGTCTTAGGCAATATTAAAAGGAAAAGCGAAAACGAGATTAAGTTAAACCTATGTATAACCGTTTACTTATAACATATTTACCACACCCGACTTACCAACTTTAATTCAATATTTTTCGAATATTTTATCATAATTTATTTCAAATTGATTTTATTTGAAAATTGCCTTCGCTTTCGACTATTGCATGTGCATTTCTCTACTGCCTCGCAGCATGCTCAACTCAAATTGAATCAGGTTACAGGACACTGGCCTTAGTCTGTAATACCCTTGACTTGGCTATATCCTCACTATAACTATTTGTTATTCTATTTAAGTTATTATATTACCATATGCATTTCAAATCGCTTTGCTTTCTCGCTCTTTCCCTCTGCGGCCCTTATAAGTAGGCCAGCATGTTTTCATTTTGTTTGTACTCGTTTTAATTACTGATTTAAGGCTTTGCTGCGCTGTGCCTTTGACTATTATTATGTTTTTGCCAGTAAATTGCAAATTTTTATTTAATATGTGCGACAAACGGCAATGATAAGTTCATACAGGGTGCTGCAGTTAGAGAACCGAGTCTACCTCAACTCTTAGTATAATTTGTATTGAAACAAACTCGGTAAAAATGAATAGTGAAACGAGTACTCGACACCCTGTCTCTACTTGGCCATTAATTCATATTTACATTTGGGAAAATTGTTGAATTAACAAAAAAGCAACAAGCATAATTATAATTAATAATTATGAATTTTATTTTATTTTCCTTATTTTTTTATATTTTTCAATTATACATATGAATGCGTATTTGTGTAAACAACACCAACAACAATTTTGCTTGGCTGCATCCCTGTCGAATGCTTGAACAACATCATACACATTCAACAACCACAACAACAACAACCTCATCTGCGGAACATCAATGCAAAATTAATAAAATATATTAACAAAATGAAATGTGTACATTAATTACAATGCCACAACAATAACAATATTAACAATTACAAAAAATACAACTACAACTAATTAACAACCACAACGAACTACAATAAATTTCCTCTATTCCCCAATGTTTTGATAACATTTTCTTTTTTTGCATTGCCTGCAACATTTTTAATTAATTTCGCCTGCCAACTCTCACTATAACTCGTACATCTATCTCTATCTATCGATCTGTTTGACTCTTACACATGTGTATAATATATATTGTTGTCTCTCTGCTGCTTCAATTAATAATTGCTCGCTGTAACCACAACAACTACTACAACAACAACAACTACAAACAACCACAAACAACAACATTATAATACGCTGCTTTCAATGCTAATCAAAACTCTTCACACACACCCAAAACACATCAACATCTACAAATAACAACGACAACAACACAATCGACAACAACAATAACAAACAAACAAAATTGTCATTTGATTTAAAATTCATTTGGTAAAGATCATACGGAAGTATCCATTAGTGCCAATCAAAGGTAAGTGCTACTTTTCTTTTTCATATTCCACCGACTTTACAAGTATTTAAGTAACTTTTTGTGATATAATTTAATTAACTTTTGATTTTGTTCACTTAAAAAATATTTGAAAACCTTATACAATTTTCACAAGTAACCTTTGGGAAGAATTAAATGCGTAATTGGCTTATAAGTTCAAAATATAACTTAATTAGCTAAACGAGAGAAGTAAAAAACAAATATATAAAGACCTGAGAATTAAAGTAAGCAGAGCTATCATTCAAAATATTCTATTATGTTCTATAACAACTCTAATTTAAGTGCCACTTTTCAATCAATTCTTTCAAAATTGATACGTTGACTCAATTTTAATAAACAAATATAGTTTCAAATCTACATGGTTTATAATTTACTTTGAATATGGGGAATAACTTCAGGAATGAACAATCACAACTTATAAATAAATCAGCTAAATAAAGCGTTAAATCCTACAATGAAATTCTTAAAAAAACGAATGTAAGCTATCCCAAAAATTACGCAATTTTTACAATAAATTTCCTTCTTATTTGTAAGCATCCACTTTGGCCAAAATCAGTTAGGGATTACAGAATGGGATTTACAAACAAGTAAATACATATTTTTAGGGAAAGCATATCTTAAATCAACAAAATTTAATTCTGCTATAGGTACTTAAAAATTGTATAAACTTTCAAATTTAAATTATTTCCAAATTGTTAAAAGAAATCTTAAAATAATGTTTATTAAAACTTAAAGCTAGCATGTTTTTTTACGCTTAATAATTAGACTAAGATTTGCCTATTTTAAACCACATTTTATCTTTTAATTTCTCATATTTTTTTCCATGCAATTTTACCATTTTTTGTTGCAATTTTTGCTAAATGTGCGCACCCAACAACAACAACATGCAAACAACAACAAAAAACATACACAAATGTAACGTTTGTTATAAATATATATATTTGTATTTCTATCGTGTGTGTATTTGTTATACTCGTAATCAATTGTTGAACGCTTTGCTTAATTCAAACACACGCTAACAACAACTGCAACTGACTGCAACACACACGCTCATATATACACACACACACACTCACACTCACTGAATACAGCGTGCTATCATATCAGCCGGTGCAGCCGCAAGTAGGCGTGGCACTGCCCATACAAGAGACAACAGCAGCCACATTGTTGCCGGCAACGTTATTGCCACCGCAGCAACAACAGCAGCAGCAGCAACAGCAGCTAAAGCTGGCCGCAACGGAGAACAACAATGAGCTGGCCACGCCCCCGCCCACAGAGCGCAATTGTGCACTGCATGCCACAGTGCCCAAATCGCCGCCACGCTGGCCACTGCGGCCAGGCGTCATGTTGCACGTGAGCAGCGACACCAAAGAGAATCTCGCCGTGAATCGCATGACACTCAAACCGAATTCAAATCCAAATGCGAGTCAATTGTCGGCGCAGTTAAGTGCCGTGCTGAATGATAGTCAAACTAACTCAAATAGCACAATGCTAACCGATGTGACGGTGATGGAAACAGCAGCAGCAACAGCAGCAACAACAACAACAACAACAACAACAGCAGCAGCAGCATCAGCAACAACCACAGCGATAGCAGTAGCAGCCGCTGCCGCAGCGAAACGTAGACTGATAAAGACTAATCCGAATGACATTGCCTTGCCATCGACAGATGCCACAGCAGCTGAGGCAATGCCCGAGCTTACCGCATGCCTGGACAATCCGATTGCAACCTCAACAGCAGCAACAGTTGCCACAGCAACAACAGTAGCAACAGCTGCTGTTCCTGGCGGCATGCAACGCATTTGGAACTTTGTCTTTCGACGAGCGAAACGAGAACAGGATGACGATGGCATCCGGGACAGTCAGCGCAGTCATGTTGGTCTGTTGCAGACATTTTGGCGAGGGCGTGGCAACAACGAGTCGCCGTTCGCAGCGCAGCATCGCCTCAAGGGCATTCGTTGCAGTGGCAGTGGTAAAAATAACAACAACAGCATACCCTATGACTCTGCAGACAATAGTTAACTTATGATTTGTATTTTTTATTTATCATTTGCATCTTTTATGTTGCTACTCATAACGCACACACACACACAACTTCACGTATCGCTAGTCACCTACAAAAAGACGCCCACAGTAACAGCAACAACAGCAACTAATTCACCAACAACAACAACATCAGTCACAGCAACAACACCGTCAGTGACAACTTGCAGTCCCAGCAGTGTCCCATCACATGTCTCTGTGACATTTCAAGCGCCTTCATTAGACAAGACACCGCCAATGGACGCCGCAGCAACATCAGCAACATCAGCAGCAGGAGCAGCAGCAACAGCCCACGTTGGGCCTGGCTTGGAGCCAACACAGCTGCAACCGCAGCGGGGCATACTCAAGTGTCCTACGCCACCGCCGCGTCCCCCGCCACCAATATTGCCGTTGCGTCGTGGCCCTGGACAGCAGCAACAGCAGCAGCTGTTGTCCAGCCGCGGCAGCAACACGAGTATTCCCCGCGGCAACAACAGTCTGCCGCCGCTACTCAAACGCACCGTTGTCGTCTGCCCGAGTCGAGTCGAACGCGTTCAAAGTAAGAAGAAACTCACAAGTCATTCTCATATATACGTCTCATATACTCATATTCATTCCCCACTCACTCATTCATTTCCCACTCATCCATTGCTACTAGTCAATTCATAAATCATTTACATTGATTACGTTTCTCAATTGAATTCCATGCCCCTCGTTTCGTTGCCTGTTTATTAATATACATTCTGCAATATTCTCCACGAATATCTTATCGTGACTTTCCTCTATCTATGAAAAGTTATTAAGCAAAGGTGACTTGCCAAATGGAACAACCTTATTTCGTCTCTCCCTTTGCGAAAACAAATCCCAGAACGTACTTATATGAAATTCCAGCTTTCAAGTTCGCAAATTCAATTTCGGAAAAGCAATTGTCGGCTTAGTGAAAAATGCTGAATAGCTCTTAGAGGGGGATTTGAGGGGATTACTAGAAAATATGTATATTCGTGTAATAAATGGAAATATTAGAAATAGTATCATCCTAAACATTTCTTAAAATTGTATTTTGAAAGAATATTTGCAGGGATTAATATAGAATTTATATAAATAAAGTACTTACCAATATTTCTGAAATACACAAGTAGATTTCTAATAATCCACAGAAAGGAAATCTAGAGAACTACTTTTAGATTTATAAATGATAATCAAACAATATTCTTAAGTGAAAATGTGATCTCTATTATTTGCAAATTAATTGAGCTTCTCAATAAACAAAGAAATACTTTGTAGGACAGTCTTCGTTTATAATAATGCCCAGCCGAGCCAAGTACTTTACATTTGTCTCCATCCATTTTACATACTTGCTATGAAGTTCCCCTCACATCATCCATCATCAAAATCCCACATAAACATTGTAAATACTCTAAATTGAACTGTGAGCTATCTATCCTCATTTTCCTAATCTGTATCTCTTTGTACCTCAACTTATCGCTGTAAGTAATTTACTATAATGAATCGAATCACGAGGTGCTCATTTAAACAAGCGAGAAAGAAAGATAAAGAGAAAAGACAACAACAAGTAAGAGAAACACTATGAAATGCTCGAAATTCAACATCATCAAAATTGTTTTAATACTAGAGCGACAAAGAAGAACATCAGCTAACGCAATCAGCAACTTGTCATTAGTTAAACTATCAATGTTCCTAATAATACTTTACTATATACTTTATAAACTTATTTTATTTTCTATTTGTTTGTGTTTTCGTCTTGCACTTGTTCAATGTTTAAACTTTGCCTGCTTGTGAATTGTCCTGTGTTCAAGTTTCTGCATGACTCTTAAAAAAACTGATTAAGAAACTACTTAAAATAAAATCTTAAACTTAATGATATTTTAATTATGTAACTATAATTTGTATAGGCTTTCGATTTCTAGGTATTACCAAAGAAAACAAAAAAGAGAGAAAAACTTTAGTTTAACTTTAGTGTAATGATTTCTAGTCTTAATACTTTATGATTTTATGATTGACTAATTGACTTTTCTTCTTCTTTTTCAATTTTTCCAAATATTTTCGTTTACAATTATCTCATTTGTTCTTCTGATTTACCAAAATCGTCGCAACAACAAAAATAAAAAAAAAAACCAAACAAATAAAACACTATTCAATTGTTATGAATAAAAAACAAAAACAAAACGCAACGCTAATCGCCAAATCAACCGATCCGTATACGTATACTACTTATATAGTACACGACAAGTCATCATCACTGGGGGATCCATTGACGGAACCTGGCGAGTATGAGAATCTACCGTTTCATGGTCTGCAAACGGCACCTAACAAGGTATAGTTGTCTTTATTGTTTATTCCACCTAAACTAGATTTGTTTAATATACACACTTACACACACACACACACACGCACACACACAACGCATCCACACACTGCGCTAATATCGTAATATTGCCTATATAAAAAGTTTGATCTTAATCGTATTAAGTAAATATGTATAAGTCGAAGCTTTGTCTCTTTTCAATGTCTATCTCTATCACTGTCTCTATAATATTGTTTTGTTATATATTTACTATTAGTTTACTATTTGTTTTACTCTGTTCATGATATAAGTATACATATACATATAGAGAGTACGTCTATCTTGTCTATCTACGAATAGTATTTATATAACTATAGCGTAACCTTAAAGCTTTTCGCTTTTCCCATTTCCATTTGCCTAATGATGTCTCATTCATCATTCATTTGTCATTTCAATGTCATTTTTTTTCTTGTCCTTCATTTCTTTACTTCCTTTTCCTTTCGACATCAAAAAATCAAGCATATCCGTTTCAGTTCTTTTTTTTTAGCAAAAAGAAAAACAAAACGAAATGTTACCAAATATAATAATAATAATGATTTATGTGTCGTCAAGTGAATTTTCTTGCCTTTCATTTCTCTTGGCTTTGGTTTTTATCTTAAGTTCTCAAATTGTATGCAATTAGGCATATATATATATATATATTTTAATAATTGTATTTATTATATCATTTGTAGTTTGTAACGTGTAGCTTGTAAGTTTCTTATAATTTAGTTATATTTTTAATTTAATTCAAATTTAAACAAACATTTACACATTCAATTTAGCAAGTATGCGAGCCGACCGGAGTGTAATAATAAAAAGAAACTTAAAGTGATAAAATTAATATTATGAAAATTAGAAATTAATATACAACTTTGAGAACTATTTGTCTTAAAGACCCAATGATAAAGACGTGAAGATTACTTCAATGATCTTTGTTTACAGTTTAGCGAGACTTGTAATTATGTTAACTACTAACAATGGGAGAAAATAGATATATGATGTCAAAATCTGAGAAAGTACAGATACATTTCTAAGATTGGTTATAACTTTATCACTTTATTATATCTATACATAATCTATCCACTTAAAGCGAGCCAAAATATTTCTGTTTAAATCAAAATTTGACTTGTACGTAATCTATCTATTTGAATTGATTTTTCTATCAATTAATAAATCTTTGAGTGATTTGTATACTCAAAGAGAGCTCTCAGGTAAAATGTATAATCATAATAATAAATAAATAAAGTCATTTATTTAGTTGGTATCTTTGATTGTTAGATAGATAGATAAACTTTCTATTGCTGATTTACACAACATTATTCTAGACCTTAGTGTTTCTTCATGCTATTATCATTGGGTCAGGAGAGTGTATTCTGATAAAACAAGTTCTATCAAAACTATCGTTAAAGTGAAGTACTTAAAAATATCTGTAAATGTAAATAATAACTTATTAATAATAAAATAATAATAATACTCCCATTCAACTCGCATATTTATCTTACATTCCACATAATTGAAGAACACAGTTTTCTCAAATGAATACTATTGCCATCCATGTTGTTTCGCTAGTTTCGACACATATTTGTTTAAAACACATAACAGTTAACAACAATTCACCCACAACTAATTAACTCGTAACTCAAACTCTAACTGTAATTCTAATTGTAAATCTGAAAACTGTAACTCGTAACTAACTGCAATCAAAAACAGGGCCATAACTAACCGAAAACTA
This sequence comes from Drosophila histrio, assembly GCA_958299025.2. NCBI lineage: Eukaryota > Metazoa > Arthropoda > Insecta > Diptera > Drosophilidae > Drosophila > Drosophila histrio. Next base: position 13,327,857 of record OY729166.1, on the reverse strand, counting down.
ATCGAATGTTCTCTCTTTTAACGCTCTTAACACGCTGCCAATGCTGAATTCCATCGCATGTATCCGCATCCGCATCCGCAACTGTATCCGCATCCGCATCCGCATCCGCAGTTCTCTACTACCCCTACCAATTTTAATAACAACACAAATGTGGTGCGCGTCGCTCCACGACCCAAGAGACTCAATGGAAATATTGGTCCAGCCATGAACAACCAGCAGCAACATCACCAGACTCTACAACATCCGCATCCTCAACAGCAGCAGCAACATTACTACGACCAGCAGCAGCAGCAGCAACTGCTGCAGCACCAGCACCAGCAACAACAACAACATCAGTACAACACTTTGCAGTACGGGCGTGGCTGCACAGTCCCGCCCCCTCACAATCGTAGCATGGATCAGCTGGAATCGAGCTCAGATCAAATACAATACAATCTAAGCAATTGCTTTCCCAAGAGTTACACCGAATACTACCAGCAACATCATCACCAGCAGCAGCAGCAACAGCAGCATCAGCAGCAGCAACAAACACAGCAGCAATCGTCGCAGCAAACGCAGAAATTCCACACGAATTCTGCATCAAATGCTCAACTTCTGAATGCCATTGAACACGATTATCAACCCACTTATGCGGTGGTTGAGCGCATCCCACCGCCACCTCCCGCTCCCAGTTCAGCGCTGCTCAATACGAATCCCTTTCTGGCAGCAAGCAACTTCAAGAAATACGATGCTGCAGGCGGGGAACTACTGGGCAGCATGCAACGTGGCAAGCGCGGCAAGGCGGGCAGTTTACTGGAACGCATGGACATGGATAAGAAATTCTACTCTCTAAAATTCCCTAATGGTGGAAATAAACTCAAGAAACCAGCGTACAATTTGAATGCATCGTTGGCAACGACATCGGCGACATCGACGACAACGGCGCCAAAGTGCAAGAGGCATCATTCCTTTGCTGGCGGTAGCCATGGCGATATTGAATCCAATGGCAAGCCCATGCGCCTGTACGATCCGCCCGTCTACGAGAATGTGGCGGACAAGTGCGGCGGCGAGTTGGACATTGAAATGGGCGGTGACGGCAGCAGCAACAGCCACAGCACAGCACACAGCAGCAACAAGGCTGGCAATTTGAATTTGAATCTGAATCTTAATCTTGCCACAGTGCAGCTGCATACACAGCCGTCACATGCTGGTGGGCCAGCTGCTGTCGTCTCGGCGAGCCACAAGAAGAAACATCACCATCGCCAGCACCAGCAAAAGGCTGATGCCCAAGCAGGCGCCGGAATCGGAGCTGACTTTCAATTAATGGAGCCCGAACGCCTTAGCATTTATCGCAGCGATTCGGGCATTTCCAACAGCTCCTATGAGTCCCAGTTGCCGGCATTGGCACAACGCACGTCCAAGGCGAACAAGGCTACATCGTCGGGCCTAAATCTTGGCCGCAAGCCTGTCTATATGAATGTCGAGGGGCAACAACAGCAACAGCAACAGCAGCATGCGGCACGTGCCGCTTCTCCGGCGCACAATATTAATTCGTCCTATGAATCGGCCTCATCGGCCCCTGTCACAGATCCCACCTCGCTCAGCTCCTGCAATTCGCTTTACAGCAGCGGCACCGGCACCGTTAGCGTCAGCACTCGCTGTAATCGCCATCCGTCGCATCACAAACAGCAGCAGCAGCAGCAGCAACAACAACAGCAGAAGCAGCAGCAACCAACGCCGGAAATCACAACACCCGAGGATTACGAGCAGTACCAACTGGGCCATCAGCCCGGACATTCCGCCTCTATGTTGTCCGTCGCCAGCAGTGTCAGTGCTGCGAGTCGTGGCAAGTGCAAACCTTCCAATGCAACAGCATCAACACAGCAGCTGCCCCAGTTGCCACATCGCGTGGGTCCGCATGAGGTGTGTATGCTTGAAGATTCCGTTTTAGGCTCATCGGGGCATGTGGCAGGCAGCTCAATTACTGGGGGAATCCTTCAATTTGCACGCTCCACACACATTCACACGATTTCCGTTTAAATTTCATTTTCTTCAATTTTCTGGCACCTACTGCAGTTTCAGTCGCAGCAATTTGAGGCATTTTCTGTTATTTCTTTCCACATCTATTATAAGTTCAATTAGATTGCAGCTAATAGGAATGGTGGAATAGAACACCAGCTATTTTAGAAAGGAATATACTTAATTTCAACTTATACAAATATTTTACATTAATTTTATCTAGAGTAATAGAATAAAACACTTTCAAGTTACGATTATTGCGAGTGTTAATTTCACTTAATATTTAAACTTATAATTTGTTGAACACAACTTTTAGGAATATTTGTTTGGTCAACAGTCTTTTGCATAATTTAAAATTGAGCCAAACATAGTCCATAATCCATAGTTAACAGCAGTTATCTGATAAACCTCTTGGTAGAACTGAATTCTAATAGTTATGGAAATTTACCAAATTGAATGTTGAAATAGAGCAGTTGTTATTAGGAAGACAAATACATTTTCTTAATTTGAAGAAACATATGGGTCAAAGTTCATTTGAAGTGTCAGTCATAGACTATTGTTTGAATATTTAAAACAATTTATGAATTTTCATTTATTTACCACAATTATCTCATATTATTTCATTATTTTCAATTGATTTCTTTTACATGTCACACGTTGCTTTATATGCAAACAAAAATATAATTTTGATGTCAACAACAACACGAAATACTGCAATGCTGCTATCACTCACAACAACAACAACAACAATAATAACTTTAATACAATTGTAACTGCATGCATGTAAAATGCCTTTTGATACATTGCAACCACAAAACTAACCGCAGTCAAACCAATTGCCGGCCAATAATCCATTTTTAGCACTTAAACGGCATAACAACAACGACACCAACAACAGCAGCAGCAGCAACATCCATGCCTGCAACAAGAAACTACGACGACAGACCATCAGTGACCCCTACGCACATATCAAACGGCATTATGCCATCGATGCCGAAGCCCCTAATGCCGACAGCACCACCAACAACAACAACAACAACAGCATCGCTGAAGCAACTGCAACAGCAGCAACAACGTCAGCAGCAGCGCAACAAATTAGTAGCAACAACAATGGGTGGGGGCTTGAGCATGGGCGGGGGTGTGGCAATCATCAACAACAAATGCTAATGCCAAATGAATTGCTGCTGCAGGCAAGTCGATTAGCTGCTGCTACCGTCGCTGACTGCAATCAGAATTTAAGATATGTGCCGCCCATGCCCAGTGCCACGCCCCACACGACACAGCCACTGGGCAGCGGCGCCTACGATTGTTTGGTGGTCCGTCGTCCAATGCGGCTGCCGTTGCGCAAACATCACACCTTCCACTTTCAGACCACTCAAACGGCCAATGGCAAGTTGCAGCAGCTGCGTCGCCAGTTGCAACAGCAGCAACAGGAGAGGCAGCAGCAACAGCAACAATGGCAGCAGGAGTTGGGGCCCCTCATCTATCGTCCACTGGCGCTAAGTGAGCGGCATGCCTTTAAGCCAATTTCACCAACACCTGCAACAACAACCACATTGCCTGATTATGAAAAACGCAAAGAGAATGAAGCACAGCAGCAGCAGCAGCAGCAACAACAGCAGCAACCTATGGCGGCTCAACTAAATCCTGCCGCTTCATTGGAGGCATTAGAGGTGCTAACTAAAACGCATCCGGACTTTATGTTTACACGGCCAAAGAAGGAGCAAAGCGAACAAATTGCTAGCACCGCAGCAGCAGCAGCAGCAATTGTAGGTGATGAGGCAGAAGAAGAGGAGGATTTGGGCTATTCCTTCTGCGAGGAAGAGTATATGGTCGATGATGACAATGACAATGACAAGGATGTTGATGATGACGATGATGATGGGGAGGAGGAGGTGACATCACACAATCTCACAGCACCGCCAACAACACCCGCCCACAGCAACAACAACGGCAACAGCAACAACGCCGCAATTGCCAATGCAACTGCGGGCGCATTGAGATACTTTATGACTCAGAGCTATCGCGAGGTGCACATTTAGAATGCCACAAAATGTGGCAGACAATTAGACAGGCCTGAACGACGCATACAAGGTATTTAGTATTTACGTGTAGCAGAAACTGATGATGAGGGAGAGGGAAAGGAATAAGGACATATTTTTAATTAGCATAATTATTGAACTTAACTAATTAAGCAGAGGTTCGATAGATCGATAATTAAATTAACTAAAATATACAATAGTTTCTAGAATATCAACAATTCCCCCAAATGACAAACAACTATGGGCATTAAGTGGACTACGAATACAAAGAAGAGGGAAGAGGCGGAATTTTCCTCGCTTATCTAATTCATAAAATCAAGGACAAGCCCCTTGCCAATAATTCCAACTTCATTCTACATTATTCATATATCATATATTCATAAATATATATTTAATAATAACAAACTTGGAGGCCTCTAGAGAAGCCCAAGATTCGCAACCCAATATGAAGAAATCGAATATATAGAAAGTGTGCAAGGGTCACAGTTGAAACTTGATCGCCACTTCTTATTAGTGTATATAGTTAGCTTAAATTTAAACCTATTAAATTATTAATGATATTAAAAACACTTAACATTCCCAGCACAGCAAGCGATTCATTCAGAAATATATATATTTAAAAATACAAATATTATTAGATATTATTATAAATAGGTATTAAGTATTATGTATTAAGACAACTCTGACTGTATGTGTGTTAAGTTTGAATTAGTATTGTGTAAATTACAAATTTATATATGTGTATGTATATGAGAAATTGTGTGTAAACCGTCGTATTGTATATAGAAAGCATTGCTTTTCATCTAATTTATGAATATTATTTAAGAGAAAACAAAGAAGCAAAACCAAACAGAAGCCAAGCAAACAACTTATTTGTCTTAATAACTATATTTACAATATTTATTTTAAATTATTTATAATTAAAAGCATAAAATACCAAAGCAAAGCAGAAACCAAGTCAAAATTCACTATCAAAACACTTCGAGACTAACCCAAAGACATTATCATCGAACAAGCTAACACAAACAAAGTTAAATTTAAAGTGTGTTCTAAATTACAAAAACTGTTGATTTCTTATAGCATGTGTCCGATTTTGAGGATCCATACAAAGGCAGCAATACCTATATATTTTAAATTCATTTTGTATAACTTTCCAACTAAAATGCCAGCTAAATGTTTTATGTCACAAAACTAGAAAAGGTAAATCTTTCGTTTTTCATTTTATATAGTTAATAAATAAATCAATTTGTACTTCTGTTAATAATTTATTACAACTGTCGTGCTGTCAATTTGAGATCAATCGATTCGATACTTGAAATCGTTCAATATGCTATGCTAGCACACACTTTTCTCACGCTATTATCAGCTCTTATCAGTTTAACATCTACGACAGGCGTTATAGATTATTAATGATGCATGCGTGCGCTTTCCTAACCGATGTTCAATGGCATTATCTATAAGAAAGATTACCAATTACTATTTAATTCTTTTGCAATATAAAAAACAGCCATTGAATGCCGCAAGTTTCGATGATGAATTCATCTATGCCGATCTCGAGAGTCAGCATTATGGGCCAATCAACTATAAGGCCGCCTCGCTCTATGCCCAGGTCAAAAAGAACAAGAAGACTGGCGCTCTGGAGGAGCTAAAGCAGTAGTTGAGTACCCCCAAATCTCAACAAATACTTTGCAGTGCATTTTGGTAAATCTTTTTAACATATTTTATCTGATTTTTATTTAAATACATGCATATATTAAATTGATACAGAGATTGAGCTTCTGTAAAAAAAAGAAAGAATTAAATGTAAAATTGTTTAAAGCAAAATGAATAACGAATTTCTTAACTTTATGAATGCAAATACAACAATTAACAAATGATAGTAACTGTTACAAAAAAAAAAAATTATAGAAAAACAACAAAAAAACATATAATTAAATATCAAATATGTATATTATCTTAAGATTTACATGGCAAATTAGCTAAACATTTGACAGTCGATACGACCTTAAGTGGGCACTAACTGGCCCATTAAGTGCTAAAAGTGTAAACAAGATAACAAAAATAATTACATAATTTTTATCACTAAACAACAAATATTAGCAGGCATTGTACTTAGCTACATCAAGCGGATAGTTATTAATTAAACAAGCAAATAAGAATACAATTAAAAATGGAAAAGTAATTAACACAACAACATAAAATCGAACAAATTAAATATGCAACTAAATATATAGTCTTTTTTTTAGAAATAATTATACAAAACAGCAAACAAAATTGCAAATATTTTTTGTATGTTTAAAAATCAACCGCAAAACAATTTTAACAAACAATTTTCAAAAGGACGCAAACTTTCACACAACAAATTATAAATACGGCACGCCGAAAATGTAATACACTTCATTAGATCTGTTATTCGATACATTTGGTTCAAATTCAATTTTATTTATACCCTAAGGAAGGGTATTCAAAGGAAACAAAGCTAAAAAACAAACCATTAAAAAAAACGGACAGCAAACCAGTTGGTAGAGTGACAGGAGGGAAATATTAACATTAACATTAATTGGCATTGTTTTCTATTTGTGTACAAAAAAAAGAAGCAGAAGTAGAAAAAAACAACAATAACATTATAACCATATACAATACCAAATTATTGTATTAAATATAAATAATTGATATTAACGAAACTAAAAAAAAGTAAATAATAAAAAAACATGCAAGTCGAATCAATTTTGTTATGCAATTTATTGTAATTAATTATAAATATAATTTATTATTAATTATATAAAAACAAAACCAACAAATTTCTATATATATATACATACATATATTATTGTATAATTATACAAATAAATTATATAAATCAGCATTTACTTGCAAATGCCGGCAAACAAATAAAAACTAAAAGTAAAACTAAAGGTAAAGAAATAGGATTGAAGAGCAACCAAAAAGTGGAATTAAATTGAAGGTAAACAACTTAGACTCAAGTACTTATATATATAAATCTATATATATATACATAAATATATATAATGACGATGAAACCCAGTAAATATACGAAAGTAAAGTAAATTATGATGAAGAAAACTAAATAAATAAATTGTAAAATTATAAAATAAACTTGTGTATTTTATTTCAACTTTAACTTTTCTAGGTCGTCGAATTTTACTTTTATTAAGGATTCCAGAAGAAAACATTTCAAAGAGGTGTAATCTATCCATTGTTATTATAATTCTAGATTTTTGCCAACAGGTTTCTCTTGTAAACAACAGGTTATTCTCTTGAAGCAATGATATTATTTGTTAGAGATTGGCCAGCAGTCTCAGCAGTTGAAAAAGTTTCAAATCTTTTGTATTTGATTTTTAGTAAGTATTAAAATATATTTACTATGTTAAACTAATAGCAATAAGTGAAGAGAATCGACACATTTAAGAAAATAATCATATTTTTTAATGAATATTTTCGATTGTTGTCAAAGAATAATCTCAAGCTCACCGGAAATTTACCATGAGCATAGTTTCGGCATAACTTCCATGGAACTCCCGTTGCTAGAAATGAAAAGCTCATTTTATGCCAATTTCTGCATATTAGTTGCCCAAATCGAGCACACCCACACACACACCCAAAGGGACGTGCATGTGGCATGCAGTTGCCTCTCGATTTTATGCTCGCTCTCATTCTCGTACCGTGTGTCATTTCCGTGCAACGTAACTGAATTCGGTTATTGCTTCCTGCGCCGTTGCAGCACTGTCATTTCCGTTGCTGCCAAACACACACACACTCATACACGCACACACACATATAAAGAGGTGCAGCAGAGTCGAGGTCATTCGGCAGCGATTTCGCTTCTATTAATTGACGGTTCAAATTTAGGTAAATTTTTGGGGCAGGTATGCGAAATTCATATTTGATTTAACTACAAAAAATAGTTTACACTTTTGTCACACATCCGCTTACGTATACACAGGCACACACACATATGTACAACTATAGCTGCGAAAAAACCGCATTCATTTCCGCAATTTCATAGAATTACATTTAATTTTTAATGCGCTTCTTCAATTGCAGTTTAGCTTATAACAGTGTGTGTGTGTGTGTGTGTGTGCGGTTTGGCTTTGTTTCTAATTACAATTTGGTTGTCAATTGACCCGTTTGCCAGAGTGCAAATAATAAATGTTGCATAATTACTTTCCATTTGATTATTTTTCGAAAAAAGTGCTCAATTCATGCTAAAGTTGTGGCAACCCTATTCCCTATTCCCTAGTCATTAAGTGCTCACAGTCTACAACCCTATTGCTAGCCTTTGGCCAACAAATTTTCTAAACAATTACGTGCCTAGTGAGCTCATAAAAACTCAAATAGCAAAAAACAAGCAATGTTGAATGTTGGTCAGGCAATTACTAATTGCCAGACTGGGGCACATTGGCAACCCTACGTAAGAAGAACAACGACAGGGCTGTTCAACTAATGGCCGAAATTCGCCTTTGCAGTGACCCCTAAATAAATGGACAGCAGGACAAGAGGAGAACAAGCAGGAGAACACAACACCTGCAGAGTCTGGCGTTGAGATGTAAAGGACTAACTTTTTGTCTCAACTTTTCTGCTGGAGTGTGTGTTGGTGTCCTTTCTAATGACATGTTGCAGTGGCAGGCAGCACCTGCAACAACAACAACAGCAACAACAACAATAACTATATAATTTTTAAAACAAGAAACAAAAGCCAACGGCAATGACTGCTCTTGTTGTTGCCTGTCTGCTGTTAATGGCGCCGAAAAGTATGCAAAACAAACATTGGCCAACAAACAGACAAACAGACAGACAAACAGAGAGAGGGAGAAAAATAGATAGACAGAGACAGACATTCGTAAACCAGAATGGAACTCAGTTCAGTTGAGTTGGCGTCGAGTACATGACATTTAATGGTGCCAACTGTTGTCGAACAATAAGCCTCCCGTTTGCCTCCCATTAAACTCTCCTGCTTACTCCAACTGTCATTCTATAGTTAGCCCACTCGGTCATTGTGTCAGTTTGTCAGTTACTTTGTTCTGCCTGCCATACACACACAGACTGAACTGGCAACTCATTCATTTAGTTTTCTGGCCTGACAAAAAAACTTTTTGCGCCTTGACAGAGACACGAAATAATGCACTTTTAAATTAAAGTCTACTTCGATTAGTTAAAACTAAAACAGCCGCATATAATAAGTTCTGTTCTGTCCTTCACAACAGTTTGGCTGGCCATGAGAACAAACCGACCGCGCATAAACTTTACCAACTAAAACAAAAGCCAACTGTCTCCGGGCTGTCAACTTTGCTGTGGTACAGGTTGCCCAGCTGGATCGTGTAGGAGATCCCACCTCATCTGGGTCATCTGACAGCAGCAGATGTTGTCTTTGGGTTACGAGTAGTTTACTGCAGCTTCAAGTGTGGTTTATGGAAACCCATTTCCACTACAAATTGCATTCGCACAGATATCTAAATATTTATCGTTTAAGCAATCCGAGTAATTTCTTCAATATTTTTGTAATCCGATTTTCCATATTTACTTATAAACCAATACATTTAAAATATATAATTTAATGAATCTTACATAATTCGATTTAAATATAATTGCCTAATACCTGATAAAATAATACAGCAAAGAATGGAAAACAATACTTAGGTAGACTATTTACTATAAACTTTAAGTGGTTAATTTTATATAGCATATTGTATTGTTGCTAAATAATTTACACATGCAAATATTTATCATTTACAAAGAGTTTGTATATTTTAAAAATAAATGGAAGCTCAATTGCATTCATTTTTAAGTCTATTGTATAATATAGATAGAAAAGTCAGGGCGTCAGAAACAAGATATGAATATTTCACTTTTGTCTTTTTGATTTGGTTCTAAAAAATGATCATATTATATTATGATCTCTGTACAAAATGCCATCACAACAAAAGTCAGCACTTATAATGTAATCGTAAACATAGAAATTTGCATCTCTTCTCTATAATTTTCTGGTATAAATGTGATGCAAAAAGTTGCCTTAAATACAGCTTAAACTTTTTATTATATCAATTTGTATAATATTAGATTTGTAATGCGATTAAGTCAATTGTTTGAGTTGACTTTAAGTTGCAACAGCTTTGCTTTGCTTTTCGGCGTACAACGGTGCGTATGATTTGCATAGTTGTCGCTGTTGCACGTTGTACGTGAGCTGCAGCATGAATCAGCCTTGGGGCCATAATCAGCAACAGCAGCAGCAGCAGCAACAGCACGCACATAAATTATGATCTATACACTGTACTCCAACCACACTGCACAACACACAACTGAATGTTACGAAATGTTGTGGATGGCTGCTTGGAAATGACATTGCTGTCGATTCGTGAATGCCGATATACAACTCTCATAATTTCCATGTCAGTCTGCCTGATTGACGATGACGAAAAGGACGACGTTGATGACGATGAGAATGGAAATGGATCGGAGCGGCAAAAGCCAGAGCTCCAGGGATGCCATAGAACATCCTCCCTTCCCTTGTTCACACAGTTCAGAAGCCAGAAGAGAATGAAATGGGACAGCCTTGAGTAGCATTTTTGGAAAGCAGTGACACATTTTGATGGCACAACAATCACAATCAGAACAACAACAACAGCAACAACAAAAACATCCACTGTTGCAAGAACAACAACTATTGCAACTGCTGTTGTGCGGAAGCTGCCTCAGCATACAAAATGCCAAAGGTGAGCGAGCAATTGCGCTGGGAGAGTTTACAACTGAGAAACGAGAACGGGGATTGGCATTGAGCTGCAGCGGAAGCACCAGAAGCACCAGAAGCAGAAAATGAACTTACAGCAACTTGCCACACATAGTTGCATGCCACATGAGCATTATACTCGTAGGGTATTAAGTGCTATACTCACAATGCAATTTTTAAGTAATTATCTGAAGCACGTGGAAAACTACATGATTGATAAAGTTATAGAGTATTAAGTATTATACTTTAAATTCAATTTATAAGTAATTATTAAAAGTAAAAGCCAAAGCACATGCAAAGCTTTAATGAAGCTTATATATATGATGAAAGCTACATTACTAGTTGCATTATCAGTTGCATATGAAAGCTTTCAGTAGGCTCGATCTGTTAGGAAAGTATCTTCACATGTTGTAACTCAACTGAAATACTTGTTGTCCATGTCTGCAGAGTTACCTGTACGAGTCGCTGTCCTTCTTCTCGTCGTCACCGTCATTATTGTGTACCGTTGTCCTTCAACATGAACGACTGCTGTTGTTGCTACAATGAGTTGCACAATCAAAGTTCATTTGCAATGTTTGCGCATAGCTTCGAAATGCCAAACGGTGCCCCAATCAGAGGCATAGGCAGTGGCAGTTGCTGCAGCAACTCTTGCTATTCGGTCCAGTCAAACTCGCAACTTTGTGAACTACTTGCAATGAGTTCCTGTACTCGTGACGTTGACCAGAGTTTCTTTCAAAAAATTGATCCAAGTATCTGTGTCCGTGTCCTGACGAGAAACGAGGTTCGAGAATGGAGACGACTCAGCCTCTCGTTTGTTGCGCTTTGTTCTGTCGTGTTGTGCAAACGCTGACAAGCTGATTGTCAGTGTGGATGAGGAGAGAGAGGAATGGGGGGACTGTCTGCAGAATACAGCATGCTGCATGCAGCATGACTAAAGGGCGGACAGAGTGGCAATAATTTTGATACGGCTCGCATGCTCCGTTCGACTGATTGATTTGTGCTTGATGTGGCAGAATTGTTAAATACTCATTAATCTACTGAATGAAATTGGAATTTGAGAATTAAATAGGTAAAAAGCATAGAATTAAAGCTTAGAAATACCTGTAATATTCATAAGTAAAGGTTAAATTACTAAATTAATTAAATAATGATATTCTTATATTAAGCATTAATTATAACAAATATACAACTTTATTAAACCTTAATAAAAGTATAAAGTTACTAAGTTTGTTAATGATTTCAATAGTTCAGTTTAATGTAATTTTACTTAAATTATTATTAAATTAAGAAAATATATAGATTTAAGTTTATATCGTATATTATTTGATGCACTTTTATGACGTTTGCATCTCTGTACAATTTTGTAGCCATTGTTGACCACAACTTGCTTTTTTTTTGACTGAGTTCTTTTAACCAAGTTGTAGTCAGAACTGTCTGACATTTTGCTTTGGCTCAGTTAGCTTTGTTGCTGACAGGTAAAAAAACTTTTGACACTTAATAAATTATGCCCATAGGCCGAATGCCTGATCTTGGCAAGAGCAAAGAGTGTCTGGTCAGAAAGAGAAACCAGGCTCTAATTGGAGGATATCATGACTGACGTGTTGGCTAGAAGTTTCGCTTGAATTTTACTATTTTTGAGTACTTGTTGTTGATTTCTTTTTTGGATTTTCATTCACTTTTTTAATTACGAGCAAATATTTGCACATTAAATGCCGCTAGAGTGGAAAACCTTAATTAAACACTTGACTTCTGCAGCGGTTTCTCGTTGTGAAAAGGCGTTTGGCAACTATGGCAACTATTTTTCAATTCAGAAAGTATCCCTCTCTTCCTTCCCTGTTCTACTCCACGTGTGAGCAAAGTTTTCCGAGTTTATGAGTGTGTGTGTGTGTGTGTGTTTGTTGAAAAGTCGAGCGAAAAACTACAAAACAGTTCAGTTCCCAGATGATGAGAATAAAACGGGAGCTCTTGCTGCTGCTGTTGCTGATGCTGCTGATGATGATGGCACTTAACGGCAACACATGACGCCGACGTCAACGCTTGCAGTCAACGTCAACGTCAACGTCGACGCTTGAATTAAATTTTATTTTCATTTCAACTTTCATGTTATAGGCAAAGAGCCAACAGCCAAGGCAACTTTGTTAATTTATTTAAGCAACGTTCCCATAAGTGTAAGTTGCATATATACGTATGTGTGTGTGTGTGTGTGTCCATGTGTTTGTATGTGTATGTGCACATTTGACGGATGTTTCTGTCATTAAGCAAAACTTTCGTCAAAGCATAAAATTTTGCTGCCGCTTCACACAGAGAAAAAGACATTGAGCAGACAGCTAAAGAGAAAGAGATGAGTAGGGTGGGGAGAGAGAGAGGAGGAGATAAGGAAGAAGAGAGGAATTTGAGGGTGAGGAATATATTTTTACTACTTATAAGCACTGCACTTTGGCATTTTATGCTTTTGCCTTTTGCTGCATTAAAATGGAACGTGTTTTAATGCAGCAGCTCCCCTCGATGCCCACTGAAAACCCCCTGTCTCTTGACATGCCGCAAAGAGGCAGCAACAGCCAAAGAAGACAAGCTTATAAATACATATGAAGTGTTCAACAGAGACAGAGACAGATAGAGGGAGGAATATGGAGAGCGCTAGAGGGAAGTATGAAAAATGCATAAAAGTATTGCTAATACAGTTTTCGCTTTGTGTCAGGGTTGCATTAAAAGTCGAAGACAAAGACAGACAGAGATAGAGAGAGATGGAGAGATAGGAAGTGGAAGCTGTTTGACGAACCCTGTTGTATACATAGAAGCGGAAAAGCGTAATGTGAAAGGTAAAGCTAAAACGGCACAACAAATCTTAAAAGGATACTTAACTAGTTGGAAAACTTTCATGAAACTTCACAACCTTTGTCAACTTTTGACTAAAAGATTTGCAGTTAATGTAGTAGTGATTATTTATTAACTTTAATTAATGAGATTAAAATATGAAAAGAAATAGAAGCAGTTGTTTATGATTTAATTATTATCAAAATAATTATTTAGCATATAGAATAGTTTTCTTAATATTGATTTAATTGACTGCAAGACTTATAACTAAGAAAAATAGTATGTGAAGATTTTAAGTAACAATGGAACTAATTTAAAATATAAATAAATAATTATATTTTAGTGTGAGTAGCTAACACTTACCAACTCATATCCATTTTTAGGATAAAAAATACTTCTGAAACAACTGATGTAATGCCAATCCATAGCAAAGTATATCGATAAGAACCATCGCTTAATATTATTTAAATGTTGCCAAATAATAATATATCTTCATTAATAAATTCCAAATATTATTATTATCCATATCAATTCACAGTTCACCAAGTCAAATGACAAAAAAATCTTATTAAAAATTATTGAATTAAAACGAAACTCAGTTGTTCCCTACTCAAAGTCAAAAACACTACAACAACTTCACCGAAAACTTGGCGACAAGTATTGAATTGCCAAATATAACAATAAGAAAATTTGTAGGCATTTCTTTCATTTAATTGTTAAAATCAAATAGCGTCACAAGGTCAAATGGTCATTGGTTGAAAGCAGCAATACAAATCTGAACAACGTGCAACAATGAAAGCATCAAAAGTAAAAGCCTTTGTCACGGACAGCTTCCCCTTCCCACCCTCTTCCCATCCCCCGGGCAACAACCTCTCAAAACAAACCGCTTTACACTTGAGCAACATTTATTTTTCCGTTTCATTTCACGCGTTTCAGTTTCATTATGCCAGCTGTCAGCGGCAGCCGTTGCGTGTAACGGTTTCTGTTTCATTTTTCACACCATTCGCAATGCGACGCACGTACGCCACGCCCCAACGCCGCCCATAACCTCTAGCCACAGCAAACGGCGAATGTTTCCTTTATGGATACCCTCAAAGGAGACCTTTTCCCTCATTCAAATGATATGCGGCGCAGTTTTTCTGGCTCATTGAAGACCGCAAAAAGAAAACCAAAAAAATTAATTTGAAAACCCGTCAATTAGGTTAGGAGGAAATGGCTAAAACCAGAGAAGGCTGTTGCTTAAAAAAACTGTTGCCTACTTTTTGGCATGAACTATTTTTCAATGATCCAATTAGTTTCATTTCCAAGTTCCGAATTGTCTGTCAACCTGTCAGTTCTCCAATGACCCAATTTCCATTTGCATTTTTCTAACTTGTTTTCTTGAATTTGATTTGTTTTCGTCACTCGAAGACGACGATGCTGCATAATTGATGGATTGTCTTGTGGGCCGACCCTCGATGAGGTCGGCATAGACTCCGAGGTCCGGTTTTCGCTGGGGTCACAACTAATAAATAATAAATCAACCGTTTGACAGTCTTTGCCGAAAGTTTGCCTCCTCTTCAACAGCGCAAATGTCAATGGAAGCTACGAAAAACATATTGAAATTTTAATGCGACTTCTTTGATTGATCAAACCCCAAAGGGGCAGGATATGGTCAATAGTTAGAGCAATGAATTGGGTTGGGATAATCTCTTGCAAGTCCCTTAATGCATAGTTAGATCTACGGAGTTTCTAGTAACAACAAAATGCACTAAGCGTTATTTTCAAGAAGTAATATATTCAGTGCAATTTATTTGGACTCAACAAATTATCAGACGATGAATTCAAAAGCTAAAATGGTTACATCCCACCACCAAAATGAACATCTTAGTATATATAATATGTTATGGAAGTATCAATAATTTAACCTATCATTTATCGCTAAGAGGTCAACAAATTGTCAGAAGGTGAATCAAATATTGATAACATTTTTCAACCGATACAAACTACTCAATCTCTTACAATCCTCTTAGTATATTTATTATTATGATTACAAACAACTTGAATGTTTTCAATTTGTTATTATTTCAATTTATGCCACAAAATGTTAACCACATTCTACTAATTCCTAAGCCAAAATATTGAATACCCAAAAGGACTAGCTAAATCACACTTGAGCCTAGCAAAAATCTCTCTCTAAATGCAAAATCAAATTCAATTATGTCCACTGGTAGAAAACGGCACTCAACTCTTTTTATTTACAACAAAAACAATTTTCACATAGCAAATCTCGCTTTGGAAACAATTCCCAAATACGAATACAAACAGCATCGACTTTAAGTCCTCAGACTCAGCTTCTGCTCTATCCTCACACTAATTACAATTCTCGAATGCCCAAAAGGCGATTCTCTCGACAAAAAAAACAACAGCTAAAATCCAACAAAATTGAATAGAAATTTTTGTTGGCCTTCTCAAAAAATGAAGAAAAAAGTGGAAAAAAATCGGGAAAAGGTCAGCCAGTAGCTGGCATGTGTAAGGACACAATTTTCCGCGCTACACCTACGTTGAATGAAGACCAAACCCATCCCAGATGCTTTCGCTTCTCTGTAAATGCCATGCTTAGCGCTGGGACCATGCTCGTGTCCCCTTCCCCTTCCCCTTCCCCTTCCACCTCTCACTTCCACGTCCATCATCATCGGCTTGTGCCGGACGAGAGTGCAGTTTAATTGACAGTCGAAAACGTTGCTCAAAGCTGGGAAACTCACTTCAAAGGATGCCGCGAAATGCAGCTGCAAAAAAATTGCCCATCCGACTACGATGACGTTACCATATGCCATTGTCTAGGCTTTGGGACTGGAACTTTAGTAGCATTCCCCACACCAGTTGAGTATTCACTTTCGAGCAACTGCATAAAAGTCTAAAACAAGTTGGCAGTAAAAAATGTTATGTTGTCGGACTCTAAGAACAATTAAGAGTGCTGAAAATATGCTCTACCCGCAGATATTCTTCATAGTTCACAGATTTATTGCATACAGTTCAGACAATTAGGTGGTATTTGCTATAAAAATGCTGCTTAAAAGCTCTTGAAATCCTTTAAAGCTGGCAATTAGTGAAGAGAATGGCAGCAAATCTGCTGGAAATTGTGTGTGTGTGTTTTATGCTTCGAAAAGATAATATTGAATTGCTTCAATATCAAAATTTCAAATACAAGCACAGAGGGCAATGAAACCGTTTGAAATTTTAAGAGTTACTAATAAAATCAAAGCCGCGACTCGCTCAGCTCATCTGAGCAGCTAATAAAAATGCCAAATGCAGCTTTTTTACTATGCACTATAAAATACCAGAAAATATCAGAGGCATCACTGAGTGCGATAGAATGTGGGGTAAGTAGTGGGACTTATAGACAGTAAGCTGCTCGCCAAGAACGTGCGCATGTAAATCAATGTAATGGTCGCTTTTATGGAACGACCATAGAGTTTTCTTCGACAACCCACCCTCAAACTACCCCTATTTCCCCCCACTTCAGATTTTGTAATACAATGAGAAAAGCGCAGCGCGTTGCGGTGACAACAACTGAATGAAAACTGAATCATCCATATCATTATGTTGATGCAGAATCAGCTTTCGAGGGGGAAGAGACAGTGAAATAGGGGAATGCTCAGTCCGTTACGTGTTTGCGGTGATAAAGTAGATAAGAGAAAGGGATCAGGGAGGGGGGGGGGAGATGCGGTTGCAGTAACAGCCAATAAATCTCTAGCTAAATGCTCAAAAAACTTTACGGGCAAACCGTGAAAGACATTTCCCATTGGCCGCATGAAGATAGAACAGATGAAGAAGGATTCGTAGCGCATTTTTAGGGTTTAAATACTTTGCGCCAAACTTGAAATAATGCAACGTCTTCACCTCAACCCAACCGACAGGGCATAAAAATGTTTCCCGAAAGAAACTAAAAAAAAAAAAACAAAGTAAAACATAAAACAAAAAGCAAAACGCGCCCAAAATCTGCAGGCAGCTTAAGTGGATTTTACGCCAAGCAGCGATCCCCCTGCCCCTGTCACTTGCCCCCTTTCGCAGCATGCAACAAAAACAATAAAAAAATCAAAAAACTTTTGTTCGTATTGGGGGTTTCCACAGTAAATCCTTATAGATAAAGAGCGTTTTGCACTTGTCGAAAGCGCAGGGCACCAAAAAGTACGCAGTAAAGTTTATGAAATTTCTATTACATTGTTTTTCACTTTCTCCACGGGACGGTAAATTCGTGAAATCAACTAAAACACATGGTAAAAGCAGCATATGCAAAGCGCCCAGCTGACAACTTGAGCTAGACGGAAGGGGTTGCCCCTGCCACACACACAAATGACGTATACGCAATGTCTTAAAAATTGGCAAACTTAACTTTTGGGGCGCGCTGTCAATTCTACGCTGTGTTTCAAGATAGCTTTGTACTTTTCAATGGGGCCAAATGATGGGCCAAAAAAAATAAAGTATTCAAGTGGTGAGTCGAGAATATTCCCACATCCGGCCACAACTGATGCAGCCAGTTTGAGAAGGCAATAAATGGAGTTGTAATATGAAATAAAAACTCATATAAAAGTGACTAAGCATTCGGTTGTCATCTACAGTTTAATGCATTTAATATAAAAGCATTTTTCATTCTTTCTTTTTAGATATTCTTATATCTTGATAGATTTAGAAGTTAAAAATATTATACAATAATTTGATTTTCACAATTCCTAACTAAACTGATTGCAATTAAGCAAAAAGTTGTCATTTAACGTTCTGTAAGTTAATTGTCAATCATATTTTAATCTTTGCATCTTATATTTATGATTCTTGTTAGACTAGTTAACCAAATTATAATATAATATATTTTTAAAGCGTTTTCAAACTGATAGAATAAACTCTTTAATTGAACAGCAATTTTCTGAAATTGAAAAGTTAATTATAATCGAAATAATTATATTAAAAGGAGAGGAATCTTCATAGAATTTATTAACCAATTAATTCATTAAATATAATATTATATTACAGTGTTATATTAATCAAAATACTTAAAAAAAAAAATTAAGACAGTTTCAATGATTAATCATGCTAGTTTGTTTAATAAGACAATTTGCTCTTAAATGTCGGCCAAATGTTTTAATGATTGTCGTCAGCCAACGTGGCGTATGCGTAACTTATGCAACCGCAACAAAGTCATACCCACTCCCAATTCTCTTGCTGTAAAGTTATTTTTCGTTGGCACCGCCAACTTCAACACCACCGCATCATTATCCAGTAACAAAGTTTGCCAAGAAGGCAACTAAAAACTGCAATGCGAGTGGGAGAGAGAGAGGGAGAGAGAGAGAGAGGAAAAGTCGCCTGTTGTCCTGTTGTCTGCATCTTCATGAAGCCAAACTCATTCAGGCAACAAGGACAACTTGCCGTTTGGCTTTTCCAAATGAAATTTTGCGGCTTTTGGGCGGCAATTGGGCGTCTGTTGGGCCGAGGATTGTGCGCTTGGCTGCGGCTTTTCGCTATGAATGTTGCGCATTTTTCGCACGGGGCGCTCAACAAAAGCCTTGAATTGCTGTGGATCTGACTCTGACTCTGGCTCTGGCAGGCTGTAACAGGAGCTTCCAGGGACAATAACAACAAAACATTGGCTACTCTGTGCCAATTTATGCGCTCCAATTGTCCCCGCTGCGCCAACTTGGCCAAGAGTCGACTTTAAGGCCTGTCCAACACAGAGAGGCGTGAATTTATTGTCAACACTTGCCGCCCAGATAATTAGTGTGAAAATGAAAAGTAAGTAGTTTTCATAATGGCCACCAAGAGGCCATCACAAAAGCCGCCCATCAGCTGTAAAAACCAACACTCGACTTCTCTGTAATGAAATAAAGGTTAAAGTCATGGTTTTCTCTCATTGTCATTATATATGAGAGGGCCTTTCTGATAAGGAATAAGGATTAAACAGAGTATGACAATTGCCAGAGTCTTCATGAATAAATTGGGATATTCAGTACGTATTGCAAAGTGAATTGATGGATAGTTGAAGGCTGAGCAGACTCTCTGACTGTCTAGTTTGTAATATTCGCTTCTATTTTATTCTATTTATTAAAATATTATAAATTATAAATATTTTCAATACATCAAGTCTGTATTTTTGAATTTCAATTTAATGCTGTTCTTATGTTTATATTAATTGCATGGCCAAAATAGTTTCTGTGCCGACTACTTTAATTCACAGTACTTTAATAAATCAATAGCTTATAAACTAAATATATAAAATTCTGTTTAATTTATTTCAATTACTACTGAATATTTTTTAAAGTAGTCCTAGCTGTCACATCTGACCATCTCATATCGCTGGAATTACTCATGACCAAAAGTGTTGATGACATCTAAATAACTGAGCAACTGATGTGCATTCCGAAGGAGAATGTAAATGGAGAATAGCTCCATCGCAAATTCGTATATGAAATAAAACTAAGAACCTATAAAACCACACAGCTCCCGCGATGGCCATGCAAATAAAAGCGAGACTGGGAGTGGCAGACAGGAGGCGACTGGGAGTACCCTTCAGGCCAAGTGACAGTAGTCAACGAGGAGGCGACCCTTGGCTGGGCAGAGAGAAAAAGGGAGAGAAGATGACAGCTCTGCTGACAGGACGAGGAAAGCGATGAATCCACATTGTTTATTTAAAAACTACTCTATTATGGGAGAAGGCAATCGGGAGATGGGAAAGCGGCAAGCGGCTCTCAGCTTTATAAAAATGCAATTTCAGAGCGGACAACAGGCAACAACAACAACAACAACAACAAGTGCAACATGGCTAAGAACAACACGTTATACTCATCCCAACTGTGCAAGTACTCGTTGCATACACAAAAGTATAATCGCACTATAAATCCCTCGCGTCGAAACCAAAAACTTTACATTTGCTTTTCGGCAAGGCGACAAAGAAAGCGACAAAAGAAAGAGTGAAGGCTCAGGGCACCGAAGGCTGAATACTCTCTAAATTAATAAACTAATGTATTGGTAATTGTATCTCTATCTGTGTATCAATGTATTTATCTATGTATCGAAATCGATGTATACTTATATCTGTCAGTAGCTCTGTTTTATTTCTTTCGATATATTTTCCTTTATTTATATCCCAATTATTATAGATATCTGACTATGTATCTATATTTTTATTTATATTTCTATCTTTAATTCTATCAAATATTTCTCTTTATATCCTCATTTTCTCTTTCTTTATAAGTGTATCTGTCTCTATCTTTGTATATTTCTACCTATATCTCTATTCCTGCATCTGTTTCTCTCTGTTTCTTTAACTTTTTATATGTATGTCTCTCTCTATCTGTTATTTCTTTCTATCTCAATTTGTAACTATCTTCAGTTTACATATTTTAAGATTTCGAACTGCATTATATAGCTAATATATCCCCCTCGCTGAGTACAATAAAGAAAATACCGAAATTACATGCAAGGGTCGACCAAGAGACAGTCTGTCAGGCGGCAGGATTCACTGTGCATTGTCCTTGCCCAGCTGCATTGATAGCGGGGCTATCCTCGTAGTTATAGCCATGGTCAGGGTGTGGCGGGAGAAGGGCTTGTCTCTAGTGAGTGGGTGAGGAGCTTGCCTCTCTCTCTCTCTTCCCCCCCCTCTGTTCCCGTGTTTGGGGCATAATGTTGATGATGAAAACGTGAGCATTGTTTTCAGATTTTCGGAATTTTAATTAAATTTGCATTGTTTCTAGTGGCACTTGACGATGCCACGACGAGGCACGATGGCAATGCAACGCAGCAAGTCGCATGTCGCGCACATGGCCCCAAAAGAACTGCTCGGATTTAAATAAGTTTCATATTCTTTTGTTTGGCTCAAAAGTAGTTGGCGTCGCTGGACTTTAAATTAGCCAGTCCTTATGAAAGCCCTGTAAAGGACAAACAAAGCCCTAACGAGCATGTAAAACGTTGCTTAATGTATATTTAAATTAATAATAAGAGAGGGAGAGAGAGAGAGAAAATATGTAAAATTTAATTTAAACTCATATGGTAAGATTAAAGCCAAGGCTGATTACGTCAAAAGAGCAACCGGACACCAACCAAAAACAACAGCAACCACTTCCTAAAATTTCTTGCAGCTATGAAGCAAAAGGAAACTTATCATTTTATAGCGAAATTATTAAATGTGACACTTGTGAGGATGAAAAAGAGACCCGTAAACTTGTGCCAAATGCGAAATGTTGGCACTGTCAACGGCTGATAAAAAATGCTAAACAAGTCAACAACACGCGCCTTTAGCCAGCTGTCAATAAATATGAAACTCCATAAGCCAAAAACAAAAAAAAACAGAAACAGAGAAAAACACCCACTCAAGAGGAAAGGAAAGGAAAGGCGAGGCAACAGCAGAAAAAATATCAATCATAATAAAAAATACATAAACAAAGCAAAGTCGACAGCGGGCACATAAGCAAATGTAAATTTCTGTGTCGTGTATTACCCCCTGTGACCCCCCGACCCCCCGACCCTTAGACACCCCTCACAGCACCCACACGAAGTGTAAATAAACAAAGCAAATGTGACAGTTGCGTCTCGTAGTCTAAGTCGAAGGGAATTGAGGGCACCCCGAACGTTGACAACATCAAATAAATTTTGTCATCTTAGCCAAACTGAGAGTAGACTCAATGTAGACTGTCAATTGTCGGCTTTTAGCCAATATAAAAGCTCTTTTACAACAACATGTTGGAAGCTAAGTGTATGCTCAATGTAAAGGTTTTAACCAAGCCCAAATTACGTGGCAAGCAATTGAAGAGGGGAACATGTAAGAGAGAAAGAGATGAATTGGTAAAGGAAGTTGCCAAAGTGATAGCCCAGTTAAGATATAGAACTGATGAAAAGTGTGGCTTTAAAGTTGGCCCAAACTGGCTGCCACTTTAGCAAGTATGTTGGTCAGTTCCATAACGATTCTGCTCTTGGTGTTTTTATTCTTAATTAGTTCTATGTGGAATTTTGAATACTTAAGTGAATACCAAGAGTCCTTGGAGGACTGCTCACTGCTTTTGATATATACTCATGCGAATGCTCACACCATAAACTACATATTTCATGTTTTTGTTTCGCTGACCATAAATAATGAAACAGCAGCCAACACACACACACACACACCCGCAGTCGGACAGCGAAGTGCCTTTTTAATTAACTGAAAAAGGCTTCACAGTCAGTCAGGAGTATTACAGGACCTGAATGAAGCTACCCACATGTGAGTGCGGATATGACTTTGGTTTGTAGTATGAATGTTTGCATGTGCAACGCCTTTTTAATAATTTTTCCTGTTTGTTGCTTTTGTTTTCTGCGTTTAATAACCAGCAACAACAACAAAAACAACAAGTAGACGGCCAAAGCCACGCCCACCATAGACAGCGCTAATGATACTCTCTCTGTCTTCTACTCTTTTTATGTCTGCATTTAATATATGTAGTATACGTAGAGTTCCTCAACTATCTAAGCGTACTTGCATAATACCTTAATCATTTTAATTTACCGCAAAAAAGTATGCTATGAAATATTAATATTGTATTGTAAGAATAAAGGTTGCACAATTAAAAAATTTGTTCGGCGTCTCTAAACTATTTTAAACCGAATAAATTATAAGTGCATAACAAACAAATATTGAAGTAATTTTAAATATTTATCCATATCATTTATATATATATATATATATATATATATATATATATATATATTTATATATATATTATAATAACGCACAAAAATATCTCAGTCAATTTTAAACATAAATATTTCTCAAGTGTATTTATTTTTATATTGCCTCAATTTAAAATTAAATAGAGTATTAGAGCTTTGTTTACTTGTGATGAGCGTTAGAGTACCTTGCATGTATTGTTCCTGTTTCATTTGGATTCAAATGGCAGCCACGTGTCCACTTGGAGCATGAACAGAACATTTTACTAAATTTTCTGAATAAAAATGAATAGCAGCAGAACGGTTTTGGAGTTGCAACTGCCTGGGTAATGGAATATGATGGCGACTTTTACTCCCTTGGCAAACACAAGCCGACAAAATGCAATGCAACAGCAGGAAGGGAGAATATCGGGGAAAGAAGATGAGGCAAACAGTCATACTGGCAAGATTGTTTAGTCTTTGTCTTTGTCTATCGCTTTTGTTATACAATTCTGCTACTACTCTCTTGAATACACCCTATACTGAAGGAGGTGTTAACAATGGTATATCAGACTGCATAAATTATGATTCTGAAACACATTGTAATGAAGTGAGTAGTTGATAAAATGGGAGTAACTATTGCCACTATTTTTGAGTCAATCTGAGAAGTAGCAGTCTTTTAGAAGGTAACCCCTAGTCTAGCACACTTCATAAGATTGAACATCTAACTTGTTTTTACTTGTTTATCTGTGTCCCCATATGCAAAATGAAATGTGCAAAAATTCGCATTCGTTTTTCGACTTAATGCCGCTCTGGATGCATATGAAATTGAATATTTTTATACTTATTCTTATGCCATAAACGTCCACATTCACAATTCGCATTCGCTGCATACTTTAAGGCGCCTTCTCACTTTATTCACAAATGGCTTTGGCTTTGACTTTAGCTCTGACTTGGGCTGACATTCTGCAACCGTTTTCTATTCGCATGGAAAATATGCTGTGATAGTAAAATGTTTATTGTTATCTCAGAGTGTCAGCCTACGTGACATTTTCAATCTTTGTTAGTGAAATTGAACAAAAAAATGCACCGAGGGGGAGCAAGGAGCTGAGGAGAAAGAATACTGTCAGTCTGTCTGTAAAAATTTGAAAGCGAAGCTTAAGATCTGTTGCAAGTGTTGTTTCGAGCATAAGTAATGGAGAATAAACCGAAAACCTCAGGGATAAAAAGGCTGTTAAACTGATGAAATTGGCAACAAAAGTAGAGTAAATTTTATAACTGCAATATTAATAGATACTTAGAAGGAAGTATGTACTACGTGCATATTGTATATATTATATTTTCCTTACTATAATCTTTAGAATTGACTTTCCCTTATCAAATGTATTGTTTTTAAATACCCAACGTAAAACAGAAAATTATAATCGTTATAGTCAGCCCAACTTAATTCCTGCTCCTCACTTAGTCAACAACTCATCACCTGTCCCACATCTTGCAGCATTGATTAGTAGCACATTTATAGCTGGAAAATTCATTTTCAAAAAAATATAAAATAATAATACAACTAACAACAGATGGCGCCGTGTGGCAAACACCGCGAAGTATGCAATAAAAGAAAGGAGGAACGTATATTCGAGAGCTCCTACATATACGATAGACTCTACTGCAATATCCTTATGTGCAGATGTCTTACTGCATTATTAATCGAGCCGTCGTCATTTTAATAACAAGCAGCTGGAAAGCTGTATGCATGTGTTTGTGACGGTTGAGTATGTGTGGTTTGTTGCATACTTTCAGGCGAAAACACTTAACATTTTCTTATAGCCCGCTTGATGGCTGCCATTGCACAATGCAGGCAGTTTCAGCTGCTGAAAATTAGACAGGAAATTATTTGTCTGAACGCACGACGCCTGGAAAACTCAACCGACGGATGGACAGAGGGACAGACGGATGAACGGAGGCAAAAGTTGATTTATTATGTTGACGCTGTGAAATGGAGTGTAAGGATTCTGTTGTCTACTTGCATGCGTTTCATTTGTTTGCCATCCTATAATGCATTCTGTTGCATTCTTCCCCTATCGTCTCCCCTACCCTCTCTCCACTTGATCCCAACTATTGTTGACTGAAATGATTTTTGCACAATTTATTTTCATACGCTTCAGAAAATACAAAATGATGCCTTCGGGCCACAACAACTCGAAGAATGCTTGTAGCAAATTAAGTGTTGCATACTTTGAGGGCATTTTTAATTGATTTCTGACTCGTAAATCATAACAAATTTTAAATGGAAGCACAATTAGAACTCATCACTTGAGTTGAGATGCTGTTCGAAAGCCAACTAGCTAATCAAGTGCACAGAAGAACCATGAAAATATTCTATTTAAAGAAAATAAATATATATTTTATATTGACTCTGCTTTATTGCACATATTCGTTTTGATTATCTACTATTATGTGTGTTAACTTCGTATATATTTATAAATAATACTAGCTGCGTTTAGATTTTACTCATAAATTCATGGAAATGTAAACTATCAAAAATGAGTTTTTCAATTTGGAATATAAACTTATATTCACCACACTGCCTTCAAAAATTGTTAGTAGAGTAAATACACTTCGCTATTTTAATGAATTAACAGCTGGCAAATTTTGTTTTCATCAGTGTCATATTAATTTAGCTGACATGGAGTTCAGTTGCGATTCATCTGAGATATTAATTGAGGCAACTTGATCAAGGATAAAAGACAAAAGACAAATGGTATTGAAGTGGGGGAGATGTTGGGGCCCCTGGCGAGTGAGGATAGCAGATATTATGGTTTCTGCTTAGGAAAGCATAAATCTTGTGCAAAAATACAATTGATTTGCTTTATTAGTGTTCGCTTAAAGCAGCAACAACAAAGAATGCTTCATTTATTAAGCCAAAAACATGAAGAAACCCAAAAAAAAACAAATCAAACTCAAGAAGGATGATGATAAAATTCCTTGGACTGTTAATCTCTTAGGAGCTTGCTGTTCCTGTTTATTTGCCGCACAATTTCACACATGTGTAGGTAGTTTCCTTCTCTCTTTAAGACATACTCTCTCTCTCTCTCTCTCTCTCTCTCTCTCTCTGTATGTCTCTCTGTATCTATCTCCCTTTTCCAGTGTTCAGCTCATTTCAGCTTGCGTGAAGTGATTTACGAGTAATTCGCCATTTAACCTGTGGCTAAATTTGTAATTAGTCAAGTTTTCGTGGCGCATACATAAAATTTCCTTTTGCCGAGCTTAGCGAACTTTCCCCACATATACATACGTACGTGTGTGTGTGCCTAAGTCTATTAATAATAAGCTAGGTGTGTGTGTGTGTGTGTTTGGTTGGCATTTATTATATAATATAAGTATATATAAAATGTTACTTTGGCTTACTGATTTGCAGCTGTTGAGACACGGACAATGAGTTTGACAAAAGCCAATTTCATTTACTTGATGGCTGCGAAATGCCTCTGTACGTTTATGAACCACAAATTAATTTTGATGCCCCTTCCCGGGGCGGACTGTAAAAGTGTTTAATGTGCACACAACATTTTCAAATTAATTGTGAAAATTACTTAATTGATTAAACGTATTCACTTATTGAATGCTTCAAATTGCACAGCACAAATTTGCCTCAATTAACTTATTATTCAAATATAATGTGCAGAGGTTAAATAATTCAAAATGAATACAATAGCTTTCCAAACATTTTTCTCGATTGGAGTAGAATTTAAAAAAATAAATACACTTAGTGGAATATACTTCTATTGAAAATGTAGCCTTAATTGTGAATCCCTCTGTTGGCAAGTTATTCACCACAAAGAGCTTTAAGTATGAAGAATACTTAGCTGAAACCTATGCTAATATTGAAAAATTTACTGGTAAGCACTGTACAAGCAGACTGTTAGTTTTCAATTAAGGCCTATACATTGGTAAGCTTACTCTTTCTATATTTATGTGAAAAGCCGGACTCAGAACATTCTGTTGTCGACGTGCGGCACTCTGTAATAAAGCAATCAGCCAAAAAATTAAAAAAGCCATACAAAAGATGACAACACACACACTAATGCACACAAAAACACACTCTGTATAACAGGGTATAAAAAACATGCTTGCTATGCATTCTTTTTTGTCTGCAATCCATGGGATAACAGAGTTTGGGTTAGAGCTGGGATAGGTTTTGCGTTTAGGCATTAGGCAGGACTCGTACTTGCAGCTCAAACATCACATGAATTGGTAAAAAAGGGATGACCTTTCAGCACAACGTTGCAACTTTCCCCGCAATTTGCAATTTACCCCCTTAACCCCTTCCACCAATATCATACGCTTTGTTTACAAAATGTCGGCGCATTTTTCTATTTGACGCTCGCTGTAAAGTGCCAAAAAACAACAGCTGAGGGCAAGTGGAAATGGTGGAAAAACAAAGAAAAGTAAAGGAACGGGGTTTTCACATTCAATCAACATTCTGTAGAGGAGAAACAGAAGCTGCAGTTTTGGCTCTGGCGCTGGCTCTGGCTCTGTAAACTCATTTGGTCTGGTTTAGGGGTTTACTAGACAGACCAAAACAAAACGTTGCAGGTTTCTTTTTTTTAGGGTGAGGGGAGGGCAGGAGAGGAGGAGAGCATGTGTCTGTCGACAATCGCATGGCTGCTTTTATAATTCCTTTGTACAATATTTGTTTGGCAATGAATGTAATTGATGTTCACAGCTAGCAGAGCAAAGGAATCAGAGAGAGAGAGAGGGAGAGAGAGAGTGGAGGGCAAAGGGGGAAGGACACAGGGAGCGGGGACAGACATCAGCGCCCCAAGGGCAAAGCGAGAGCGTGCGAAACTTCAATCAATTTGATTTTATTGAACGTCGATAGAGCAACAAAAGGTGTTGACCTGGCATTTGTGGTTGCCATGCAATAAAAAGAGATTGCAGATTGGATAGTTCTCTTACCTCTGCTCTTGCTGGCTTCAAACATTGCTCAGGTGTGCCGACAATGGCAAATGAGTCGATCTGGTAGATAATCGATCTACAGCTGGTTTGAATACTAACTTTTAAAATTGATATTTGAGTTTTATGTAAAGTATTCTCAAATACTTATTATTTCAAATGAACACATTCTTAGTTTTTGTTTAAAACACAGACACTAGACACTTTAATTGACAAGCCCATTTAACATCTGTTGAAATTACTTAAAGGCACTGGAAAATGACATCTATAGATGAAGAATTCGATAACTTTATACCAAACGTATGTTATACGAGTAATCTAAAACCAGGCTGATCCAAAACTCCAACACTCAACTCTACAGATGACCTGCCTCAGTCTGTTGGCTCTACCATATGATACCCGCTGCATGATGGTCAGAAAGGTGCCGGACTGCAAGGCGTTGATCAGTAATCTAAATTACTTTGAGGTCATGTGTTGCCAGATGGAGATTCGGGCACCCGAAGCTGAAATTTGTGTAATGGTACTATTTATGCTCTTTGTGGTCATCTACATAATGATTACGGCCATAATTGTGAATACATAGTAAGAACACATTTTATATGAGACTTTATTATTTACTATATTGTATGCCATTTTAATATTAGCCTCTCACCAGTCATGAAGATTCTTTCAGTTAAGATGCATATGAATGAATACTTCGCTGGAATCACACTGTTGTCTTTTGCCAATTCCTTTCCGGATCTCATATCGAACACGTTGCCCATTCGTGCTCAGAGTGCGCTATATACGAGAACCGTTAGCAATACATTGGTTATTGTTCTGGTCTGTGGTGGCATGGTCTGTTACCTGAAACCTTTTAAGATGGATGGCCATAGCACTGTGCGAGATTTGCTTTTCCTCTTGCTGGCCGTGGAAATGATGAGTTTTATGGTGACCCACCAGGGCAGTGTTAGCGAGATCGATAGCATGGGTAAGTACTTGATCAATTTATCAACTCATCTCAAGTTTCCATTTTAGTACTGCTTTCGATTTACGTAATCTATCTGGCCATTCAATTAACCGATCTCATATTGATGCGAAGAACAATTAAGAGTAAGTTATTTAGTTAACGGTTGACATCCAATTTCATTCTTCTTGCCATTTCAGAGCTCCGCAAGGAAATTTACACTTTGAGACAGCAGCCCATTTCAGTTAAAAGGAACGAGAAGTTAAGGAAAAATATGGCCGTACTCATTGATCTGGAGAGTAATGAGAATATGAGCATTAGAAAACAACATGCCAACTTCTATCAACCCAAATCCCGAGATAGTGCCAGACAGGGCAGCTTGTTTGTCACGCCTATTGTGCAAACCGATTCCAAGGATGTCGATTACGTTTCGACTCGAACGATTCTCCATAACAAGAAGAATTCGAAAAATAAGTTTCTCTGCTCAGAATTTTTTCATTCTCTGAATCCCATTGATGCCATAGACTGGAGGGTGAGCAATCGCTGCGATCGCTTTATTATTATCAGCAAATCGCCTGTGGTTTTCATTACCAAGTTGATTGTGCCCGAGGTAAACTATGAGAAGTATAAACACGGCTGGAGCAAGCTGCTCAACTGCATACAGATTATAACGACTCCATTTATTGTCATAACAGTTATTCATTGTAAGCCAATCAATTTTTAATGCTAAGTCCCTAAGCAGCTCTTATTTATCGCCATCTACAGCTGACCTGGCCAAGGTCTATAAAGATTGGCATATTCAACTCAATTTCAAATATTCCTTGTGGTCAATGTGTTGTACAGTGCCTGCGGCCTTCTTCGTTTTCCTTCATTCCCGCACCGATATGCCTCCGCCGTACCATTTTGTAAGTGTCTTCCGGTTCTCCTACTGCTTACTTAGCTTTCTACTCTGATTTCTTCCCACAGTTGTTTATCATAATCAGCGGCGCCAGTTCCTTTGTCATCATCTTTTTGTGCGCCGCAGAAATTGAAGTGCTTACCACGATTGTGGGTATTGTTTTTAACTTGAGTGACAATTTTATGGATATTACTTTTGGCTCCGTGATCAATGCCATACTCGACTTGATAGCCATCACAGGCATGACAATGCAGGGCTATGAAAAAATGGCATTTGCTGCGATATTTGCGGGTCCCTTCTTCAGTAAGTAATTGTGTGAATCTTAATCCAAATAACAATTACTCTTGATTCTTGAGAAGGGGATTACTCTAGGAATTAAGAGTTAAACAGGTAAACATTAGTGTATATTTCAATAAGTATTCCTTAAAATATGTATTAATTATCTGATATTCATATTAAAAGTGGAGAGCATGATTAGGTGAATTAAACTTGCTTTACAAGTAATGCAATTACTGAAATTTATTTACGTGGACTTGAAGTTATTCCTTAATTCATTCTCATATTCTTTACTTCTTTTCAGGTATTATTGTGGGCATGGCAATCCCCTTATATTTCAACGACAAGGTGCGTGAGAAGGGCGCAACAGTTTGGTTGTATGGCGAGCACGGTGAAGTCTGTTATATCTTTTTCCTGATTACAGTGATCTCAACCCTATCGTGGACATTGATTTTAGATTTCCATAGCCGGCGATCGGTTGGCATATTTTGTTGGATTATACTTTTCATATTTCTACTTTTCGCATTCGCAATCGAATTCAAAGTTATCCACGGCTTTGCAGAAGATCCATATTTTTCACCCCAATAATTTGCATTAACAATATGAATGTTGTAATAATAATATAAGAATCCTAATCATTAAATAAACTTTATTAACAATATTATTCGTTTAATAAAATGAATCAATATATCTGAATGAATATACAAACCTTATAATGATCTACACTACTTTTAATGTTAGAATTTATTTGCATGTTATTGCTCTAAATGTTTTTCCTTTTGTTGTTTCGTGTTGAACATAAAAATGCCAACAAATTTGTCTAAATTAATATGCAATTAATGACGCCATCCGCTATTTCGTGCAAGCTTTCAGCACTTTTCCGAGCGAACCACGCGGCGTATGCGTAACGCTCATTTTAATTTATGCACTTTTCAGTTTTAATTTATGTGTGAAGCAAACGGGGCAGCTGCCACGCCCCCACATCAACCAGCACACCAACTCTGTGGCTGCTGGCCCCGTTTGTTGTTATTTTCGTTGTGTAGCTCTAATTTTATGAATTATTGCTGATTAATTAGATTGTTAGGCAAGGCAGCGATGCCTGAGTAGTGTCCGTAATATATTCAATATATTCACAGTCTTCTTTTTTATGGTCATCCCCAGTGTAACACGTAGCGGAAATTGTGTGCGGCGTGAATAACGGAAATTAATAAGAAAATAAATCACATGGCTGCCGTTTTTACTTCTGTACTTTGCCTGTCATTTTCCCCATTTTCCCGTTATTCCGCATCTTCCTCCTTGCCATGGCTATTGCCTGACTTGACTTTCTGTCAAAGGCATTGGGGAAAGGCAGAAGCAAAAGCCAAGGCACAGGCGCTGCGGAAGGAAGTGTCTAAAGTGTTGCGGTTGATTTACGGCAATTTTTTTTTTTTTTTGACTCGGAAGTGTTTTCGAAGCTTCCGGATGTCCGAGCTGGCTGAAAACGGACGCAAATACGAAAATGAATAAAAGGACAAGAGAGTTTTCACTTAGTTGGTGTCATAAAGTATACGAACGGGTTGATTTTAAGTAATTGCTTTAGATAATTGTATTATGCGTTATTAATTAGATGACTTTCCTTCGCATAAACATAATTTCCGGTTACATTATGAATAACATCAGTAAAAATGTGAAAGATCAAGCAATTAACATAAAACTCATAGGAGTTTAAACTGCCTGCTTTTATTTTCTCGTGTCATGGCGTAGCAAGCAGTGCATATGTATGTAACGAACTGCAAGCAGTGCATGCAGTGCAAGCAACTGGAGCTTTTTCTCACGCTTCCACAGTCAGACAAATAATAAAAGCCATTTAAAAACAGATATGATAGCATTAAAAATAACATATCTTATGAACTCTGCCCATAAGCCCTTCTCAGCTCCCATTAGTCGCTCAATCTGCTCCAACATGCCGCTGTGGATGATGATGATGATGATAAAAATCCGTTGTTATTATTGTTTGTCCGTCCGTCAGTTTGTGGTCTGCTTGTTGCCCAGGTTTAATATACATATACACCCTCATGTTGTACATAAGGTATTTTGTTAAATATTTACAAGCATCAGCAAGTAGTTCAGGCTTAAAAAAAAACAATGCATATGCTTAATGCATACTTATGTTCCTGTTGCTGGCTTTGGAGCGGTCAAAATATATTTACGCTCCTGCTGTTGTTTTTTTTTTATTCAGTTCAATTTGCCGCCACTGTGGTTTTAACCGCTTGTAATTGCTTTACTCTTGAAATTCAGTGGTAAAAGGCAAAAATCCAGTAATAACCATGGAAAATAAGAGAGAGAAGACGAGATGAGAGAGTCGAGTGACTGCAGAATTGATTAATTGCGTTGAAAAATGTTGAAAATGTTTTAATTGTTTGGCCGACGCTTGTCAAAGGCACTGCCTCTACAATTTGTACCCTCATACTTATATGCACATATTTTAAAAATATTTAAATTTAATTGAAGTGATTAAGAGACGAGTGAAAATGTTTATGTAAAGAAATAGAGTAGAATTGATTAACAAATACCCGTAATCCATACGAATATGACCAAATTAAATCTCTTTCTCTGTTATTCAAAGAACATCGTGAAATGTCATCTCTATAGTACGCATGGTAAGAGAAACAGCTTTAGTCATTGACATATCTAAAGCCTACATTCATTTCATTCGGAAGATTAGTTTAACGTTTACGTGAACATTTTGAGAAGTGTCATGTGGTCTTGAGCAATTAGAATGATAACCTCAACCCTTGACATATACAGAAATGTCCTGAAATCCCTTCGCATTCCGCCAATTGAACATTTGCTGCTCACTTTGCGGACCACAAAACAGCGCTGCTGTCATTTATTATCATTTCGAACCCTTTGTCAAATCCATTCACACTCACACTCACATTTGCACATTTAACACTCACACCCAGCACAACAATTACTGACAATTTTCGGGTACCCTTTCTGATGGAGGCTTTTGGAAATTGTTTCTGGTTCTTTTTTTTTGTATTTTTGAAAAGAGTCGCAAATAAAATCGAAATGCCATTTATTGGAACAGTCGCCGTAATATCGTATAAAGAGAGTAATAATAATTTGTCAAATGTGATTTTTGTCTGTTGTCGACGTTTATGTAATGAGTTTTATTCCCCCTTTACACCGATTTCTGTTATGGCTGTTGCACCACTCGCAATCTGTTCAAATGAATCCTGACGACGACGACGACGACGAGAATAATGATAAGAATAATGATGAGAATGACGATGATGATGATCAAAATAATTGCGTGTGCGGTTAATGTGATTTTTCAATTGATTTCTCATGTGCGAGGCCAATGAAATTGAGTTATAAATGACCAGTAAATGTGTGTTGATTTTTATTGGTCATGCCAATTGTTTATGGCATCAACAGATTGTGTGGAAATTTTCCATTATTCATGCACAGCACTAAATGAACAGTTTAATACCCTTCGAGAAGGATAACATAGAAATCAGAGCACTACAGTCAAATATGGGAATAGAAAATGTGCAGATTTGCAGATTGTTCTTAACTTTTGTGAGTGTTTAGTTTGATTTGAAATGTTTCTTTCGATAAATTTCTGCTATTTTTTTTTGTTATTTGAGTGCTTAACAAAATGTTAACTCTGCGCATTAGGCAAAAATTCAAATCATCTCACATTTGCAAAAACTCTCAGACTAATTCTCAGACTCACCCAAAGTCAGACCACAAAATCTGCACTTAAAAATTCATTTCTGATGTTTTCATTTCCAACAAATTTAGCCAAGAGATGGAAATGGCGATGGCGATGACGATGACGATGGCAAAGGGGAAATGCTTACTCGGATTGCACTCGGTTTGCGTAAATCATAAAGAAAAACTCTCGTAAAAGTAATAATGCGATTAAGTCTGCTTAAGCGACCCAAAGCGTACTTAACAAACTGAGCCTTAGATGGATGCCAGCGACGGATAGATACGAGTTGAAGCCAACTCACAACTGGCGACGAAGTAGAGTATGAGCTGTAGCTTGAGGATTGAGGATTGCGTAAGCTTTTCATACAAACAACAACAAACGGGCCAGGGCTCAAAGTTGAGGCGTGGCAAAGCCCGAGACGCGATAAAGATGCCGACATTAAGGACAAATGAAAGATTAAAAGTCAAAATGATTAATTGTTGTTGTTACTCTCGTTGCTGTTGTTGTTGTTGTTGTTATTGTAGTTGCTGTTGCGTCTGACTGAAAAGTTAAATAATGACCAAGGGCAAAAGCAACAGCAACAGCAACTGCAACTGCAGTTTAATCAGGCACTGAACGAGCCGCGGGCTCAGGCAAAAGTTTCCCTCAGCACTTGGCGGCAACTTAACTGCAATTTGCTGGCGACGCTTTTCAGCAGCGGAAAACTTATAACATGACGGCCATTGAAATTGATTTCCTTTCCTTTAGCTCACAGTTCTGTGCGCGTACGTGTGTCAGACTGCTGTTTTGCGGCTTTCTTAACAATAAATTAATTTCCAAACTAATATGAGGCCAGTAGCACTTGACGCGTAGCTGCAGTCTGTACCGTAATTGAACTAAAGTTTCCGACGACAACTTCTTTAGTTTGGCATTTAAGCCGCTTTACGTTTAAACTAGAGTTCTGGCCACAAGTCCTCACGGCATTTGCATGCACAAATAGTGGAGAAATGAAGAAGATTCCCAGAGAGAAAGAGAGAGAGAGAGAGAGAGAGACCGGTGCTAAGTAGCTTACAATTATTTATTTATGTTCGCTCAGGCTTTTTGTGCTTGCCAACTGCTTTTGACAGTTGTTGCGGCTTAGCGGCTATGAAATGAACTCCAAACAGCGGCTTAAAACTGAAAACGGAGAGAGGGGAAGTCTAGGTCTGAGCTGTTGAATCTGTGCTATGTCTGTATCCTGTCAGGAGTTCAACTAGCCTAAGAAAAGTTTTGCATAATTTGCTAAACGGATTGCGATTTCAGAATTTATAGTAAATTGTGGCTAAGAAACAAGGGAATGAGCTGTAGGTTTTTAAGTTGAATTTATTGTAGGTTAAGCTTTATTCTCATTTAATTAAATTATTTTATTAGCAAATTGAAAATTATATTAACAAAAGAAGTTTAAATTGTGGACACTTATGCCTTAAACACAAATATGTTTAATTAACATTATAGAAAAATATTCAAATTTATATTTTAAGTCAAGGTCTTGTCTTACCTACTTACTTAATTCACATATTGTTATTTGATAATTTAAATTCTATTATTCTGTTGTTAAAAAACTGCACAACAAATTTAATAAGTTGACAGCCACAGATTTCTGTTTTCTCGGCGTGGAAAACTGCAGGAAAATGCAGTCTGCGAAGAACGCTAAGAAGCTGCGACAATGTCTTTTCAATGATTTACTTAAAATGCCATTAGACTTGTAGTCGAGTTGCAAAAACACTTGACACTCTCAGCTGGATGACTGAATGGTGCCACTTGGCGTTGTTGCCACCCGCTGACTGCCAGTCCCGCCCCTTCGCCCCCTCAGTGACTGTCACCCTGCAGCTGATTCGCCCCCTTGACTATCGCATAAATACATGTTTTATTCATCAGCTGCAGTTGGCTGCATTGCTATTGCAACGGAAGTTAGTTTATGCCAAGTCGCAAAAATTTGCTACTAGTCGAATCGTCGAATCGTCGAACACGCCCCCAAAGTTAGTGAATTAAATCAAATTCACGCTTCAATTGATTCTCATGCTGACTTGAACTGTATTAAAGTTTTGCGCTAACAAATTTTACTTGAGTGCTTTAATTGAAAGCACAACTTGGTCAAGAAACTTTATAGCCAGCTTAATAATTCTGTTACAAGTTCCCATTCCTATTCAATAATATACACATATACACAGTTGTCGTCAGTTATTAGATATCGCTTCAGCTTCATGGGGCACTTGTGAAATGCAATAAACACTTCATGCATGTCATTCAAATAAACTGAAATAAACTGAAATAAAAAAAAATAGAGATGGCAGAACAGGCAACGAGTTGGCCACAACTGGTGTGGCAGAATGGTACTCGTAGTCGTAGTCGTAGTTAGGGCCACAGTACAAACACCAGCAGTTCTAGACCAGGCCAAAACCCAACAAACTTCCCACAAGGTCCATGTCGTTGGTAGCTTGGAGTGGCCCTGCGGTGATTTGAACGCCAAACACAGTTTGCCATATAATTGCAATTGCCACTGCGATGAACTCATGTTGAGCTTGTCATGTGCAGCCAAAGGGGGGGCCAAGTGGGGAATGCAGTCGCAAATGGGCGTGACAAATACTGGGCCAAATGGACAGCGTCGTCTGCTTAGAGATGTGTTAACCAAAAAAAAAATTGTTGCTATGCCGGAAGCTGACACCGGATGTGCAAACTGTGACAAGGCTCACAAATCCCATAATCATATATTATATTTCTATACAATGGTTGCGGCTATCTTGTTGTTACAATTATTATTAATTATGCTCTCATTATGAATTGGGCATAAAAGGGTATTATAACTTGAAGCAGATCATTGACCATATACATTTAGTATATAAAGTGATTCCTAGCTTATTTGACCCACTACTTGTACTAATTACATACTTTTAATAATTTTAAAGTTTAGTTGGAATGAGATATAAACAAATTGTAAGCGCAGACTTGTGTAAAACTGCGCAAAACTATTTGATTTAATTTTATTTATATTTAATATCCTAACTAAGCAATAAAAACAAAACGTAGGCAATAGTGTAGTGGGCCAAATGGCTACTAAATAAAACTAAGCAGTTAAATAAATAGATAATTTAAATAAATAATAAATAAAGATTTATATATACATATTTCCTAATATTTTATCTCTTTAGTTCCGTTTAATATATTTAAGAAACTATTTGGTAAGTATACTAATAATAAACTACTACTGTATGTAATAGAAGCAATGCAGATTCGATTCTTAGCCCGCTTCACCCTCTGTAAATATTCGTATTTCCCTTTTAATCATACTCTTTGTATACTAAACAAAACTCGCATAACCTGTCAACACCTTTGCACCTTCGCTGTGTACGTGGCATGCCCCGCAAAATGGATTAAATCACACTGTTCATTGCCGCAATGCAGCGGAGGCGATGATTTTGCAACTCTTTCGCTGCTTGCCTTGCCGCTTGGTGCTTAGACGCATAAATCAATTGAAGAATCAATGAAGTGCAGGCGCATAGTCTGAATCAGGGGCACAACAACAACAGGACCCAAATAGGAGCCAGGAGGAGCCTGCAAATTGCCGTCCCCAATGTCCCGATGTATGCCGTTGCCGTGGCAGATTCATGTGCCTCGACTTGCTGATAAAC
Source organism: Drosophila histrio (assembly GCA_958299025.2). Taxonomy (NCBI): domain Eukaryota; kingdom Metazoa; phylum Arthropoda; class Insecta; order Diptera; family Drosophilidae; genus Drosophila; species Drosophila histrio. Next base: position 13,290,190 of record OY729166.1, on the reverse strand, counting down.
TGGCACAAAAAACAAACTAACAGCGGGAGACACAGAGAGAGAGAGATGTTGTGGCATGCCACTGCGTGGGGCAGGGCCACTCACATAATTGAGCCAGCAATTTACAGGCCGGGACAATGCGTGGAAATTGTTTGTGTTTATACTACTGCTATTGTTGTTGCTCTTGTTGTTTTTGTTGTGCTTCATTGTGCGTGTGTGTGAGTGGGTGTGAGTGGGTGTGTTGTCTATGGAGGCAGCCTCGCATAGGCAGCGTTGAGTGGCAACAATACACAAGCGTGCTATAATTTAACTATCTTTCACACATAATTCACAGCAGCAACACGAGAGAGAGATAGATAGAAGGGGAGGCAGAGCGAAAGAGACAGAAAGAGAGAAAGAGAGAAAGAGAGAAGGGGGACAGTCATTAGCATTGCTGCAGTTGACTATGCAACGGAAACGGAAATCGCGCTGCATTCAAAATGACAGACAGCCCAACAAGTTGGCAACTCAATAAGAAAGCGGAAATGAACCGAAAGAGCCAACAACTTTCGACAGCTGCTCGACAATGTAACGCTAAGTAACGCCTGCAAGGGGGCGTGGCAATTGCAAATAAATGCAACACTAAGAGTCTATACTTACAACAGCTAAATAACAGTTGGGCTTTTGTTATTGATTGAACGATTCTATTCTATGGACCGCTTTGCCAACCAATTCAAAGCTGAAAGCCCTTCAAATTTATAATGGACCTAGAAATTAGAAATAAACCTAAGACTAATACAGAATCTGTTAACCTTTAATTAAAAATTTCTTATTTAATATTAAATATTAAGTTTTAATTATTGCTTAATACACTAATTACATGATGATGGAATATCCTATAACAAACTATTTTCTCCTTGTAACTATTCCACCTTTTCATCAGCAAAATTATTTATTTATTTATTTATTATTACGACTAAAAACAGTCGACAAGAAATTATGGAGTAATATTTATAGTAACATTAAAATATAAAATTACAAAATTAATAATTAAATTATTATTAAAATTAAATATTATTTTAAATTAAAACTGAAAAAAGAAAAATTTAAGATCGCTTTAAAGGGGTAAACAAGATTATGACTCAAAATGATCCAACATTTGTTGCAAGGATTGGGGAAAAACCCCAAAAAAACCCAATCAGATCAATAAGTGTTAGTATTAAAGTTAGTATTAGTATTGGTATAAATTTAAATTATTAATGCATTAGATGTATACTTAATAATATAAGAGGTAGTATTATAATGAAAAGTAATAGTAGTATTAGTGTAAAAGTTGGAAGTCTAGGTATTAGGATGTGTAATAGTTAATATATTATTAGTTATATTTAAGTATTAGAATAAGTACGGTTAAGGATTTCTCGAAAGGAATAGGAAAATGGACTGTTTAATAGCGGCGAGAGAGAGTTCTGCAGATATAACGTGGCAAAGACTATTGTAATTTGCACATAAAACACGAAATGAACTGTGTAAAGCATAATCAGTAGTGCATGTAGGAAGAGCTAAAGGCTGGTAATTTCTGGTGGGCCTAATGGGGACCGAAAAATTTAGCCTACTTAAAAGGAAACTAGAATCAATCTCGCCAATAATCAATTTGTGAAGAAAAATCACACCAAGAGTTTTTCTACGATGGACTAAAGACGGAAGATTCAGAAGAAGAAGTCGACTTGAGTACGATGGTAAACGAAGGTTGGGATCCCAGTTTAAACCACGTAGGGCAAAAAGCAAAAACTGCTTTTGAACGGACTCAATTCGATCCTGGTTATTACGGTATTGAGGACACCATATACATGAACAGTATTCCAGGATAGGACGGACTAAAGAGACGTAGAGGAGTTTAGTGGTGAAAGGGTCGTTAAATTCTTTCGACCAGCGTTTAATAAAACCAAGTACTCCCCTGGCCTCATTAATTATAGTAGAGATGTGCAAATTAAAGTTTAATTTGCAATCAAATAAAACTCCAAGGTCTTTCACAGTAGAAATACGATGCAATGGCGTATTGTCAATCGTATAACTGAATAAATGGGGCCTAGTGCGGTTAAATGACATCAGCATACACTTAGAACAATTGAGATACAATTTATTGGCCGAACACCATAATTGCATAGCGTTTAAATCGTCTTGTAAACGATAATGAAGTAAGGGATCAGTATATGAGAAAATCAGCTTAACATCATCTGCATACATTAGAATGTAAGAATGAGATAGGATGGAGGGAAGGTCGTTAATGAAAAGGGTAAAAAATAAAGGACCCAAGTGACTACCTTGAGGTACACCAGAAGTAACTTGAATCGAGCTAGAAACAGTCGACCTAAGGAGCACTTTTTGGGTTCTACCTTTTAAGTAGGTGGATATCCAACTTAAAAAGGCGAGAGGGAAGCCTATACATTCTAGTTTATGGAGTAATAGGTTGTGGTTCACGGAGTCGAAGGCTTTACTGAAGTCAGTATAAATAACATCAGTTTGCCTTTTCTTTTGAAATGCTTCATTTACCAAGGAGGAAAATTCAAGCAAATTGGTCGTGGTAGACCGACCCCTTACAAAGCCATGTTGGACAGGAGAAATAACTGATTTACAGAGATGTTGCAAAGACGAAACAAGGATTTTTTCAAAAAGCTTAGGAATAGCTGATAGCTTTGCAATGCCTCTGTAATTAGAAATATCAGACTTACCACCTTTTTTGTGGAGAGGAATGATATAGGATTCTTTCCAAAGATGTGGAAAGACTGAAGATTCCAGGGATAGATTGAACAGCTTTAGCAACGGTGCAGTTAGAGAAGTACAGCACTCCTTAAGGACACAACTAGGAATGTTGTCAGGCCCAGGAGAGAAAGTAGATTTTAAAGACATAATAGAAGTGAAGAGGGTGTAGTAAGAAATATGGGGAGCAAATATACTATTAGAGGATATTATGTTATAAGGATAAGAAGAAGAGTTAGGGAGGGAAATAGGAGAATAGGTTGATTGGAAAAATTTAGCAAAGAGTTCAGCAGCTGCAGAATCGTCACAGGCTTTATCAGTCCCAAGAAAAAAAGAGGAAGGTAAATTCGAAGATTTACGCTTCAAGTTAACAAATTTATAAAATTGTTTAGGGTCACGGGAAAACTGTCTCTTGCAACGAACTAGATAGTTCTCATAGCAATAAGTGTTTAGCAGAGCAAATTTCGACTTGGCCACAGAATATTTAGACCAGTCAAAACTTGAACCAGACATCTTAAACTTTTTAAAACATTTTGATTTCAAATTTTTTAAATAAGATAGTCTGGGTGTAAACCAAGGGGGCTTTGATGAACACGACAACGGTATAAAATTGGGGATACATACATCAAAGAGTGTGTTTAAGGTCATATAGAAGGTAGTAAGGACAGTATTAATGTCCACCGCTTTTTCTAAAAAGGACCAGTCGGTTGCAAGAATAAGTTCATTAAGCAATGAATAATTTCCTTTGCGAAAACAGCGACGAGGTGCTTGTTTGCATAGTAAAAGCGGATTAAGAGGTTTAGAAATTGAAATAGAAATTTCTAGAGCAGGATGATGTAAGTCTTCAGGGACTGATAGTGGGAATGACCTAGAGACGGCAGTATTTGCGAAGTCATTGATAAATACCAGATCAAGGATTCTATTCAAGTGATTCTTGACAGAGTTCATTTGAAATAATGAAAAATCAAGCACACAGTCTAGAAAATCATGTTGATGTAAAGGAACAAGATAGTTTGCACTATTGAAGAAAGACCACGAAATGTTAGGCAAATTAAAATCGCCCAACACAACAAACAGGTCATTGTCCCTCACTTGAAGGAAGACTTCATTTAAACAAGCAATATGTTGCATATAAACTTGAATATCTGAAGATGGTGGAATGTAGGAGCAAGTGACAAAAATTGTTTGATGAGGAAACGTAACTTTAACAGCAACGATTTCAACATCAGAAGGCACAATAAAAGAAATACGTTCCGATTGAAGAGTAGATTTAGTGGCAATCAGTACACCACCACCTCGACGAAACAATCGATCGCATCTATACATAGAGTAATTGTTTGACAAAATTTCGCAATCAGATACCGTTGGAGTTAGCCAAGTCTCAGAAAAAGCGATTATGTCAGAGTCAATTAATTAATAATAATTAATTAATTATAAACTTGACATTCGTAATCAATTTAAACTACAATTTCCATTAATATATTCAGAAACAAAATATTATATTAGCCACAACCGAATACTATCAGATTATTTTCAAAAGACCTGTCAAATTTTAATAGCTAGAAATTGATTCATTATTAATCCGGCATATTGGCTTCAAAACAACTTTCAGCATATCGATATACAAAGTTCGATACAGTCTAAAATCATATGCATTGTTTTATCACTTTTAATTTAGTCTCGCAAATTACAAAGTTGTTTTCCGTTTCCGCTTCTTCTTCTTCATCTACTTATTTTCTCTGCTGGCTTCGGTTCGGTACACAAAAATTGCATTTTAAGCATTACAAAAGTATTTCAACTATCTAAAAATTCAATATGCCAGCTATCTCTGGGTATCTGTTGCCTTTAGTCGGACCAAAATTTGTATGCAAAATGCTTGAAAAATGCATAGTTCACATGTTGAAGGAGGCCGAGGGATTGTTGAGGGAGGGAGTTACGTGGGCGAGCTCGGTTCAATATTGAAAGTGCACTTGGTTTGTGTGGTTCAGCCGCAGCAGAGTAACAACAACAACAACAAGAACAACAAGAACAATAACAACAGTAACAGCAACGAGACAAACAATGTGCAACAATGTTGTAATCAACAAAAATGTCATCATCAACGACGCCAACAGTGAGGCAGTTGTGGGGAAAACTCTGGAAAATGGTCAGTGACAACGTCAAGCGAAGAGCTCATCGATGTCATCAACACGTAAGCAGCAAAAAAAAAGTTGATACAAGACATGGTAAAATTTATTGCTAACAAGCTGATCTTATGAATACCCTGTAGAGTACATAAAATAAAATGCTAAGATCTTAAGAATCAACAGAAAACTAATTAAATTAATAGCAAATTATTTCAAAATTGATATAATAGAATTAGCAAATAGTTATTGTTAGAATTTGGAGAGCATGGCATGCCAAATAATTGGAAAATTACAGAAACTTTATATATTAATAGAAAAGTCTTTAATATTTATTATAAAATAATTTTTTTAAATTTTATTCTGTATTTTTAGTATTTCAAATTGACTTTATCTTATTTATTTCCATCGTGTAGGTTCCATGCAAACGACACTTTAATAGATTTGTATAGGGTATACGAAACGTCAACAATTTTGGCCAATAGCTTGACCATAGTTGCCTGCCTGTTGTCAACACACCGCACACACACACACACACACACACACACACACACACACACACACATACACACATAGACAGCAGCAAGGATAGACACAGCTTCATGTGGCCACCGGAAATGTCAACATACACTCACACATTCACTCGCAAGCACACACACACAATCGTGCATATGTATGTATATGCATTGGTGGATTGAGTTCTGTTGCAGTTGTTGTTGTTTGTTGCTTCTGTGTCTCCTTCATAATTCAACTTTAGCTGCTGTTGTACTTGCCACGCCCACTGCATACGCCCCATCACAGAGTTATTGAATTTATGCAAAAAAAAAGCCGTAAAGGAAAATAAAACTTTTAGTACTAAAACATTGTGAATTACGCAAAAGAATTTATAGATTGTGCATAACTCTTACGGGCTTGATTGAGTACAGTCCTTGGACATTTGAATAGATCACCATATAGATCAGCAAAAGTTGAAGTCCTACGCAAACAATGGAAGGCATAACAAATAGCTTTGGAATTGGTAATTAAGAAGTTCAATTTAATACAACGCTGGGAAAGTTATGCAATAATGGAATCAAATGAAGAGCAATAGAGTATATTTAGAATATATGTATATGGTGAATAAAATATATATAAAATGCTATGCTGGGAATGAAACAAACAATGCAAACAACTTACCAACTTACCCAACTGATCGCTTAATAATTGCAGATACCTCAATTTTGGATGAACTGAAAATTAAATAATATGAAATGAATACTGACAGAGTTTTAATTACCACGATGATTCAAGAAAATCCATAATTATTCAAATCCATATACATAAAAGCGATATAAACTCATAATGGAAATTTATTTGTTATTTATGTATGCCATCTACTGTTTTAGTATAATAATATACATAGTACGAGTAAGTGCTATATCAAAGTACTTGGGAAGGCGTCTCCAACTCAAGCAGCACATTAATTAATTGCTTGTTTAAGTTTCACATCAAATACATAGAACTGTCTATTCACTCTGTGGTAAAACACCCCCAAACCACGCCCCTTCACACAATTTAATATTTATTGCTTTTTATGCCGTTCGCACAAAACGCAGGCGTCAGATAAATAAACGACAATAATAATAAGTATACGGTAAAAGTAGCAGCCGGTTGAGGAGGAGGAGGAGAAGAGCTCTTGGTAGTAAATCACTTGCTTTACAGACAATGCTCTCCCCCGCCCCCCTAAAGTTCCCCTTTCTTCTCAGCTCGACATAGGCGAGTTCTAGCACATAATAATAAGAGGGACAACAAAAGCGAGCGGCGACAGGATGAAAACCCCAAGTAAAGCCAAAAAATTGAATTGTTCTCAGTTTGTCAATGTGTCTGAAAGGGCTTTACAGCAAGTGATTGGGACTAGGAACTGGAAATTAAGAAACTGGGAGCACGAAATTGGGAGTTGAGGCCTAGGCCCATTCAAGACTGCCATATGGATATATGATATAATTTCATGCTGGAGCAAGCAAGCTGTAGCATCATCTTGTCAGAAGAGAAAACCTCTGTGAGTTTTACGTTTTAATTTGCTCAGTTGTCAGCTACAGAGATAAAGAGCAAGAGAGAAGCTATAGAGCGAGAGGAAAAGAAAACTGCCCAGCAGTTTAAAAAGTTTAAACTTTTTGGCCCAAACAAAATGCTGCAAATGACAAAAGCAGCCGACGAAGCGTCGAGTTCTGAATGCAGCTTCAATTCATTTTTTGGTGAGGGTGCTGGCAAAAGGTGTTGCACCTCCGAGTAATTTGCATCATTTTACGCTTAACGCGCACGGGCAGGACACCATCAGGATTCAGGCGTTGCCAGACCAACTGACACTCAGAGACAGACGCTGCCAAGAGCACCAGAACAGCAACCATGGGCCCACAGAAAAACCCCAGTAAAGAATTGGACAACGTACGTGTTGTGGACGGAAGTAGAGGAGGGGATACCGGTTAGGAAATGGGATGAGCGCAGACTGACAGACAGACAGACAGAAAGCACCACGGAACGCTGATATGATCTTCTGAAGCAACTTCACTTAGGTAGTGTATTGTATGAAATGTGTTAATAAAACAAGCAGTTCTTTTTAGTTTGAACTTTAAGGTTCCTCATCTTAATGCCCAATTTAATATAAATTAATTATTTAAATAATTGTTTATTTTTAAACCGAATTTGCTTAGATCTGTATTATCTTGTGAAGCTACTGCGAAAAAGAAAATTACAGTATTTAAATTATATGAAATGTGGATACTTTTAACCAAAACAGTTATTGTTAGGTTAGTTGTACTTTTCTTGCAATAATATTTGTGTTTATCCAACGACTTTATGTTAATTAATTATTTAACAACTTCATTGTTAACTCTTTTATCTAAAGCAGTATGCTCTTCTGAAGCAACTGCAAGTAATTGGGCTGCAAAGTGTGTATTATTGAAAATGTGGTTGTCAGCACGCAGTTTTCTTTTAGTTTAAGTTGCACTTATGTGTTCTGCTTGCAAATTCATAACAAGCAGTTCAAGCCAGCATTTTATATTAATTAATTACTTAAATGTCTTGAACTTTATAAACTGAAATTATTCTTAATTTACCGGATGCTTCATTTTAAAAAGCAGGGCATTAGGGTCAACACGTGCTCTTGTGACCATTCAAGTTAAAACAACTTTAACTATTCGCCGAGCAACATGACTCAAGTTGCCGTTGCCACACGCATGAATTGTTGCCAACCAAGTTTATGACACGCCGCACAGACACACACACATGCACACCCACAGTCCACTACTACAGTTGCAGAGAGCAGATATTACACATGCAATTACAGGTTATCAACGCCGAGATACTTCCCCATAACATCATTCCATCTCCAACTCTCGTATAACCAACGCACAGCTGGCAACGGAAATGACTTTATTATTACGCTCAAACAATTTTTGGGGGCCGCGTTGCCAACTGTTTGTGTGCTGCACATAATTTTAATTAAGGTAAACAGTTTACGTGCAAAAAGGAGAAATACGAAAAGCAACAGCAAAAGCTGAAGCGAAACAGCGTGTGAATTCAAATGAAGATACAGAACAGTAGAGTAGCAGGTGTTCAGGGGAAGGAAAGGGAGTTGAAGGTGCCGAGTCGGACGCGGCATTGAGACTTGACAGTTGTGTTGACAGTTTGACGTGGATGGCAAAAGACAGCAAGGGCAGGTGCAGGAAGAGATTCAGGTGGAAGGAGTAAGCCAGCTTCCAGCTCACGTTGAATGCTGTAATTCAAGTGCTTGTTAAATAAATCGTATGTTAAATGCTGAAAAGTTGATGATGTGCATGCTAACACAAATGTATGTATGTGTATCATTTACTGACTGTTATTTTCGGCTGCTCAAGGTTAAGCCTAATGCATTGTTTATGAAGTGTAGATGACTTAGAAGATATTTAGCTGGACATTGAAGAGTTAAATTAGGCGTTGAAATTCAGGACCAGGTTTAATTTACAATTTTTTATGAATCAGTCGAGCATAGCAAATAGAATAACTGCAGATCTATTTGCCAAGCAGTTGTATTTAATAGCCAAGCAGTGTAAGCATTTACAGCTGTTAAGATTCTACTGTAAGACAGCATAATGTTAAGTGTCATTTCAATGTTAACATAGCATTAAAAATACTTAACGCTTTCGCAGAAACTTTATCGTACACTTTTAAACACATGTTAATATATATTTTAAAATATATTCCAGTAAATTATTTTCATTTTAATGTTTGTGTTTGTAATTACAATTGTTTTCCACTCTCAATGTATTACAGTAAATAAATGGAATCTCTTGAATAAGTTAAAAGTGCATATTAAAGTGATATGACAGAATCGTGCTTATAAATACTTAATTCGCACGATAACAAAACTGAAAGCTATTTCGAATGCTAAATAAGGAGAACCTGGCAGTTAAATGCAATATCCTTGTACTAACTATGTCATTTTGGTCGACTAACAATGGCCCAAACAAGCAGCAAATTGCACACTTGGCCCGTTAGCAACCATACAATTGCCCCCTCTCCGCCCTCTCTCGTCATTCGCTTAAGCCAAATTGAAAAACTAAAAGTAGAAGCAGCTGGAGAGAAGCCTCGTCCTTAGCCTTGTCGACAATTGGTCCCAGTCTCTTCTTGCCAAGTTTTGCATATGCCACAGAGGACAACCCCCCTCGGCCCTTAGCACCACCTCACCTCACCTCCCACACCCCACACACTAATGCTGTTATTGGCAGCGCCGGCAAATATTGCACATAGATTTATGGTTTTAACATTGACATGACATTTGGCGCTCCTAGTTCTGCTTCTCCTGCTCTCCCTGTTGCTGCTGCAGTGGCAACAACAATAACTAACAACTACATGGCCTGGCTATTTGTACAAAATTGCATGGTAATTGGCAGGGAGTCGTAGTCCAGTTCTGACCAGGCCAAAAACGTACAGTGCAGAGTCCAAATGCTGGTCTTAAAAATAAACGAGCAGCATTAAAATTGTCAGTATTGAGTTGAAGCCAATTAAAATTGCTTTTTATTTCGTGGGCGTTGTTGTTAAATTGCCTGCGGAGCGGGATGGGAAAGGTGGCAAATGAGGGGAGAGTGGTGGCTTTGGTTGCAAAAATCAATTTACAATTGAATTGGAAATTGTGTTGCATATTTTATGGAATCTTTTAGCTCGAACACGACTTCAAAGAGCCAAAAACAAGCTCGCAATTAGTACGAACTCAAATGCACTCACATCAAGGCTCTCTCTCTGAATAATCGAATACGAGTATGAATAATTGTAGCAGTATTTGTCTTATTTCTTTTGTGAAGTGCGCAAAAATTATTTACTCATAATTATTTGTTCGCGAATGTGGGAGAATGGACGAAGGACGCTAACAATAACAACTGCCGCTTTCCCTTATCCTCACTCCCTTTTCCATTTCCCTCAAACTGAGTCAATGAAGCAAAGATTTTTTGCCCTGTAGCGTTTTGGGGCAAAGGACTGTGATTTTTATTACACGAATATCAGCCTCATTGTTGTTGTTGTTGTTGTTACATTGTGATTATTATCGTGCGGTCGAGTTAATTGAGCAATTGCAAAAGTAAACAAAGACATTGCGTTATACGTTATACATATATACAGAGGGGCTTCGGTACTTAAAAGGAGTGCGCAAAATATAATTAAGTTATGCTTCGGGCGATGAAAACAAACAAGCAATAATAACAAGAACAACAATAACAAAGCAATCTATTTACAGCTCAATCTATAGCACGGGTTAAGCAAATACTTAGAGGAGACCGAGTCAGAGAAATAGAGAGAGAGTAGGAGGAAACGCGTTGTGTCGTTGACCTGCAGTCAGTGATTACTTATCTTTATATATACGGCTATTTATTGTTATGGTATGTTTAATGTAATTAAGCAGCTGCTAAAAGTAGCACAGATTAGTTTCTATAATTTGAAATTTAACATTAAAGGATAACAATATTTAAGCTAACGAATTTGTCAAACGGTGTCCCCTTAATGAAGGGAAGAAAGCAGCAGTACAAGCAGTTCGCGATCACAGTATATACTTTTTATGCAGTGAGAAATTGGGCTGCATTCACACAAGCAGTGCTAAGTTTGCAAAGCAGTCTGCAGCAGTTGAATCTTTATACGAATGTATTTTGTAGTCAGCATTAGCACGATTAACAGTGAAAGAGACTTGTTGAACTTGGAATGAGTTCCGAGTCGTAGACATATTGAAAGTCCACATTGCAGCCCTTGTCTGCTGACCTCAGTGAGCGAAATGGATCATCTTCTCAGTTACCCAATAACTGATCATTTGAGTGCTAAGTTTAAAAAGCAAGCAGTGATGCTGTAAGAAAGCAGGCCACAGCAGTTAAGATCAATGGACAATTAATATTAACTCAACTGTTGATGCGGATCAAAATTAGACTGTCCTAGTGTGCGGCTAAACTTAACTATTTACTACATGCCATTCAATTACATAGATGCAGTCAGCATCAATTCAAAGGACTCGTATCATCATCATTCAACAATGGTCCAAACATAATTAAAGGCATCGATAACATTTGAATACTATTACAAATCATCAAGAAACTTGAATGTAACTGATAGTCAATAGTGTGGCAGGTGGGGGAAAGAGAGAGATGAGGAGGAGGGCGTTTTAGAGAACCAATACACCGAATAAGCTTCCTTTCATTGTCCACACGGCCATGCAAATATGCTCCAGTTGTCTCTGATACTCGCTCGTACTTCTCAACTGCATCCGCTGCAGTGAAAATAGTGCAACACATTGGCATCAGGATCTAAGGATCTGAGGATACGAGTAGTCGGAGAGTCAGGGAGATGAGCCTGACCAACAATTGGAATACAATGGCGTTGCCTGGTTACTTACTCCAGGGAATGTCTGTCCGGCAACGGTTGCAATATGCAGCACTATTTGAAATATGCATAAACACACACACACACACACAGAGCCATAGAAACACACACATATCACATCATATCAGAGACAGAGGCAGAGTAACAACATTGGCAAACAGCGGAAACGGATGTTTGGCACTCAAATGCAGGCCGAGATGCAGAGACAGTGGCAGAAACAGCTGGACCTCTCTAAGGACAACCACAGACAGACAGAGAGACAGACTGACGGAGACAGACAGAGAGAGAGACAGACAGTGTGTGCACTTAATTTCCTTTTCATTATCAAATCATTTTCAACTGCATGTAGGAAATTACTGCGAGTAATATGCGAAAATGCTAAGCGAACTGCACAGACGAATGCCGAGTGAATCACTCTGAATGACTGTGAATAAGTGACTGACTGACTCACTGAGTGAGTGAATGATTTATATTGATGAGGTTGACAAAATCTAGACAGTGTGTGCCACAATAATAAATCAATATTTATATTCAGTCCAAAATGGCCAAGAACTCAACTTGTCTTCAGCATTCATTCATTTGTTTACTCATTTATTTATGTTATTAATGTCCAATTGCTGTGCAACATGACGTATGCTTAAAGTCTCATTAAAATGGGATCTTAGTTTCATATTTTGCCTACTGCAAACAATTTCAATTTGATGGTCTGCCTTCAGGCGCCGACGTACACATTAATTACAATGCTCGCTCAATTTGTTGCGCAAATTTTCACAAAAATTATAATTTATTCATGCTTGTATAACAAAGGGGAACACGCCACATTAGACCCAACACACAATTTGCACGTCCAAACTGGCGATTCAATATAAATACTCTCAGCAATTGATTTCGACTAATATTCATTCTTAAGAGGTATTCATCGAGCATTCGTTAGCAACTAATTTAATCAAATATTGAATGGGCTATTAACTACAAGTATTAAAAGAAATGCCATAGAGAACTATAGAAATTATTGTAAAGTAAACTTTAAACTGTCATTAACATTTCTATCTTGTATTTATTTAATTTCCGCTATCTCTCCTTTTATCTTCTCATATTAAACTCAATACTAGGTAAGCATACAATTGATCACATTCTTTCATCTATTCGGCTAAAAAACTCAAAAGTTATTCTGCTGACTGAGTATTTTCTGATTTGTCACGCTCTCCAAAATATAGATATTTATCTTACACTTAATTCAGAATTGACATTTAGCACTGTGCTTTTTTTCTTATCAAATTCTCTTCCCTTTTAAATGGTTTCTCGGCCGCAAACTATCGCCCATAACTAATATCCGCATTCTTCAACAACTTTTTTTTCACACTTTAATTTCCTATTATTTTTTATCGCTCTTTCTGCCTGCTTCTGATCCTAGTCCTTTTCCCGGCCATAGCTCTGTAGTCCTGGCTCGGGCTTAGCTCCCCACAGTCACATTTGTATAACATTAAATGCCTTTGAGTATCGTAAATAACAGTTTAGTGTTCATAAATTCAAAGAGAATTATGAATGTCCAGCGGCAACAGGGCCGAGTCACAAGTGCAACGTGAGCAGGCAAGCAGGAGGATTGTGGAGAGGGGGAGTGGAGAGAGGGAAAAGTGACAGGGCAAGTGGCAACTTTGCCACCATAAAAACCAAAAGCAAAGCGTTGACATCAAAACGCAAAACAGCAAAGAGGACGAGGCAAATGGGCAGGACGATTGACTGCATTGGCCACACACACAGTTGTACACTTGAATACACAGACACACACAATACACACACTCACACACACACACACTCACACACATACATCTATTACAAACTTGGAGGCACATCAAATGCACGTCTCGAACGCGCCGACGACCAAGATGAAGATAAATATGCTGCAGTAATAAAAAGCCCAGCTGCAACCTCCTCCATGTTCTCCATGTCCAGCCATGTCCTCTCCTCCTGCCATGTCCTCGCCTCCCGTTCTCCTCCTCCTCGCCAGCTCTGCTCTCGACTTTCTCGTCTCGTCTGGGGCGCATTTAAGTGACCAAAATGCACATTAAGCGTCGCTTGTCGCTTCTCGCCTGTCGACTGTCGACTGTCGCCTGTCGTCTTGTTGTCCCGTTGTCCCAATGTCCTGTTGTCCTGCCGTCCTGCGGCTGCAATGGCGACTCTCTGGACCCGTCCCTGGCTCTCTCTCAATGTCCTTGTCCCGTGCCTTGCATTTTAAATGTTGACATAAATTTGCAGTTTGCCTTTTGCGCTTTTAGCTAAAACTATTTTAATGCCGATGCCGGCGGTCGCCCTACGGACACGCCCCTCTTTTCCGGCGGACACCCCCCTTGCACATGTCTGACATAGTTTTAGTTAAATAAATTAAAAACTTCAACACTTCACAGTCAGCTCGAGCTGCAGTTTTCCCCGATTTTGTACCAATGTCAGTTTTAATTTGTTCAACGGGCAATTAAACAATGCTCCGGATTCTTGTTTTTGTTGCCATTTGTTGTTGTAAATGTTGCACATTGGCCATCCATCAGAAAAGTTGGCAGCCTGGTGCGTGTGTGTGCGCATAACTTTTGCAGCAACTGTACGAATATGTTTCAATTTGCAGTTCTCAGCGAGTCTGAGAGACAGAGCTCTGTGAACTGCTAAATGATTGATTAAAAATTGTATATATGTTTAATTTATTGAAAGGATTACATGCTCTATAAATTATTGTATAATAATTGTTAAATTATTATCAAATAAACTATGGCTTAAATTAATGGATAGAAACAAAAGCTTTGATTTAAATTACAAAAGGTCTATTATTGGTAATCATATTATCAAAACTATATTCATAATTATTAGAAACATTCGTGTCCTATATTTTTTAGTGTCAACTCTAATATAACAAGAATATAATTGGGATTTTTAAGTTTGCAAGTGAACTAACAAAGTCAAACCATATTGTCTATAAATAATATAATTATATAATAATATAAATGAATATAAAAAACTCGAAAGCTAACTAAATATAATATATAAAATATTCAAATTACAGATAAAAAGATCTATTAAACAATTCAGGTTATTTATTTTACTTTTATTAACATTAATTATCTTTATTTATTTATAGTTTGTATATCAAAAATGAAAGTTCTTTATCTGTTGATTTTTAATTGATCTCACACTACAAAAACACATTAAAATGTCGACCTAAAATATATTGCAGCGAAACTCTAATTTCTGCTTTGAAAAATAATATAAAAAGCCATTAATATAAGTTTATAATTAAAGAGAAAATTTCTAACAATTAAAATAATTAATAATGCGCCTAGCGTCATCTAATACAATCAATTATTTATATGAAAATTTAAACGAGAAAATAACAAAGTTACCTCGAAGTTTTGACCAAAAGTGAACATATATAATTTGGCCAAATGTTATTAAAATGTGTACTTTTTGTGCCTGCCTTCTCAACTTTTAAGCGAAACTCTTACGATACTTAGTTCAACTTGAAATTTCAGATGCAGTTGCCCTGCCATTGGTTATGAATATTGTTGCCTTATACTCCTGTCTAACCACAGCATCATCGTTGACTCTTAACTGCCTCCATTCGCAGCACTTTGCGTGGAGAGCAATTAAGCCAAAAGTGACATGGCAGAAGGGATGTTGTAAAAAGTAATGGCTGCAAAAGAGCTGCAACGAAACAAGCAAAAATGAAAGGGAATACAGAAAGCGGAAGAAAAAGAATGACAAAAAACTATGCAGGAGATGTCAGAGGACTCTTCGCGTAATACAAGTAATTTTATGTGACCCGAACGGCCAAAAAGTCGGCGAAAAGTTCGTCCTTTTTCGACCTGTTGTAATTAACTTGTGTCAACGCGTCGCAGTCGTCTGTCGTCTGTCGTCAACCTTCTGGCCCCTGGCTTTTGTTGTCGCTCGTTGTGCTCGTTTCCCTTTACGACTTTTGCATGTCACTTTGTTGCAACCGCAGCGGGAATACGGCACACGGTACTCAGCACCAAGCGGCGTATGCGCAATGTGCATTCATGCATTACGCATACGCCCCGTGCTCAACATTTACGTCTTTATCCTTTACACTTGCCTCGCCGCCTCTTCTTTAATTGAAATGAGAGAAAGAGAGAGAGAGGAAGAGAGTCTGTAAATCCACTTTATCACATTTACATTCGCAGCACTCACTCGTAATAACTTTACCCCGAACCACACGACGTCAATCACTCAATTTCTCACCAAATCCGCCAGCCAGGTGAAATATTCCCGCACGCACAGCTGCATTTGCATTTAATACTTATATATTCCATGGATAATTACAGTATTTGCAACATAATGCTCAGCCCCTTTTCCCATTCTCCAAAAATATGTTGTTTTATCGACAAACAGACGGACGGACAGACGTTAAGCTAACAGCAGCAAATGTTTTTGGCCGCTTCTGCTGTTTATCATTTATTATTTGCTGTCGGTGTTATATATTATTTTATTTTGTTTTGTTTTGTTTATCCTTTTTTTTGTTCAACATTTTATTTGCTGAAAAATAAATTACTTTGCATACGCATTAATTGCGCGTGCATTAAACGAAACTCCGAACGTATCCAAACCAAGCCAAAGTCCAACAATACAAAATCCAATTGTTGGCACAATCTCCACACATGTCGCTGTCAATTGTCCCCAACCACTGGCCCCAATGGCCTCTCTCTCCTTGCCCATTTTGGCCAGGTTATCGTCCGTGTATGCATGACAGTTAAATAAATGTTGACATTTCAATTCGATATTTAACACACGTTCAACTAAACAGACAGCAATTAAAGAGTCATCATTGCCCAGATAGATAATGTCATTAATAGAGCCATTTAAATCTAAATATCATCTTATTTTCTATTATTAACCAAATTAGCTGTTAAACAATTATAATTGTATTTGCTAAGCGAGCATAATGAGATTGAGAGACTGGTTTATGTAACTGTCAGCAGTTGTAATTGTGAGAAATGTTTACTTTAACACTGCTTTATTGGACACAGTTTTCTAAATGTAAGCAGTTATTATACGGTTGTAGAAACTGCTTGTGAACAACTGCTTTGTTGCGCTGATCAGTTGCAAACTCATAAGACTACAAGACTGATGAATAGTTTCATAGCAAGGAGCTTAACTGCAATCAACTTAAATCATGTATAAAGAATACCAAATACATAATGTTCCGAGAATGGTATTAATATCTTAATTTATAATGTAAATGTGTAAGTAATTCATACAATTTTCAAGAAATAAGCACTCATAGTAGCGCCACTCAAAATAGACATAATTTACAACTTGCGCTTGACCTTCGGCAGTTTATTTGAATGGTTGGACATTCGCAAAATATATTTCGTTTTAATTTTCTTAAAATCTCATGATGCCATGACCAAGAACAAGACTCGTGCCGTTCTTTGTCGAATAAAAAGTAAATCGCTAAGTAAAATTTATTTTTATGGCCAAATTTGCAACAGCTGTTGCCCCAAGCCGCAAAATGGCCGCATAACATGGCAACTACGCAGTCAGAGGCGCCTCAAAGACCTACAAAAAATAGAAAAGAGGAAACTTGGCCGCATACACACACACTCGTACTCAAACTCGTACTCGTACTCGTACTACTCGTACATTCAACTAAATTGCGCATATATCAAATTGTAATAGTTTCCAACAATTTTGCGCACATTTCGCTGATTTTGCTGAGCAGTCGTCGACTGCGTGCAACACGTACGAACCATAAAAGCGCTATGAGACGCATCGATGTACTATATAAAGACTGGCCATAACCTAAGCATAGATTATTTGATTTGGTTTTCAGCGTGAGGGAGTGAGACCAATTGCCGAAGTACTTGTATTTTATTTAATTTGTTTTCCTCTTTTTTGGCTCTGTTTAAATTGGGGTTTTCAAGTAAATTGAAAATACTCGAAGAGCTGAAACAGCTGTCAAAGGGGTTTCAGCTTGTGCTCTTGATTAGCCCCAGGAAAACTATAATAAAAAGAAGAGAGAAAGAAATGGGAAACTTTCAATTGAATTGGCAAAGGCAACTTGCAATGTGAAATTTCTTTGTAATGTAGCCAAAAATTGAACATCATAAAAATCAGTGAAGTTCTTGGGCTCCCTCTTGTCCCATTCCTTCCCATTTTCGAGCGTTTCGCTGATTGCCATTGTTGCTGAGCAGTGGCAAAATATTACGCATACGAAACGTTGACGGTTCTAGTTACACTTGCCAGTCAGATTCAATTGCCGCCCCCTTTCTCCCGTCCGCACATACAATACACAAATAATTTGGAGCTGGCAAACTGTAAGAAGACGAAAGAAAATGTAAAAAGAAAAAAACAAATTACTTTGACTTTTGGAATTTTCTGTTTGTTAAGTGGCGAAAATTCTTTGTGTGCATGAAATTTACTTGGCTTGTTTGCCTCAGCGTCAGCATCAGCATCAGCATCAGCGTTGGCTTCAACTGATTTCTGCTGACCACAGAACCTTTTCCATTGGCTACATTTGTGTTGGCATTCTTCTTATACAACGCAATTTGCTTGCCTTACAGAATCTGTAATGTGATTTTCGGCTTCGACTTCTGCTCGTATTGTGGCATGTGCGTTGCTGTGCAACATTTGGGCACTGCCACATTTGATTTGAAATTATTGTGGTTTCATTCGTAATAAGTGCGAGGCTGTCCATCGTCATCATTCATTTACAAATGCCTTTACAATATACAATATGGTCATTATGTTGAAATTATGTAGCAAATATGTAGACTGTGGGCAGATGGCGAAAATACATGTGTTTGTTGTCCAAGAATATTTACTGAATTGTAGGCTTATAGCTGGCTGTTACAAAAGTGACTCAAGAGAAGCAGTGTTGCAACTGCTTAGCTGATCCGGAAATGATTCATTCAACTGCTTTCCAACTAAGCAGTGCCTTTTCAATTTCACTCAGCTAGCTGATCTAACCGTATTGCTATTGTATCTTTAAGTTCATCAGGAGCTACACAGAGTTTTACTCTCTCCCTCTCTGTCGCTCACTTGCTTTCCATTTGCACTTAAGTAAATTTCCATTCACACAGTTGCTGTTCGGACAATATTTGAACAGGTGTTGAGACTGGAAGCACTGCAGCACAGCAGGCACTAAGTAATTGATTCTGCTTGATACTCGTATTAATGAAGCAAATTTTGTGAGCCAGCCAACACAAAGAGGACCTCAAAAGTGAGCCTATATACACGTAACACGGCCGGCACGGTGAGGCAAACATTGCTAAGCAAATAAATAAACGTGCAACAAAAGGATAATGCGTTAAGTGCCAACTCTTCAACCTTTCACACTCTCCTGGCTGTATTTCGTATTCAGATATTCCTTGGCATTTCATGCAATATATAATAATACACAGTCAAATTTCTGGTTGTGAACATTTTGACATGCCACATATTTAATTAGCGCCTTGCGTATGCAACAAGAACTTGCAGCAGCCTAAGCTGACAGGACGCTGGGTAATCCAAAGTGTTTGGCCCAAGTGTGCTATGCATGCTTTTGGGAGTTTTGGTTAGCCCCAAAATTACAATACACTGTGGTCTTCCTTTCGCACCCAAACCCACAGACTGAGGCTGTGTCTGCGTTGGCGTCTGTGTTTGTCTCATGCAATTTGTGGACCACATGTTGTTTGAGGTAGTTTGATGATCCCTCCTCCTTCCCGCTTATTCAACTTGTCCCTTAGCTACCGACTGAGCCCCAAAAGTCTCAGTAAATCAGAATTGTAATCGATAATTTGCATTGGCATTGCCAAGTTGCAGGTAATTCTAATCGGTTTAATTTGTAATTGATTCATGTTATGGCTATGGCTTTGGTTTTGGCTTTGGCTTTGGCTTACGCTTCAACTTTGCCTTTAAGATGCATACATTTTCATTGCATTTTAAGCGACTGCTCAGACTAATTAGCTAGTTATGACTGAATACATTTATCATTTTAAGTACTCAAATATATGTTAATTAAATCTCTTACAGTTCAGATTCAATTCAATTCATTGCTTCTATTGAAATTGTATAGATTGTATAAAATATCAATTTAATTTAAGCATTATTAAACCATGAGCTGATTATTTCAAATTGATAACTATTAATCTTTACACATACATTATATTCAAATTATTGTTACAAATCGAGCTGCACGTAAGTATAATAGTTTTGCCTATATATCTATATACAATAAATAGAGAAGTTTTTGCCACAAACTATTTTAAAGTGTTTATATATATGTGTATGCCTTGAAATAAGAGAAGATATGTGTTAAGGTATCTCTAAGTCTAGCACTGTCACTCTAATTTGCACAATTTTTCGTTGTGTTCCAAAAATGTCACCCGAATAGTCGTTAAGCAAACTTTCCCCTTCTATTGCTGCCCCCTAAAAATATGCAACATGCAATGCACAAAATTCAACTTTATACTAACAAAACGGCAACAATTTTTGCAAGTTTTATGGATCAACAACATATTACAACAAAATGTAGACAACAAAATAGCATTTTATGACCAGAAACCAGCTCATAAAACTGTCAGACACACAATGCCGCATATATGTAGTAAGGCAGTAATATAGGAAGGGGGATTATTATAGGTGGTCATAGGTGGGTTTAGCTGCTTTGATTAGCAACAGTTTCCCGCCCCACAACATACATTTTTCCCTCCGATTGAACATTATGCACGCATAATTAAACTGTAAGCGAAAATTTGTGCGATTTGAATGGCGCTTGGATCAGCATTAAAAATTGTTTGTTCTGAAATTTGCAATGCATTTTTCACGCATGCTTTATGTAATGCAATTGGCACCAGTCAGGCAGCACGCAGCACGCAGCCAATGTGTGACAGCCAAAGGGGGGGAAGGTGGGGAAAAGCGGTTGCATTATGCACAGGCGATTAAGCAATTTGGCTTTAGTGCGAAAGAGAGTTGCACAAATCAAAAGCATTTCGGCATTATCGATAGCCTGCACCTGCACCTGCCCCTGCCACAGAATGAAAGTACTTGCCACAGTGCCACACACTTGTCTAGCTTAAAGGCAGGCCAGAAGGAGGGCGTGGGCGTGGGCGTGGCATGTGCCGCCTTTCCGCTTTCAGTTTACATTGTCAAGTGGCCTGGCAGTAAAATTGTGCGGGAAATTGTTTTAAAGTTTGTTTGGATGATGATCAACGTTGCATAACTGTAGACATGCAACAATGTGCACATTACATTGTTGTTATTCTGCTTGTTGTACGTTTTGTTGTTGCTGTTGTTGTTGTTACAGGATTGCAGGACGTCAGTTGCTGAACTGCAGGACGTTGTCTGCTTGAACTGAAATTGAAATTTCAATTTTAAACACATTTACAAGCAGCTGGACAAGTCGCAACCTCAGAATCCTCTCCTCCCTCCCTTCCCACTGTCTCTGTCGGTCTGTGGTTTTCTTTTTGTTCCGGCTGTGTGAGCCAGGTCTTTAACCGCACCTACGCTATTTTCGTAAGCTTCATGTTAATAAATGAGTATTTCGCACTTTTATAGCCTCTCTTATGCTTGTGTATATGTCTGTGTCAGTCTCGTGTGTATCTGTATATATGTGTGTGTGCGTGTGTGTGTGTGTGTGTGTGTGTGTGTGTGTGTGTGTGTGTGTGTGTGTGGCGAGGTGCGTTTTCATTGCACGCTATAAAATTGTGCAGCACTGGCAACCAAATGGCGAAAATGGCAAATGTTCAACGCCTTTGTTATTACGCGATTCAGGACACAGAGGCAAAAAAAAAAAGATACAGAAGACAGACAAGGAAACTATTGCCAATGCATGCACTGCGAGAAAAGTTAATAAGTCATTATTTTATCATGTTGAGAGCAGGGAAAATATCAAGATTGCTATATGATATTTATTCATACTTTTTATAATGCTAGAATAAAGCTGTATTTGTGGAAAAGAAAGCTGCAAGCAATGGTGGTCGGTAAAGAAAGTTATTAAATGTGTTTTTGTACTTTGCCTAGTGTTTTTTTACTGTATTGTTCAGTTGTTCCGCTTACTATCTGTCAAAATTAAAGCTTCGGGCTTTTCAACAATCCTATATATTTCAATTTATCACTACAAGTTATATAAATAATATTAATTATATATTTATTTTTGAATTACCTAGGAAATAGGCACAAATTTATTCGTTGAATATATTTCCTACTGATGCTTGCCTCATTTGGTTGTTTATACACAACGATTTCTCTCTGTGTTTCTTTCTAATATTACGACAACTAATATCCGCATTTGAAGCATCCACTAAACACACAACACATCACGCCCATATAACGCCCACACACACACACACTCACACACACAAACAGGGAGTTCTTGTGCCACTCCACGAGTAAACACGCCTCCCACATAGTGGACGTGTATATATCCCCTGGACTATGTCATAAATGCGACGACGACTATCATAAAAATGCTGACTTCATTTTGTAAACGCCTCGTGCTGGCATCCCAGTTGTGCGTGTGTATGTGTGTGTGTGTGTGAAAAATATTTAAGACAGCTCGCTGCAAACGTAAAACTGGTTTTTATTCGCATCGCTAGGTGGCGCTCTTGGTAGTTGTCTCTAATGTTGTCGAACGAACGGCGGAAACTTTTATGCCACGTGTGAGAATATTTCAATTGGCTTAGTTTCTGTTTTTCTTTTGCTACCTCTTTTTTGCTCTGCTCATAAATAAATGAAGCCTCATTTCACACACACTTCTCCTCAATAGGGGTATTCGGACGTCGACGAGCCTTTTGCAATTGAGGTTAATTAAATGCAATGAGATTGCAAAAAGAAAAGAGTAGGAAAAATAAATCAAGAAACTTGTGTAAAGCACATTCAATTAAAAAGAACTAAAAGAATGCCAAATAGGCTGAAATGCGAATGGATAGAGAGGGAGAGACGATAGAGAAATAAGTAAGAATTGAAGTTTTCTTTGTGTTTAGGATTTAATTGAAATTTATTGATGCCACTTTGCATGCAAATAATTTTAATTTGATTCAAGCTAAAGCGAAGAATAAATGTTAGATATCTAAAGAGATTATCACTTTATGTTAAACTCTAACCGACTAAAAAGTAGTTAAACAAAACTTAGTCTAATTGTATAGAGTTTAAAAATGGGTATAATACTTATGTATGCAACTTTGTTAGTCTCCGCTCGATCAGTCTGAAACATCTTCAAAGATCTATGACAATTATATGCAGTATTATTAACTGAGTGGAAAGTAGAAGTTACCATATTAGATATATATATTAATTGTTATATTTTTGTTATATTTTGTGTGCAGATGCGAATGCAATAAGTCTTATATATATCATTGGAGTGACAACTTTTGCACTTAAGCGACTTGAAAAGTCGAAATAAAAATCGACACTAAACAAGTTGAAGAAGCATCTTAAAAAGTTCTTAAAAGGCACATGTCGTGTATCTCTTTATGTTCGATTGCTGTCCCCCTTCGAGTTGCCTTCTGCTTTGCCCACAATTTGCTTTTGCAGTTGCGTAGACAACGCCATTCGATGACAGCAAACAGCAATCGAATTGGAAGCCTGCTTAAATATTGGAAGGCACTTAAGAATTGTTTGCCAGGCAACTCTCGATTGCTGCACCCCTTTGTACCGCATCTTTTCCTTCTACCCCTTGGTTTATTTCTATTGCCGCTGCTGCTGCTGCTGCTGTCAGTTCACAGCGTATGCGAAGAGGCATAAAAACCCAAAAAGAGCACTACTAACAATGAGATATAGATAGGAGTAAACAACTAGAAGATACCCTAGACTCATTTGCTGGGTATGAAAAGACTTGCAAATGTCAGCAAGATGGTCAGATAGTTAAAGTATCTGCAAGTAATCAGCTGGCATTAATAAAATCCTATGAGATACCCATTTATAGTTGCAGGGTACAAGTAATACTAGTATTACGCTTAACTAGAAAAAAATGTCAACTGCTAGCGGATGGAAGAATCTGCGAAAGGCAAACATTGCAGAGTTGCAAAATGCAGTCGAGTGGTTTAAGCGGCTCCCCGAGGGCAACTGGTTTCAAGTTAGAGATTGGCATTGGAGATGGAGACGGAGATGGAACTGTAGATGGAGGTACGCCTTGTAGCGCCTATGACAAATGCCAGGGAAAGAAAACTGTTCCGTCGGCAGCGTTACAAAGTTTTTCCATTAAAAAACATTAAATACAAAGTGCGTTCATGTTGATGATGATGATGATGGTGCTGATGATGCTCAGCGCTAAAGGATGTGAAAACAAACAGTAAAAACCAGTAAAACGACAAAAGAAAACGATGATAAAAGCAACACACTCTTCACATACACATGTGTGTGTGTGTGTCTTTGGATATTCGATTCTATGGCCTACGATTATAGCCAAGTGCTGAGTGCTCATATGAAACTGGGAAGTGTAAAGTAGGAAAAATTTTGCCAAAAACTTGCCAAAGACCCAACAAAATCAGCAGCAAGTTTTGATAGTCAAACATTTAATACTCTCAGCAGTCCTCAAGGCGACAACAATTGCAACTCTTCTGCACTAAAAGAAAATAGTGTCGGGAATGAAAGGGAGTTTTAAAATACGCGGAAAACTGTCTTTGCAACAATTGCTTCTTCGTTTTGTTACATATAGTTAAATGAATAATTAGTTGCAATTATGAAAATATACATATTAAATAGTTTCTAAATAATGATTAGCTATTTTCTGAAAAATCCTTTTTAATACTTTCGTAATAATTTAATTACTATACACTTTTCGACAACGAAGCCAAAACTACCAATAATCTAAGTGCTATCCATTACCTTATAACTCTCCCCATCGATCTCCAATTTGGGAAACTCAGAGGTGGCAAGCCTCACTCAGTTTCCAGGATATCAGCAGTTGTTGTAGCCCACAAACTAAATCTAAATCAAAATACATAGCAACTACTTTTAAATTATAAGAGAAAATATTAATTCTAAATGCATTTTGAAGTATCCCAAGTTGTCAATTGTTAACGTTAGTTAAGACAATTGAATAAATATATACAATATTTTATATAAACTTCTAAAAATGAACAATTAAATTAACAATGAAAAGCACTTAGCATACATTTCCCCTTTTTGCCAAAGGCAGTTTGTGTTAATTTTCAGTCGACATGAAAAATTGAAAGCAATGCCAATTGCATGCGGAAAAGTCTCTGTTGCTTTAATGAAAATGAAATGCAAAAACAATAAGCTAACGAAATTGACACACAAGACAAATGTACAGTGTGTATTGGCAAAACGCAGCCAGCAGGGCGAGAAAGGAGGAAAGAATGAGAATGAACATACGAATAGGAGTTGAAATATTCGCGTTAGAGGAAAAACAATGAGAACAGTATCAAAATACACAAAAGACATACTAAGAGTAAATTCTGTTTGCATATTCTTTGCCAGCATATCATCATTTTTAGACCCTTTACTTTTTAAAAAAAAGTAAAAAGGGTTTATTAAGTTTGTCAAAATGTGCGTAACAGGTCGAAGGAAGTGTGGCCGACCCCATAAAGTATATATATTCTTGATCAGTATAACTAGCCGAGTCGATATAGCCATGTCCGTCTGTCCATCTGTCCATCTGTCCGTATGAGCGCCTAGATCTCAGAGACTATAAGAGCTAGAGTCACCAAATTTGATATGGTGGCTCGTCTATGGACTAAGCAGATCAGATTTAAAATGTTGTGAATTTTGGCACACATAACAAGCATCGGAGTCCTAATGTATCCTGAAAATTTCATCGCGATCGGATAATAAACTCGGAAGTTATTCAAAACTCAATATTACTCAGTGTCTGACCAAAGGAAGAAGAAGAGCATATTGACGTTACAAAGCGTTATGGGGAACTATTAGTGTTACTCTTATTTCCATTTTGAAGAATAAGTAAAGGGTCTCTCATAGTCGACTTCGACTGTAGCCTTTCCGACTGGTTTTTAATCTTTTTGGTACTTTGGCTATTTCTTGGCGACTGGGAAACTGCATTGAAGTTTCGTTATGTTCGCAATCTAATTCATTCACTTATCTTTTGCATATCATTCACTACACACTCCTCGAGTGTGTGTGTGTGTGTGTGTGTGTGCGTATCTTTTGTTATCATGCCGGACGCTTTTCATTTGGCTTTTCAATTTAGCGGTGCAGTTGAGAGGACTTTGCATTGGTTGTGACACATTTGCCATCGGTGATGTTCACAGAGAAAGCGAATGAATGATAGGGAGAGAGTGAGAGAGGGAGTGAGAAAATGGTATAGAGATAGAGAGAGCGGGAGAAAGAAAGTCATATTATAACGCATCGTCAATTTTCTCCGAAGCATTTTTTATGGTTCGGTAAATCTGTGCGCTCTACTTAAAGCATATTTAAATTTTGCCCAAGGAACTTAAGATTGTGGGACAACTAAAAAAAAGGGGTAGAAGGGGGAAAGAGAAGGCATATGCGCATATGGTAATATTTATGAGTACTCACTAATACACGCTCTTATGCATTTTGAACACAATTTTACCAGAATTTCTCCATCGTTTGCCCTGACTATCGTCTGCCCCGCCCAGCGCCTTTATCCTTGGCTAAAATAACATTGCTATGGCAAATTTGCATAAAGAAATCCCTAAACTCACATACACAGACATATACACAGACACAACACACACACACACACACACACACTACACTCACACAAACACACATATGTACATATAGTGCATATTTGAGTTTTGTGTATGACTTTCACATAAACTTCTTTGGTTGAGAACGATGCTCGGTGAACTGCAAGGAGAGAAGAGGGAAAGCGGGAAGATGGCTATGAAAAGGGGGGAGTGTTAAGCTGGGGAATTAATTTCGAAGTGAGCCAAAACGGTTAGAAATTTTCGACGTTATTGTATTTATTAAATATTAATCTTCAGAGCGTATAAATTTCATCGACATTGGCCGCCTCCACACGAAGTGTGATGTGAAGAACTACGAGCAAAGCGAACAAGTTGCCAAAGTTTTCCCTGCCCAGCTCCGCCTCCATCCCCAGACAATCAGGCAATATTTATATTCAATTACGCTGTTAGTCAGCGCCGAAATTTCCCAGACACTTTTGAGTTTTGGGGGCTAACTTTAAAATGTTGCCAAGCAATCGAAACACTAAAAGTAAAAATGTCTTCAATTTAATTATACTCTTTATGTTCCATTTGTTTGATATCTATAGAGGCTTGTGACGAATTCAACTGTTGAATGCGAGTGTGGATTTATTAGTCAATAAAGCAATAATTGAAATTAAATGCATAAATACAACAAATTTATGATCACTTGCTTCCATAGATTTCATCTATAGCTCCTCGCAACGATCTATCAAAGTTATAAGTATATAAGCAACCGTCTTCAATCTATATTATAAATCAACTGATTAATTATCACTCTCAACTAGTGTCATTAATCTTATTAAACATATTTATGCAAATTTCTTGCAGAACACAATTTCAGTTAACTGCACTATTTAAACACAGGCGTAAATCGAGTAATAAATAGTGAGAAGCTAAGCTAAGCTGACAGAATAAACAAGCTCGTAACATTTCAATTAATGTGATTAAAACAAACAACAATGGACAATGTCATGATATTTGTAGGCGTGGCAAACTCATCAAACTAATCAGAAACAATTACAATAGTAATATTTGTAATTATTATTAGGTCAATTTTGGCAAAAACATGAAAATAATCCAAATGCTAATACACAAATTGAAATTGTTCAATTATTGAGAACATGCTATAATATGCAAAACCGGAATGTAAAAGGGCCACAAGTCAAAAGACAAATAAGAGAAATTCTTATAATTAATTAATTGTAATTTGCAGTAAATTTGCAGTTTTTCATTGGGTCAAACGACATGACAGTTGAGATCTATAATGAAAACAAATTGACTATGCAAGGGGGAGGAAGGGCAGGAAAGTGAAGAAAAAGCAAACCGAATTAAGGAAATAATTTACTTGCAATAAATATGCAAGTTGATTGAAACTAAATAAATAATATAAATTTGTATAAGGCAATATTTCTATACTAGTTTAATAATATGTACGGCAAAGCAAATTGCAAATAATAAAATATTTTTATTGCTGGCAATTAAATGCATTTTGACCAGCACTTAACTGGGGAAATTCAAAACTAACCCTTTGACACCTCTATAATAAAATATAGAATGATATATAATACATTAAGAAATTAAATTAACGTTTAATAGTTTCAAGGAATAGTCGAAAGGATGCCCAAAAAAGTATG
Source organism: Drosophila histrio (assembly GCA_958299025.2). Taxonomy (NCBI): domain Eukaryota; kingdom Metazoa; phylum Arthropoda; class Insecta; order Diptera; family Drosophilidae; genus Drosophila; species Drosophila histrio. Next base: position 13,262,209 of record OY729166.1, on the reverse strand, counting down.
CTACTCATATTTAAGCCAGTTAAATAGACATTTTAATTGTGCAAAATTCTGTTGAATATCTATTACATATTTAAGAGTATTCTAAATACTACATATTTATATTTTATTCATATCAAATAAAAAACAATCAAAAGATTATTGATTTAAAATTTGTTTCATGAAATGGCAAGATTTGTATTTTCTACAGTCAATTCAATAACTTTCCCTGATCGTTAAGCCAATGTTTATGTCATGGTATGGTATATTAAAATGGTATATTATATAATATAACATCTTTGAGTACAATCTACCCATATTACATTTAAGGCTGTGCTGTTTTTATTAAATTTGTGAGAAATGTGCATAAAAGTAGTGGAAAACTGTTGGCAATTTGCCTTGGCCATAAATTCAATTGTGGCTCAGTTTTTATGGCCAGCTCTTGAGAGACGTATCGATGGGAAGCAGCAGTAGATGCTGCTCCCTTTCGACCTTCACCTCCTGCTTCTAAATATTGCGCTAAGCAGTAAAAATTACATTATGAAATTAATACACAACAAAAGAACTAAAAGTAGAGAGAAGAAACGAGTGTAGCCAGGTACTTGTAAGCATTGCAGTTGTTTCTATTGCATTAGTTAGAGTGCAAGTGAGATTGGGCCGAAAGGGGGAACGAGGGCACGACAGGGGCTTGGCTTTGGAATTGGCGGAACGTGTGTGGCGTAATGGCATTTATGACGACGTCGACGACGACGACGACGACACCGTAAAGTCATACAACTTTGTTAGCATTTTATGCGCGTGCGAAACCAACAAAGTAAGCTTAAATGAAATTCAGTTGATTAATTGCTGTTAGTTGGTTGACCCGAACTTGGCCAATGCGATTAGTGCGCAATGGTAATTGCCTTACAAAGTAACAATTTACACTTGCGGAAGAATGAAACTAGCACATTAAAGTTGCAATTGTTATTAAATACAAATAGTTGCAAGCAATAAATTATTTGACGTTAATGTAAAAAACTAAGCAGTAGAAATTTTATATTCGCAGGATATACATCTCTGTAATGAAATTGTATAGTACGAAGCTAGACAGTTATCCAAAATATGAATAAAAATAGTTGTACAGGCATTTTTTTGTAGATTAATTGGGATACCCAATATTCCATTTTTCACTGTAATAAAATGAGAAATGTATTTCTCATACAGAAGTTCATTAAAATTTCCATTTCTACTTTGAATCCACAGTCAAAATAAATAAATCTAAAATGAACTTTTGATACGTAAAATCAACATAAAATGAAATATACGAAGAATTCCCTTTAAGTTCAACACGTGTATGTCCATTGCAATTATTCGACGCTTTTAATGTTGTAACTTTATCGAGAGCTGAGAGTTGAGAGCTGTGAGCTCAGAGCCCAGAGATGTTGTTCGTTTATATTTATTTCGAAAATTGTACAGTAAATGGCCAAATTACATATCCATATTGACATGTTATTGAATGCTAGCCCATGTACACACACACCTACACACACTTAGACAGAGAGAGTGAGAGAGTTGTAGAGCTGTTTCCACTGCAGTTGAAAGGCAAACATTGAAGCTGCTGCACACGTCCCTTTGGTTGCCACACTTTGTGGCATTTTGTTTATTTATGTTATGTTGGCTCTGTTGAGTGAGTTTTTGTATCTGATACCGAACACAACGCAAGTAAACACATGTAAGCCATGGCCATAGATAACCACAAATCCGGCATGATTAGACTTTTGATGGCAACTTTAATAAATGAACTCGAAATTTATTAGTTTTAGTGATGCAGAAGTAACCGCAAAATGCATACAACAACTTACAGATACATACGAGTATACTACTAAATACTCCTGCAAGTATCTGCAGATACTTAACGCCCTGTTGTTGTCTTTTCATTGCTGCTGCTGCCCGTTGCGGGTTTCTTGGTATTTTGACAAATATTTCATTGATTTTGCACATTTTCTGTGGCTTTTCCGACCTCTTTTTCAGGTGTTGCAATAGAATTCACACATAAAAATGCCAGAGATATTGTGTTAAAATTGCATTAACATTTGCCAAACAACAAATATTTAATCCAATTATATAAAATTAATTTTAAGTGTTTTTTGCAATGCGTCAACAAGCGACACATTTCTTAATTGTGAAAAGTAAATAGTAATATTAATGTAGAATATAAGAAACACATATTTATATATATATGTACAAATATATATAGATTGATAGGTAGATTTAGATTAAGATGCAGTTAAAGACACGAATTGGAATTACTAATAAGGCACATATTCCTATATATCCGCTTATTATACATATAAGTATATATTTAAACATTTTTCATTTTCAAGGCTCCACAAAATGCCGCCCTTCCGCTCTCTCTCTCTCTTCTGATTCGTTGCCCACTTTTACAATAGCTCTTAAATATTTTATTGCACATTGTGCTTGGATGATGAAGGGGCAGAGTGCTCTCCCTTTTTCCTGGCCCCTCGTATGCCTATCCTCAGGATAGGCAGAGTAGCTGCCAGGCTCAACATTTTATTTATACTTTTAATGCGCATTTAAATTGCCAACTGTTTCTACAACTCTTGTGATGGTTCTCTCTCTCGTTCTATCTCTTGTTATAGCTCTCTCTCAGCTGACTCCGGGTGCTTAAACAATATTGCATGGCAAATGGCGTAGATATGAACAGCTACTTTATTGTTGGCATTACACTTGAGCAATAATAGCAATTGTCAGAGACGGAGACGGAGATGGAGATGCAAAAGGATACGGAGTGGAAGACGAAGGTCGGAAACGGCAACAAAGTCGTCGTAGGGCGCCGGCAATGTAATCATGATGATCATTTTAGCATCATCGTCATCATCATCATCAGCATCGCCAGCATAAGTATCTGGGTACAGAATATATGTATGTATATTGTCGTCGTTTTGTCGATAAGTAAAGACAATGTCGGCAACGGCAACGGCGACGGCAACGGCGACGGCGTCTCGCCTGTATTGCAATTTCTATAAACACAAAACGACGAACGCCCCCGTTGAGATTTTCGCATTCCCCTTCTTATGCACCGCCCCCTCCCCCCATCTGTCTGCGTGTCATAAGAGCGGAAATACGCTTACAAACGCAATAATTTTGCATGCACACACACTCAGACATCACATTGCATCTCGCATGTTGCGCATACGCCGCGTATGCTGCCACTATAAATTCCTTGGGCACACGCCCATCGTCGCATTTTTGTTGACTTCCATTGCAGATTTATACAACTTTTTTGTACATTTCTTGAATTGCTTTTTTTTTGTATTTTTATACCCTGTGGGGGTATATTAAGTTTGTTAAAAATATGTAACGGGCAGAAGGAAGCATGGCCGACCCAATAAAGTATATATATTCTTGATCAGCATCAATAGCCGAGTCGATATAGCCATGTCCGTCTGTCCGTCTGTCCGTCGGTCTGTCGGTCTGTCGGTCTGTCGGTCCGTCGGTCCGTCCGTATGAACGAAAGGATCTCAGAGATGGTAAGAGCTAGAAGCTTGAACTTGGTGTCCCAGCACTGGAAATTTTTGCAGGCAGATCAAGTTTATCTTTTTTTTGGATGCCACGCCCTCTTTGGCCACAATTTAAGTAAAAGCTTATAAAGCAAGCAGTTTTGTAGCTCAAAAACCTCATACCAAGGGCAGTTTTGTAGCTAAAGACTTGAGATTTGGCACATATGATAAATATTTTGTGGTCAATGTGTCCAGAAAATTTTATCACGATGCCACGCCCCCCTTGCCTACAAAACGGAAAGGCTTATAACAAGAGCAATATTACAGTAAGAGACTTGAGATTTGGCACATATGATAAGAATCTTAGGGTCAATGTGTCCAGAAAATTTAATCGCGATGCCACACCCCCTTCGCCCTCAAATTAAGTAAAAGCTCATAAAGCAAGCAGTTTTCTAGCTCAAAAACCTCATAGCAAAAGCAGTTTTGTAGCTAGAGACTTGAGATTAAGCACACATGATGAGTATCTTGAGCTCGATTTGTCCACAAATTTTTATCACGATGCCACGCCCCCTTCGCCCACAAATTAAAAAATAAAGAACTACTAGAGAATTTCATCTGGAGTGAATTTGAACGGGTTCCTGTAGACCCACAGGGTATATTACGGTCGGGGTCCCGACTGTTCCGCTTGTTTTAATATTTATTTTCTTCTTTAAAAAAAAAAAGTCCGACTATGCGTCATATATTTTGTTTTTGTCAGTAAGAAAAACAAAATACACTGCAAGAAATTAATACAAAAAGATAAATGCTTTCGTTTTTAATATATAAAATATCTAACAAAGTATTTTCAATTGTTAATAAATGAATATTTATCTCAAAATAATTTAAATATTAAGACAACAAAAAAATGAGAATTTTATGGTGTTAAAATAACTAGGATAAATTGGCCAAATTGTATTTATTTAGTATTTATTCTCATACATTTCTCTCAGTGCTTGTTGAGTGGGAATGGAGGCTTGTAGAGTTGGAGTAGGACTGGCAGTGGAAATGGATGTAGACCCCCGAAAAAAGCGCACAATTTTCCGCTTTGCAAATCTTTATATTTATTACATGCACTGGCACTGCCTGGCATTTCCACACACATTCTCCGTAGGAGTCACACACACATTCGCATGCCCAATTCACGAGATGTTACTTTCCGCACTCCCACCATAAAGTCCCAAAGTTCTCCAAGAGTTTCCATTTATTTATTATTGAAATATACTCGTATATATATTTTTTTTTGTATTCTACGACAAGACGCCAGCTTGCCACGCCCTCCCAAGGACATGGCAGCGTCTAACGCCTCCATCATAATGCCATTTTTATTTGCGTTTGTTGTTAGCGATTGCTGCTCTACACACTCTCAGATACTCGTACTTTCTTGATATTTCTATTTGTGTTCCGTATTCTTTTTCATACGTAATTTTTAATGCAGTTACCCCCCAACTTCCATTGCCCTCTCCTGTTTCCTAAGAACGACTTCTGATGCTGTAATAAAAGCTGACTTTCAGTTATTACAAGGCATTTACAGTTGTTGTCTGCTTGCCTTTGTGTAGGCTTTACATATATTATTTATTCTCTGGATTTTATTTGTTCAGCATTAAATGTTGAAGTTTATAAAAATCTGCTTAGGCAAAATTTTAAACATTTTCTTTTCTTCAATTTAACATTCAACTTTTGGCACTGCACTTTAGTGCATATGAAAAATCTTCCATCTTTCATCTGCCATCTCATCTTGTTGCCTGAGAAACTTGATTAAAAGCGAAAAATGGTCGTTTAATGGAATCAAGTCGCGGGAATGCGGATAAAACACAATTTCTTTGCCGAGACACACAACGGCGCACCACGACAACTACCTAGTATACATACACACACATACAAACACACACACACACACACACACACACAGAACATACACATAGACAATATAAAAACTAAGCGAACGAAGCTTATAAAATGCACCGCATGCAAATGTTAATTAAAAAAGTAAAAAACACAAAAGAGACTCTACAAAAAAAGGTTAACAAAAAATAAAGAGGCTTTGCACTTGTCTAATTTCACTAAATGAAAATACAAAATAAAGTCAAATTAGTTTAGATTACGAACCTTAAGTTTTTCATAATTATCTGTAGTTCAGTATTTGTATTTATTGTATAGAATCTGATGGAAAGCAAATAAAGTTTTATTATTTTAGCTCCTTAACATATTATAATAAATTTTCTATAAAAACTCAGACTGATTCATCTGGCGATTTTCCGTATATAATAGTTAAACTGCCTTTCAAATATTTATTATATAGTCCTGGGATTGCTATAAATCTTAGTAATTATTTGAGAAATTAAGATTAACCAGAATTCTGTGAGTTTACTTTTTGTGAGATATCTAAATATATTAGCAATCAATTCATCTGGTTTGGATAACTGCAGCAATGAAAACTATTACGGTTATGTTTAGATTTATAGTCTTCAACACATTATGTATTTAATAACAAAATGAATGAACAAATATGAATATTTAATTTAATGAATTTGTTGTATGGAATCATTTGTATTGTGTTTAAAGATAGAAAATAGAGTCATGTTAAAATTCTATCAACAAAATAAACACTAAAACACTTGTTTACTCAACAATACACATGCTATAAACTAATAAAAATAACTTCAGTTTCAGGATCAAAACACCAAAGATTTGACCAAAAACCGCAGAATCCACTATGAAAACCGCATTCCAAAACCCAGAAACCCCATCAGAGAGCAAATATCGGAGACATCACTGCAGATATTCAACACCTACAACACACACACACACACACACACACACACACACACACACACACACACACACACACACACAACATCCAGTCCCCCGGCACGACTCTTTACTAATAATACGACTTCATGCTGAGTTCTCTAATTAGCACTACGAGTTTTGTAATAGAAAGCAATCCTTGCCTCGATGCTTCATGCACAAAAGTGCCCTAAAGCTGCTTTATCAAATTAACGCATCAGTTTCACGAGACTACGCACTGCTCCCCTTGTCCCAGTCACTTTTCCATCCCTTCCCTTCCCATTGTCATGCCACAAACAACTGCTTTTCCAACTGCATTTAACGAGTCGCGACAAAAACCAAGCTGCGAAAAATTTGCAGCCAAACAAAAGTTCAATTGAAACTGAAAATGTGCGAGTGGGTGGGTTGGGGGGGGGGTAAAGGAAAAGGGATGGGAAACTGTGCCAGTTAGTGAGGCTGTGGCTCAGACAATGAATGTTTGTCGCATCGGCATCACATTCGCTAATTAATGTCCTCGACATTTTGGACCGACAAGTTGTGATAACAATTTGTTGAATGCTTGTTTGGTTTTGTTTTGTTTTGCAACGTGTTTTGTGAATTGATAAGCGAATGAAGTGAATGAAATGAGGTGGACAATAGAAGAGCAAATGTGTTGATTCGGTGAAGAGAAATGAGTACCCTAATATATATATGGTATATATATATATTCGTGAATGAACTATTGCTTGTTGTTTTATATATTGTATAGCAACAAATTGTTCTTATTTATACAGTTATATTCATTTATTCAACATATATTGATACAATTCAATACTTATAATTTGATCCATTAATATTAACCAGGATCTGATGAAACAGGAACTTTACAACACTACGCATGCCCAATTTTTGTTTACAACCAATAGCATTGCCTACTTTCGAGGGCAAACATAATCGCTTCTATCGTATCGTACTTATAATCGCATTGTCTGTTTTCAGTCGTGTCTCGCTTTGTGATTGCATCAAGATAATTAAGGCCAAAGTCACTTTATCAACAACAATCTTAACTTCAATATTTTCACAAATTTAATCCAATTAGCAAAACAAATATGCGAAAATTGCCGCGACGTCAACACACACGAGACAAGTTTTCTTTGCAGTGACTGCTGTCATCTGTCTCTCTGTCTATCTCTCTTTTACCGAATCTCTAAGTCTGCCTCTCTCTTTCGCTCCAGGTGTGTGTGTGTGTATTTGTTTGACTCTTGCGGCTTTACTGCCTTGCCATGTCTGCTTCTAATTTCATTTCCACGCAGAAGGCAACCAACTGCACTCGCTAAACAAATACCTTTCAATTAGTTGCGGCTGCCAAAACTAAATTATTCTTTGTATGCCAATTTCTGCATCTATCTACGACTCTATTTCCCTTTTCCTAACTCCAAATTCTCTCTCATTCTGTCATGTCTGTCTCTCTGTCATTTTGCTGTTTTCTGTTTTGTTTTGACGCTCGTCTGTCTCGACTTTTGACAGCGGCAAACGAAGTTTGGTGACTTTTAAAGTCTATCTACAAGTTGCGAGGCGACTTCGAAATTAACTTTCATAATTGAATTGTGCACAGTTTATGCACTTGACTTTTCACTTCTGTCGTCTACCAAATGATGAATACAACTCTCAGATTGTTTCACAGAGTAGATTTTAAAGTTTGCAAAGATGTAAATCCGATTCCCATATATATTATAAGAAAATAAAAACAGTATGTATGATAAAAGAGTTGCTAGAAGTTAAAAGTTAGTCTCAGTCATAGAATAACTAAATACAATTTTTAAAAAGAATTTAACAATTTTATACATTATAATTACATGATTTTGCTGATTAGTAAAGAACTTTCAATAAATTATTAACATATTTTAACGCTTTTTAAATTATAAATTATTTGATAAATAACTTAAATACTACTCAGAACTTTGTAGCATTTTATGAGATTTTAAAATAATTAAACATATTTTATTATTTATTTATATTCTTTAAGTACTCCAATTAACTACAGCAAATAATTTATTTAGTAAAACTATTAAATCAATAAATTTTCCACTGTAATTCTATTAATGTAGAAAGTCAAAAAACTTGTTAAACATTGCAACGCCAGCAAAAATTACCAACAATTTCAATCAAATGCATTTGGTGCAAAGCCATTGAGTTTCAATTTAAACTTTTAATGCAAAACACTTTCCAAATACCAACAAGCGGGACAGTCGGGACCCCGACCGTAATATACCCTGTGGGTCTACAGGAACCCGCTCAAATTCACTCCAGATGAAATTCTCTAGTAATTCTTTATTTTTTAATTTGTAAGCGAAGGGGGCGTGGCATCGTGATCAAATTTTCTGGACAAATCGAGCTCAAGATACTCATCATGTGTGCTAAATCTCAAGTCTCTAGCTACAAAACTGCTTTTGTTATGAGGTTTTTGAGCTAGAAAACTGCTTGCTTTATGAGGTTTTACTTAATTTGAGGGCGAAGGGGGCGTGGCATCGCGATTAAATTTTCTGGACACATTGACCCTAAGATTCTTATCATATGTGCCAAATCTCAAGTCTCTTACTGTAATATTGCTCTTGTTATAAGACTTCCCGTTATGTAGGCAATGGGGGCGTGGCATCGTGATACAATTTTCTGGACACATTGACCACAAAATATTTATCATATGTGCAAAATCTCAAGTCTCTAGCTTCAAAACTGCCCTTGGTATGAGGTTTTTGATCTACAAAACTGCTTGCTTTATAAGCTTTTACTTAAATTGTGGGCAAAGAGGGCGTGGCATCCAAAAAAAAAGATAAACTTGATCTGCCTGCAAAAATTTCCAGTGCTGGGACACCAAGTTCAAGCTTCTAGCTCTTACCATCTCTGAGATCCTTTCGTTCATACGGACGGACCGACGGACCGACAGACCGACAGACCGACAGACCGACGGACCGACGGACAGACGGACAGACGGACATGGCTATATCGACTCGGCTATTGATGCTGATCAAGAATATATATACTTTATTGGGTCGGCCATGCTTCCTTCTGCCCGTTACATATTTTTAACAAACTTAATATACCCCCACAGGGTATAAAAATACCAAAAAAAAATGTATTCAAATGAATATAAAAATAAATTCTATTTGATTTTGAATGGGTTGGACCAGCTACTATCCTTCTATTCTTCCTCGCAGTCCCCTCAGTTCCCTCAGTTCCCTCAGACGACGCACTAATGCGGAAAACAAGAAAATTATCACGAAATGCGCATCAATTGACATTCGAGGCGAAAATTGCGAGCATAAGACACAAAAACAGCCCCCTGCCTCCCCCCTGCCCCCTCATGCCACGCCCTAATGCCCCGCTGTCCCATCGATAATCGGGAAAAACAAGTTGAGCTCGGAAAATTTTCTTGGCCAGACAGAAAATGTGCAGCAAAATGTTTTTACTGCTTTTGACTGACAAGCTTTGGCCAGTTTTTTTTCTCTTTTATAATATTTTTTTTCTTTTTTTATTTAGTAGTAGTAGAAAATCACGAAGCGCGCTTCTATTAAAATTCTGTCATTTGCCTTGCAAAGCAGTGGAAAATTTGTTCAGCACATTAAAAAAAAAATGAAAAACAAAATAGCAAATGTTTCGGACGCCTGTCAATTGCGAATTCGATTTGTTCGTTTTTTTTGTTGTGGCAATCCGGTTTAGACATTTCCAAAGTCGAAACTATTTAAGAATTACCAAAAAGTGTAAAGTGTGAATTAATTGTAAATTCCAATTTGAATTGATCAAGTTTATAGCGCTGTTCAATATAAAATATCTCTGTAAGTGTTGAAAACATTTATTCAGCACTTAAAGTTTAAGCCTTTATAATTGTTTAAAGCTATGTTTATTTAATTACTCATTTGTTTTTACTCAGTCAAAGGCTTAAATGTTAATCCATCATTTACCATTTATTCAAGCTACAATCGTTACTCCTCTTATTACGTTTCATAAAATCACAGCACTTTAAATATTAATCCATTGACAAGTATAATTTTTCAACAAGTGTCGTTTGTCCTTTTATAACCTCATCATTATTCCATATATATATTGTCCTGAGGACAATCCTTTCCTTACTCGCGCTTTTTGGAATACTTAACCCGGCAATTAACATTTATATTGGGCCATATAGATAAGTGGCCAAGAAATTAGGCAAACATTCTCTCTGGCCCAGCACTCAATACAAGCTGACAAGCTGTGACAAATTAATAAAAAGAAAAAACCAAAATCAAAACGTTCAGATCATTAAAAGTATTTATGAGCTACGCAAATGTTTCTGCTGTTGGTCGTGTCAGAATTGGGGGAGGAACTCTAAAAGAGTACAAATTTAATGCGAATTTATTTATGTATATTGTGCATAAAGTGCATAAAGTCTCGCTCTCATGTTGAGGAACATGAAACGTGCCGGGCAAATGGAAATGGAAATGGCATTGTCAGTAGTCATAAAAATTATAAAAATAAGTGGAATGGGTGCGGCGGGAGAAGGGCCAGCTAAAGTCGGCAAAACTTGAGGAAACGGAAGCTCGTAAGACAAAGCCTACAAAATGGGCTGCTGCTTGGCAGATTCATGTGCGGGTCATAAAAATGGTCAAACAAGAAGACGGAATTCCGTATCAAAAACACATGGCATACACATACATATACATACAGACATACATACATATGCTATAGGCATTTTAGAGGCGTGGCAGGCAGCACATAAAAATTTTTGGCTAAAGCAAAATTCGCGCGTGTTTTTTGGCATAAACATTTTTATGATCTCTGGAGTGGGACGGACGTTGAAAATGCATTTGAAATTGTCATAAATTCGTATTAATTTGAGGCTGCGCGTAGATTTTATGTACCAGGCGCAAGTTTGTGCGTTTCTTCCCCTGTCCTCACCCCCCCCCCCCTTGGGTAGCAACCCCCTTTCGTTCCTGCCCCTGTTGTCTCGATTGCGGTTCCTCGGTTTGTTTGGCTTTGTTTTTAGTCCCTGTTTAGTCGCTGTTTATCTTTGTTGTTGGTCTTGGCTTTGCACACACACACACACACACACACACACACTCACACACACACACGCACACACACACGCACACACACACGCACACACATGTGCCTGAGCCCATTTCAAATTTAACGGCCATTTGGTCCCATCTTTCTTGTGGCTTCCTTTTTTTTTTAATTGTCCACACATGCAATGCATTGTGTCCAGCCAAGGCTTATGAGTAATGTTTATTGTTGTATATTTTTTATAGCAATGCCATTTTGTTTTCAGCATTAAGTGATAAGTTTAATGAGTTTTACTTGCTTGATTTATGCGAGATATTCTACCAAATTTGCGGTAACAGATTACTCACCCAATCAATGAGACGTTCACAAGCTATTTATTTAATTGCATTAAGTACTGCAATAATATCTAGAATGATTTGAGCTTAACACAATTGAAGCATTTAAAATGCAATCATAGCCTCACTTAGTAAAAACCTAACCTAACTAGCAAAGTTGGCAGAAGTGATAACTACTCAGAAAATAGTTTTTAAATAAACTTCCTTTCTTACCCGTAATATATTTATATATATATATATATATCCTCTAATTATGTATTCAGCTTGCTCAACAACTAAATGTATATTTATTTATTCTTAAATTTTTTCTCTAAACTTCATTCGAAACTTTTTTCAGTTCTGCAAATTATGTGCCACAGCTAAAAGTATGCAAAGTCAAATTTTAACTTTATTTCAGCTCTTGCAGCTTGTGTAGCATGCTTTCGTGGGCTAACGCTATTCCCTGAGCATAATTGTGTCTACAAATCGGCGCTTGCTTTGCAATTTAGTCACAACAGCTAAAAGTATGCAATGATTGCATGTAAGCTGCGTTTAGGCGGAAGTAAGTTTTGTATAGCATACTTTTAAGTGCTAACACATATATAATTTTCATTTGCCACATGACAAAACAATAAACATTTTGACAACCACACACACGCACACACACACGAGCAGCCACACGCACAACAATGCAGAAACTTCAACTTGATTTTTAAGTGCACACACAAAAAGCGAGCAAAAAATATTAATGAAAATGTGTAAATGTTTCATAATAATTTCGCAGCAAATTCTTCTTGTGCAGTTGTTAGCCATGCGAATTATGTGGCCAAAACCAACAACAACAACAACAACAACAACTGAAAGAAGAAATGCCTTTGCCTGCAACGGAAATGTTAACAACAACGTTTCTGGTTTCGGAAAATCCTCACTGAAGTGGGTGGCTGGGTGGTTTAAGGGGTGGAAAGGGTGGAAAAGGGTGGAAAAGGATACAGAGGAGCGAGAGGGGCAACGAGCAGAAGGAGACAACGACAGGAAGTGCATAGTTGGCCAACTGCCTCTCCTTTCAGTTTGTTGGTAACTGTTTTTGTTGTTCCCGTGGTTAGAATTTCGCACAGGAAGTGCTAAAAATAATTGTTAAGAGCAACAATGACAAGAATGTCGAAAAAAATGTCAAATAAATAATAAAATTAACCAAAACCGCTTCTTTTTTAGACCCTTTACTTTAAAAAAGTAAATAGGGTCTATTAACTTTGTCAAAATGTGCGTAACAGGTCGAAGGAAGTCCGGCAGACCCCATAAAGTATATATATTCTTGATCAGCATCACCAGCCGAGTCGATATAGCCATGTCCGTCTGTCCGTCTGCCCTGCTGTCCGTCTGTCGTGATGTATGAACGCCTAGATCTCAGAGACTATAAGAGCTAGGGTCACCAAATTTGGTGACAATACTCCTGTGACCCCCGAAAAGGTCAAGTTTGTTTTAGAATTTTGCCACGCCCCCTCCCGCCTCCAAAAATCGGAAAAACCCTAATAACTCGAGTAATTTAAAAGATATAAGTTCCAAAACCGGCATACATAAAATTTACTTCCTTTCGATGCGTACTAAAAATTTCATCAAAATCGGAAAATAAACACCGGATATTCGAAGCAAACAAATTATCGAATGTACAATGGCAGGAAATGTGCAGGAAATGTGCAGATAGTTAAGATTAACATTTGTATGTTAAGATTAACATTTGTATGCTAATATTAACATTTGTATGTTAAGATTAACATTTGTATGTTAAGATTAACATTTGTATGTTAATAATTCAAGTGTAACATAAGAGATTATATTTAATTAATCGGAAGCTAATCTGAGCAGCGTCAAATATATTTAGGTTTATAATTAAGTCTGTAAGTTTGTAACTGTTATTTCATTGTTGAAGAATAAGTAAAGGGTCTCTCATAGTCGATTTCGACTGTAGCCTTTCCGATTGGTTTGTTGTTGTACACAACAAAAGAAAAGTATTTAGCTATCTCTGTCTCTCTATTTCTCACATTCCCCTCATTCCCCTTATTCTCACTAAGCCCGTGAGTTTTCCATTTGTCGCTGTATTTTGTTGTTGTGTTGTCTGCTGTCAACGGACAACGAGAAAATGTAAATTTTCATTTATGCTGGACAAACATAATTTAGTTCTTAGTATTATATTACGTATTTCGGTTTACGGATTAGGTGTGTTCATTAGGGAAGTGCCAGAGAATAAAGCCATAATAATTGTTGCATTGTTCTCCATTTTTGCAGAATAATTTGTTAGCGAGTGCCAAGAGTTCTATTGTTCTTAGCCTTTAGATTTGTTACCGAGTGTCTTGTGTCGTTGTCAACTAACGATTTTCATTTGTTATTTAAGTGCAATTATATTAAATTGAAAATCTATCTATTTGGATGCACAATTTTAAATTCAAACCAAATTCCTCTGGCGACCAGTATGCGTACTGTCATATCTAGACAACAACAACAGAGCGAAGCTCCCTCTGGTGCCCAGTATGCGTACTGTCGTATCTGGACAACAACCATTTAGCTAAAAACGTTCGTTAAGTTTGTTTAGTGAGTAACGTCACTGCTTTTCGTTATTTTAACTTTTATCATGTTATTTACAACTCTGGGATACATTTAATTGGCCACAATTAATAGTTGTATTTTGTTTTACATTATATTAGTTTACAGTGTTTTAAATGTATTCTTTTATTTAACATAAGATTAGTTTGCCGCACCTAATGTATTTTGTTGGTATTTTTAAATGTGGCGCTTTAAAGGCTGTCGATATTTTTTAAAACTGTGCATAGTTAAGATTAAAGCGTTTACCACGAACGGTCACACTGTAGTTGCAGTGCAATTTTCTGTAGTACGTTCTTGTAAAATTGTTTCCAAATTACAAATAAGCAGAGAAGACAGCACTAATAAAAACAAAACAATGGAGGCCGTGCCGCGTCTGCACATGCTTTGGTTTGCCCTCAAATCCAGTCCTGAGGGCACATCTTTTATGGCGCTCAAGAAGGTGAGTGCAGCGAAAAAACAACTGTAGTGGTGACGGTGACTGCGACGTCGGCGGTCGACGAACTAATCAATTACTACAGCTGCTGCTGGTGAGACAGAGACAATTACAGCGACGTTGCGACGTAAACTGATCCACAGAAATGTTGAGCTCTCAGTGTTCTTTGTTGTTGTGTTAGACTCCCACGGGGGGGTGGCGACAGTCAATGACTCATCACAATTGTAGTCGCAGTCGTTGTCTGATTATCGCTATAATTCCCAAGCAAATAAACAGTAAACCATTCACACACTTTCTCTTTCCCTCTCTCTCACACACACTTTATCTTCCAGTATATTGCCGAATTTTATCACGAAGATCCCGAGGCATATTCCAAGGAGGTGCATGCACTGGAAACACTGCGCAATCAAGCAATGCGAACAACAAAAGACGGCGCACCGATAATGAAACGTTATTATTGCCAGCTGTTTGCGCTGCAGAATCGCTTCCCTCAGCTGGCTGAGCGCAGTATCTTTACGTTCACTTGGAAGGATCTCTACCACAGTACGGTGCACGAAGTGAGCGACATGAGACACGAACGTGCCGCCGTTCTCTTCAACATTGCCGCCTCGCACACCCAGTCGGGCGCCTCGGTGACGCGTGGCGACAGCGACGGCATGAAAATGGCCTGCACCCACTTCCAGGTAAGCAGTTGTTTAGACAGTTGGTCAAGTAATTCTTTTGACAGAGCGAAAAAGCTTACATATTTTATTTTCAAAGAAAATCAAACCATTTTTGGTTTTTTTATTTGATTGATTATTTTATTATCGATTATTAATTATTTATTTTATGTTTTATTATATTATTTATGTGCTAATGCATTAAATTATAATTTATTTATTTATTAAAGGCCGCCGCCTGGGCTTACAATGAGCTGAGAGAGCGCTATGCCAACGTCAACAGCGGCGGAGACTTTATGACCAACGAACTGTTGGTCTTTCAGCAGCAGGTGTCTCTGGCCCAGGCCCAGGAATGTATATTGGAGAAATCATTAATTGATAATCGCAAGCCGCATATAGTGGCCAAGGTGACGGCACAGATTGTGGTCTACTATGGCGCTGCCTTGGCGGCGTTGTTAACCGGCGGCGATGACGGACCCGTGTCCCAGGTGATCGACAGCTCCGTCTATAAGCTGTGGAAGAAATACGTGCGCTTCAAGATCAACTATTTGAACTGCATTCTGTACTTGTATCAGGGACAGCATGCCGAGGAGCAGCGCAAAATGGGCGAGCGTGTGACGCTCTACCAGGTAAGATTAGAGTACTACAACAAAGTATACTAGTACTTATTAAATGTGCACTTTTTAGGCAGCCTGGGAGAAACTGGAGGAGGCACGCAAGGAGTCGAAGGGGCTACCCGATCAAAAGGAAATCAACGAGTCGCTAAGCTTCACCGCGGATGTTGTCGAGGCGAAGCGTAAAAATGCCAAAAACGAGAATGAGTTCATCTACCACGAGGCTGTGCCGGAGTTGAATACGATTGCAGCTGTCCAAGGCGCCAATTTGGTCAATGGCATTGGCTTTTCCATAACGGACGAGGAGTATGCTGGAGCCGATCTCTTTGCGCGTCTGGTGCCGATGAAAGCACACGAAGCCAGCTCCATGTACAGCGAGGAGAAGGCCAAATTGTTGCGAAAGTACGGCGGCTTGTTGGAGGAGAAGGACACGCAGCTGGACAGCTATATGAGTTCCCTGACTCTGGACAATCTGAACATCAATGAGGAGCAGGCCAATAAATTGCCACAGGGCATCGTGGATCGCTGTGCGGCATTGCATGCCAATAAGACGGCCATAAGCGATCTTATCGAGGCCATGTCCCAGCTGGCTGACATCACAACGGATGTGGAGACAAATCTAAGTGAATTGACCCACATGCTAGAGGCGGAAGCTCAAGCGGAGCGTGAGTTTCAAACTGCAAGCGGAGTGCAGCGCACGCCCAACGCACATATCACGGAATTAACGCGTGAGTTCCAGAAGTACAGTGAAGCTCACACGAGAGCTGGCGAGTCCAACAATACGCTGCGTAAAGCCATGAGCTTGCATGTGAATAATCTTAAAATATTGGCACGTCCGCTGCAGGAAATTCAGCAATTAATGCCGAAACTCAGCTCGGAACTAAACACCACAGAGATATTCAAGGACGTCAAGTTGATTGTGAACAAGGTGAATGAGATGAAGGCACAGCGGGCACAATTCCATGCTGATTTGCGTATTGCCATCAATGAGGATGACATCACAGCCAAGGTGATTGCTCATGGCGGGCAGGAGGGATTGCAAGCACTGTTCGCCACCGAGTTGGCCAAACACGACCGACTCACACAGCTGCTCGACCAAAACTTGCTGGCACAACACAACATACTGCAGGCTCTGACAGAGGCATATGCTCGGGCAGCTCCTGTGCTGAAAACGCTGCAGGATGTTAAGCAGAAACGCGAACACTTCTACAGCTCATTGGCCGCCTCGTATGATGTGTACGAGGATCTGTTGGCCAAGTCGGCCAAAGGTCTGGAGTTCTACAAGAAGCTGGCGGGCAATGTGCAGAAACTGCTGACACGCTTCAAGTCCGCTCGCGATGTGCAGTCCGAGGAGCGGCAACAGCGACTGCAGAGCGTCAAGGCGGCGGCACCAGCGGCAGCTCCGCCTGCAATTAAGCCGGAATTGGGCAATGTAGGTGCGCCAAAGCTGCGTGATTATCTAAAGGCCAAGAATAGCGGCGTTAACACTTCCGCAATCGATGCCACGCCCTATGTGCCAACAGTGCGTCCAGTGCCAGTTGGCTCTGAGAATCCTTCGCAGGCCGCTTGTTCCGCCTATGCCACCGCTCCACCCCCCAATGAACCGCCGCCGCCATACAGTCTGCAACAGCAGCAATACTATGATCCCAATGCTGCGGGCTACACAAATCCCATGTACCAGCAACAGCAGCAAAATATTGCACCACCCGCTTACAAGGCGCAGGCGTCGCCCAATTCCCAAACGCTGCACGGGGCAATGGCGGCACTCAGTGTGCAACAGCCACAAACCGAGGCAGCTGCATTTGGTCAGCAGTCGCAGCTGGTTTATGGCTACAACTATCAAGTGAATTATCCAACTGCTGCTGCTGCTACTGCGTCGCCTGCGCCGCTTAGCTACGACTATCAGCAGCCTCTTTATGTGGCTACAACTACGCAGAGCAACGACAGTTTGAGTTATCCACAACAGCAGCAGCAGCCACAACAACAACAGCTTCAACAGCAGCAGCAACAACAGCAGCAGCAGCAACAACATCATCAGCAGCAGCAAAATCAGCAACAGCAGCAACATCAGCAGCAACAACAGCTACAACAACAGCAGCAACATCAGCAGCAACAACAGCTGCAACAACAGCAGCAACCACAACAACAACTATCTGCATATGGACAACAATCTGCAGCTCAGCAATCTTTAATCTATCAGCCAGCAAACACTGCACAGGTTTATCCACAAGCTGCACAGCAACAACAGCCACAGTTGTCCATGTATTCAGCATATTCACAGCAGCAAACGTTGCCACAACCAACAGCCAGTTATCCTCAATCTCAGACACCTCAATCAGTCAGTTATCCAGCTGCCTATCCTCAATCCCAGACGCCACAACAATCTACTAGTTATGCTCATCAGCAGACGCCGCCGCCGCAACCACAGAGTTCAGCATTGTCGCAACAACAATCCGCATTGTATGCCCCTTCAGTTGTACCTCAGCCACAAGCCACGCCTGCTGCATTGCCACAACAATCACTACAGTATCCAGTGGCTACCACAGCTGCTCCAGCAGTCGATGCCAACTATTTCAGCTACTCCAATCATCCTGGCTACAGCTTCAATCCTCAAACAGGCAACTACGAGTACAGCAGTGGCTATCAGAATGGCAGCGGCAATCACATTCCACAGATTTCACATGGTTCTGGCCACTTCTCACAGAGCGGACAGCAGCAAGCGGCTGTTGTGGGCACCACGGACTCAGAGCTAGCCAATCGCAGCAATCTGGCAACTGGTTTCGATGTGAGTCAACAGTTTATGTGCCTAACTAATTGTAGACCGCAAGAATTGCAACTAATAATAATTTGAAACACTATTACTAGATCAGTTTCTTATGCGATACTAATGATATTATTCTTTTTACAGTCGCCCATTATATCGCATACGAAGGCAGCAAGTGGCGGCATTGAGTCCAATTCAGGTCCAACTCAGTCCCAGGAGGTCGTGGGAAATTATTATACCCCGCCCTATGGTTATCATTCTGCTGGAGAAAGTATTACACAACAACAGCAACAACCACTGCAGTTGTTGCCGCAGCAGGAGCGACCGCAACCTCCTGTGGCAGCTGCCACGCCTCCCATCAATCATAAGCCTCCCATTTACATGCAAAGTGGCGGCAGCAGCATCGCCAATACGCAGACGACCACGAGCAGTGCTTCTTATGCCTCCTCATCCACACTGCAGGAGGACACAAAGCCAGCAAAGTCCGATGTGGATTTGTTGAGTGATTTGGACATGGATTGCGCTGGTGCTGTGCCGCTGCCCTTGTTGCAGCCACAAATTGTGGCCACGCCTACGCCACCAGCCAGCCAAGTGGCAGGTAGCGAGATTGCAGTGGTTCCCAGCACTCCGGTAGCTGTTGCCACAGTCTCCCCAATGGCTTCTCCAGTGGCGGCAACTAATTCACTGCGCAAAAATAGCCTCGACAATCTTTCCAATTGCTCAGACTTGAGCTCAATGGAGAACTTTGACTGGGATTCGGTTTCATTGACACATTCCGCCAGCGAAAAGCAACAGGCAACAGAAAGACATCCACTGATCACATTCCAAATGCGAGCTCACGATCCCTTTACCGATGATAAGACACTTAAATACTTCCACAAGGAGGTGGAGAGCTACGAGAAACTTGTTGAGAATCTACACGTTAAAATGTTGAATGGCAACACGCAATTGGGCACGAAATGGCAAGAACTACAGCAGAAACTCGAGAAGAATACCAATGTGAAGCGTACGACGACAATTGCCAAATTGTTTCCCGAAAAGAATCGTTCTTTGGACTGTTTGCCCTATGATCATGCACGTGTCAAGTTGGACAAGCAAACGGATGATTACATTAATGCGGCCTATATGAAGGTGGGTAAAATCAAGAAACTATTTAAGCTGTCTTTCAATTAAATCTAAATCCAACTATCTCTGTCTTTGCAGAGCCTCAGCGCTGGCTGTCCCAACATTATTGTAGCGCAAACTCCGCAAGCGAATACAATCAACGATTTCTGGTCAATGATTTGGTCGGAAAAGGCGCGCACTGTGGGATGTCTGCATACCACGAATGAGGTGAGATAATTAAGCTAATCAGTTGATTATAAAACTAATCAGACTTTTGTTTGTGCAGCTCTTTGATCCCTTCTGGCCACAAGCGCTCAATCAGCCCACACACTACGATGACTTCACTGTCAACTGTGTGAAACAGCAACAACTCAGTCACTGCACGGAATATCAATTGAAATTGTCGATGCATGGCGCTGATGCTGTGCAGGATTTATCCGTACTGCTGCTCAAACAATGGACCAAAGCGTAATTAAATGAAATGCTATGATTTAAGTTGATTTTCAACTAATGTATTATTCTCTTTTAACAGTTCGCCAACTCAATTGCTGGGCACTGCACAGAATGTGCTGCAAACGCATCAGGAACGTTGTCAGGCCACCAATACGCCAACATCGCCGCTTGTTTTAAACTGTTTGACGGGTTCCGAGCGCTCGGAGCTATTGGCAATTGGAGTTTGTGCTCTGTTGGGCACTCAAACCAAGCGACCCATTTTGATAAGTAAGGCGTGATCAACAGCATTAAGATAATTACTTAATTAATTCATCTTTTACAGATGTGGTCGATGTTTGGTCTCGTATTTGCATGCAGCGTCAGAATTCGTTGCGGGATGCAGCTATCCTGGAACAGTCTATGCAAATAGTGCTCAGCCATGCCCATGATGTGCTCAACAAGCGTAAGATACATGAGCCAATCACTTAAGTATTAAGTATAATAATGTGTAACTTTAAGGTGGCATCATGACTTCATATCAAATGAAAATGGCACCGCAGGTTACCGCAAAGGAACAACAGGAGAGCAAGGATCCATTGAATGAACTGGATGCGCTTTGGAAAATGAAATAAAACGACTGATCGAACAAGTGCATCGCTAAATTGCTTAATTAATATACATATTTATACATTTTAATCAAATTGATAATGTTTATAAACTATTTATACAAACTATTTACTGCAAACATCATATTTATACACAGATATGACATTGTTGCAAACAATTCGAAGCGAGAACAAGCAAAGTATTGAATATATCGAAACATATAAATTATATTTGTCCTATTAACTGTTATATAAACTATTTTTTCAAACTATGGTGATGTTTTTTGATGCTGATTATATGTAACTATAACTTTATTATATATAAATATACCTGTATGCATCTACAACGTTTATGAAACAAATGTAATCATGTTGGAACTGTAAACGATTAAACAATATTATATAATTAAATAGCTTACTAATAGCTTATTTTACGAACTTAAACTAATGGAAACACGGGTCTACTGGCGATGTGACACATATTGTTATAATTGCGAGCCATGCGAACGTAACCCTGCTCTCCAAAGTGTTTTCCCCAGGAGTTCTTAACCAGCCAGTAATATCCATCCCGGCTGTCTTTGCCGTAACCCACAACAGTCATCGCATGATTGGTTGGCTTGTGGCAGGTTTTCCGCAAAACTCCACGCTTGTAATGATGAAGATGCGTTGCATCGACGGAAACGGCAATTGGTCCCTTCGTGGCAACAGCCGAAGCTAGTGCATATTCGCTGCCCTTCCTGACATTTACAATATGCCGGACTGTGGCTCCTACGTGTGACCTACTGAAGCGACAATGATCCTTCTGAGCTCTATAGGGATAAGAGTTGGCTGTATCGATGCCACGATTTTTCTTTATATAACTTAATGCCCTTTTTGCCAGTCCCCCCTTACAGCCATGATTTTTTTTAGAGCAATCCAACAGATTTTGTTCAGAAAGTTCAATCAGTTTTGATGTTTTCAGAAAATGTCGACCCTCCAGAGTGCCAACGGCAGCAAAGGCCCAACAGGATCCACATTTTCCCTGGTTTTTCACCGGAGTAACAGCCCCCTTATTCCGCCAATCGACACTTTCCGGAATTTTAAAATTTGCGGGGGGATCATAAATCAAATCTCCCTCATCTTCAGTCATGTTATAGTTACTCAACATTAGGCTTTCGAATTCCTCTGGCAGCAGATCTGTGAATTGGTTGACGCCCATCTCAAAGGTTTCTTTTCCAGCGGCATATCGTTTATTGTGCCTATCCATGATTGCCATATTTGCCTCGAAGATCGTCCAGCGCAGCTGCTCCTCGCTTTTACTATCGTAGTTTCTACTATTGGTGAGCTTGAAATTCTCCCATTCCCAGGATAAAGCCTGCACAAATCCGACAAGACTCACGAACGTTATAATTCCCTTCATGTTAAATTTAAACTAAATGCAACTTGTGAAAATGACTCCCAATTATGCTTTATATAATTCTCTTCAGTCTACAAGTTTAACCGCAATTAATCAGTCATCGCATGCGGGAGTTAAAGTAAATAAAAATTGTAATTTTGAATGTGATTAATGGTTGATAAATGGAACTTATTAAAAATAGAACGTGTCGGTAACAATATTGGATCTCTGCGCTCTACAGGATTAACCTCTGCATTTTATCGTTCAATGATGGGCTGCCAATGTAAAAACAAGTTAGCATCAAAATGTTGCCACAATTTTGCCTTCAGATGATTGCATTGTATCTCATTTTTATCCGGACTACATAATTTCGATTCCAGCAGATACGACACCAACTCAAGCACAGACATATCATTGTAGAATAACTGAAGATAAGTTATCAAATATGGTAGCTCTGTTGCCTTAAACAGTTTGCCAATGAAACCGACTTTGCAGAAGTCTAAGACAAACCAGGTTGGCTCGAAAGGATTAGCCAAAGCACTCGTGATCAGCGCAAACTTCTTCATTGTGGTTATAAACTGTCGCCTGGTCAATATATTATCCTCCAGCTGCACATAGAAGGTTCCCTTCGAGTGAGCATATGCCATGAGATAAGCTAAATCCAGATTCTGTTTGCTACGCCAATTCATTGAGGGTTCTTTCACTTGAATAAAGTCAGGATAGTAATTGGAAGCTGGCGCTATTATGTCTATAAGTCCGCTTGCCAGATGCGTTAGAAAACTCGTCTCAAGTTTCTTTATTATCTGCTCCACATGATCCCACTTCGCTTCGCCAATGTAGACAATGATGAGTGTCTCACTTTGCTCCTCCTCGTTCATGTTCCCAATAAGATTGTATAAAGTAGCTCGCAGATAGGATTGCGATTGTCGTCGAACTGTTGGAATGCCCAGGACAATAGACACATTGCTGCGTCCTTTGCTATGCAGATAACCAGACTCCCTTTCATGTAATAGATGAATCGGAAAGCGATAGGCGAGAGATAATCCTTTATGTTCATCAGGTTCCACTCCTGCATTTGTCACTTGGAGCAGAGGAGAAGCATTCTTGACATTCTGCCACTCACACTCGACCAGGCCTTTCATCATCGAACTTTCCAGAGATTGTTTCGGCTCCAATATCAAATAAACTACATAGTACAATATCACAATGAAAGACGACAGAATTAGTATCAGCAAGTACGGAATTCTAAAATTTGTAATCATATTTTAATACTCAAATTATTTTTTATTTATTGTTAAATTGTAAAACTAAATTGAGTTGTCTGAGGTAAAAAATATCAGTTTCCGTCTCTGATATTTAGACTACTAGCATGTTTCTATAGGTTTCTTCTTAACTTTGTATACTTAATCAATTGGTCACTCATTTAAACGTTTAATTTGTCATAGTCTTAACCCAATAAATACATATTTTCTTTCGTATTACAGCATATCAAAATTCAGACACCGATCATACTTATTTCTACCTTTATAAAACTATTATTACAATACTTATTTTTAAACCATTTGCAAATTTGTTTATCTTGAGGAATGAATGGAGTTCCCTAATTTATCATTTGTCATATAGTGATATTATTTTATAAATGCATTATCAAGTGTCATTGGATGATAGAGCGACAGTTCCGACTCTTTTATAATGCCCCAAAAATAGAAGATTGTAGAATACTTGAATTTTGGTATAGTATTTAAAAATCAGTTAAGTTTAGTTGGCATTCAGTTAGTCTTTGTCAATGGCCGGACAAGTTGTACCTCGGATCGTTTTAAATAACATAAATATGAGTGCGTTGATAATACGTAAATCTATTTAATATAGGTTTAATAAGTTAAATAAACATATGAGTGTCAACAAAAATAAAATCTTTAAAATTGCAATGGGAGATATATTTAAAGTTTAGTGTTCAAAGCGAAACTGTGATTAAATTCAGATTCCTTTAGTGAAGAATGTTTCGTGTGCCCTAAAACAAACAGGTTTTAGTTTATTTTAATTGTTCCAAGCGCTTTACAAGTTTCAAACAAATTTCATTTAAATATTTATTAACAAATTTATGAAGTATCAAATAGATATTTTAAAAATTATTCCTATTAAGTTAAATTTCAATTATGTTAAATTATGTTCCTTATAAAGAAACTTTACTTTAGTACGGTTTACATTCATATTTCCCAGATTGGACTACGTCAAGGGATACAACATGGCAACTAGTTGTACTAACTATCATTAGTGTACTTGTTTCACCAACTGTGGCATCCACATTTGATCCGGAACTGATTTGCTCACTGGTGGTAAATGGCACTAAAATCAACGACCCCAGGGCATGTAATAGCTGGATTCAGTGTATCGATGAGAAGCCGGTTAATGGATCCTGTGCCGAGGGACTATTCTATGACAGGGACAGTGAGGATTGTCTGGCATCTAAGGATGTTGTGTGCATCTCAAGCAATCCTTGCGATGAACTGGCGAATGGTTTTACCGCCGATCCGTACACCTGCAATGGGTATTTTTATTGCAACAATGGAACTGGCAATCGGGGCGAGTGTAAACCTGGATTTAACTATAATCCACTCACTGAGGCATGCATCCGTGATTATCCTTGCAATTTCAAAATGAATCCCGATAGCTACTGCAATATATTGCCCGATGGGGTCTTTATCAAAGATCCCTGGAACTGTGACGGCTGGCAAATGTGCTGGCAGGGTGAGCTCGTCAATGGAACCTGTCCCGAGAACTTTTATTTCAGTGCGAGCCTCGGCAAATGTGATTACCCGCAGAACGTGGAGTGCGCCTTCACGGAGCCGCCACCTCAGACAGCCGAGCCGGATTTCTGTCCCAAGGTCGGCAGCTTTGTGTCCGATGATCGTTCTTGCAATGGATATTATTATTGTCGGAATAACACTGAGGGACAAATGGTTCTGGAACACGGCGAGTGTTCCGATGGTCGATTTTTCAATGCAGCTAATGACGGCGCCTGTGTGCCACGAACTGAAATACGTTGCGATTACAATCGCTGCGTCAACATGGGCAATTCGACGATACAGTTGGCCAACCTGTCGGATGATGGATGCACGGGATTTGCCATTTGCCAAAATGGTACCACAATTGCCGTGTCTGAGTGCCCAAATGGTGAATATTTCGACGAGGTGACTCAACTCTGCACCACGCAGGTCATATCGTTTAAAGCCTGCGCCCTATCAACGGAATCAACGACAGAAACGATGATCGATGAGGAAACAACCACCAACAACGCAACGTAAGCAACAATCGTACTTTGTAATGGCAATGGATATAATCATTTTTCAACGTATTTATATATATATATTAAAAAATCCCAAAAAAAAGTCATTGAATTATTTAACTAAACCAGTCAATAGTTAATTTCTGCTTCAGACTTCAAATAAAACTGTTCACAGCTGCACAGCTGTACAGCTGCAGAACAATATCTTGCCAAGCAGTGCTCTGCTTAAGCAGTTGAATTGTCTGTAACAAATGTTAACAGATGGCGCTGTACATTGAAATAAAGTAAGATTTAAATGTAAACTCTAAAATGCCAACTAATAAAATATAATCTTTGCATGATCGTTCGTAATCCAGTTTTATTATCGCATTTCACAATATATGCCCTGTTCGTGGAAGTAATTTGTGTGTAATTTGAAATTTGATGGCAGTTAGGCAGTTTAAAGCGTGTCGTGGTGTTAAAAACATGCTGCATCCAGTTAATCTCTATTTAATCCTCGTGGGCATCCAGATCTATTTGCTCGAAATCGTCAGCAACCGCATCAGTACCACTGTCGTTATCTTCTGCATCTAGAACCAAATCGTCAATCTCAAAGCTACTTTCTTCATCAACTTTTTCGCTTGTAATCAAATCCAGTTCCAGATCGCTATCAATTTGATCACTCATATTATTAAGACGATTCAGTGTCGACTCCAGCTTATTTGCACGGTCTAACAAAATGCTCAAACGTTTGTCAATATCACCGAAAACATCCTGTCCCGACTTGGAGGTTGTTGCAAGTGCCGCTTCACCAACTTGCTCTGGTTTCTGGGTATCTTCCGTGGGCACAGACATTGTTGGAACAAATAAAATACAGTTTTTTTTAGACACGTAACTTATTATGTTTGTTACGATTGCTTTAAATTGTGGAAGTTGTAGAAGTGAGCTAAAATCATTTTAACCTAGGCCTACTCAGTTTGCCATAGAGAGCAACTTGCTAACGAAACTCCGTCATGCAATGGCGACAGCAACAGCAATAGCAACAACAACAATAACCACGACATCAGTTGAACAGCACCCGAGACGATTCTCTGACGAGGCCAATCTCTGGGAACGATCGACGCAAGGCGGCATTTTCAGTGAGCGCGCGAGCGGCAAACGGTAAACAACAGCTGCTGCCAACGAGAGTCAAACAAAAACAAAACAGCAAGAAAATTACAAAAGTCAACAAGAAAAAATTAACCAATCGTTGCCAACAACGCCGCAAAGGCCAAGAGACCTGGAAGACGACGTGCAACACAGTGCAACATCAACAGCAGCCGCAACAGCGAGACAGTCCGCATGTATCTGACGGATGCGCGAATCTACAGTGTGAGAAATTAAATAATTACGCAAGTGAGTTGAGTGAAAAGTGCAGATACTTGTTGTACTCATAGTTATTGATAAATAACTCGTCTAAGTAATTACTGATACATGTTGGTAGAGAAAATAATTGATAATTGTTATCAGTGATAATATCTGTGTGCCGTTTCAATGTTTGCTTTCTTCAACTTCAACAGCAAAATGTGAATCACAAGCAATTAAAATATGAAAAGCAAACAAAGAATTGAGTATGAGTGTGTGTCTTCTGCCGATTTAAACAGGCCAGGCACTGGGCAAAGTTAACGTTTGACTTTTCAAGTTGCTGATGTTGTTCTTCTTATTAACGTTAGTTCATGCTGTATCTCTCTCGCCCATGAGTTTGTGTGTATTTACAGCTGTTCGAAGACGAAACCAGTTTCCCTACAGCTTTTTTTTGTGTATTTCTAACGTTATTTGTTTTTTTTCGGGCGCAAACACAAAGCTAAAAAGTAAAATGTGAATATAAGCATATTAGTTGATATGTGTGTATACAAAGTAAATATGTATTTGTCAACTTGCAACATGTGCTTTTATCGTGTGCAACGAAACTGAAAGTGGGCGAAGTTTTGTTTTCAGCTTATAATGAATACGTTGCATAGAATGCAAAAGTTATAATTAGGTTAAATATATAAATAATAAATTTAATATAATCAATTTTAATTTAAATAATGTATTGGTAGTTAATAAATTTGCATTAAGTTAAGCAAAGCTCTTCTCTAAATAAATATGAAACAAGATACAAGATACTGCAGTGACAAGCAGTCCTAGTAAGCAGTACTAAAGTTAAACACTCAAGCAGTGCGCATAAGCAGTTCACTGCTTGACAGTTTTTAAAGTGCGAACAAATTAAAGGCTTTGAAAATAAATTGTTAAGTATTAAATAAAATATAAATAGACTTAATGTATTTTCTGAGTGAAACTAAGTAAGGAACTCATTAGTTTAGCCTACTTTAGTGTTAACTTTATTCAGTTGTTTTGTGTTTTTTCTGTCTTTTCGCATAAAAGTACAAAAGTGTGCATAGAGATAATACTTACTACAACTAGAGAACTACAAACTAAAAGCTGAATGAAGAGTATGCTGCTGGGGCATTAGTAATCCTCATCGCAGAAGCAGCCATCCCGCGAGTTCTCCACAATCCAATCGAGATACTTGGTCACTCTGGTATAGACACCGGGATAATTTGGTCGCGCACATCCATTGCCCCAGGAAACGATGCCAATTTGCTCGAAGCGTTTGTCATCGGGACGCAGGCGGACGAGGGGACCACCAGAGTCACCCTGACAGCTGTCACGCCCGCCCACACCGGGATAGCCAGAGCACATCATATTCTTGGTGATCATTTTCTGCGTATAGTTCGTTTGCGCCACACACTCATCGTTATCGAGCACTGGTACCTCGACCTCCTGCAGCAGGCAAGACGGTTTGCCATCCTCCTTGAGCGTGCCCCAGCCGGTGGCAATGGCGCGTGTGCCCACAAACAAATCATTACGCTGCTCCACACGGGGCAGACAAATGGGTCTGATGAAGCTGGTGATCGGCACGCGATCATTGAGACGAAGCAACGCAATGTCATTGTCAAAGTTGGAGAAACTGAACTTCTGGCTAAAGGCGCGCAGCACAAATCGCGTCTCCGGACGCTCCTTGTCGTTGCAGCGATCGTGCTCGCCAAAGGTCACCTTGATCATGAACCACATGAAGCCCTTGACGCAGTGCGCTGCCGTCAGCACGTAGCGATCGTTGATCAGCGTCCCGCCGCAGTAGAATCGATTGAAGTAGCTCAGTCTGGCCATCCAGGGATACTCGCTGACGCCAGTTGTGGTGCCCCCCACGATTCTCGACTCATCATTGCGTTCCCCGCATCTGCAAAAGTGAGATGAGTAAGTGGACTTGAGTAATAAATGATTATCATCCACTTCACAGCAGCCATGAAAAGCATCTCTCCAACAGTTTTATATGAAAACTCATTTTCAAATCAAAACAAAGCTATTCAGTTAAGCTAACGAAAACTAAATTAAAGTTTGTAGCAAGGATGTTAGTATATCTTAAATTATAACCATAATTATCCCAAAAGAATATATGTAAAAACAGCTTTGAAATCGCATTAATGATTAAATATTTGTTTATAATATAACAAAAGATGGACAGCTAAAAACTGGAACTTCAGGGCCTAGAAATACTTTTAGATACTAAATTATAAGCACAGTTGTAAATGAGATTTGAAAGCACATTAAAGATTTTCATTATTCTGATCACCTGATGCTTACAAACTTATTGATTGTCTTAAATACAACAAAATATGAAAAGCTCTAAAGAAAGCATTAAAAACACATAAAGGTTTTCATATTCTTTATAGATGTATAGTTCTAAATATCACAATCTTAAAGATCTATCAAGTGTCTACGATTTTAATACTATTCACTAAAGTTTAGTTCATTGACAAGCCATAGCAAACTGCGTCGATTAGTTCAAAGTTCAATAACCTAAAAGAGATTAACAATGCTCATTAATATTGTCACAAAGAAAGTGTCAAAGTGTTTTATGAGCATGGCAAAGCGTTTTGCAGATTTTCCAACAACTTTATAAAGATGTCGTTACATTAAACTGGTTTTTAATTGCCAAAAAAACAAAAAAAGCAAAGCAGATGCATTTAAAACTCTTTCAAAGATATAGAGCAAGAGAGGGGGGGGGGGAGGAAGGGAGGTAGAAAGGGAGAGCCGGTTTGGCAAATGGAAACACTACACGTTCTGTGCTGTATCGATATTTAATATATTATATATTTCTTATTCTTCGACAAGCAGAGGAGGGCTTTCTGTTTGATTTTGTTGTTGTTCTTGTTGTTGTTTAATCAAGTCATTGCCCCAAAAATGGTGGCCAAGTCGAGGGCGGCGACGACGGCTTCCCGAAAAGCAGAGACAAAGGCCTGCAGAGAAATAAGTATATGCGACCCAATTCAGAGAATGTCGCGTTCCCCTGGCAAACGCATGACGCATTGGGCTAAGCTCGAAACTACACCTTATAAGTGCGAGTATACCCTATACAAAAGCCTCATGTGGGCAGAAGTTCGATACAGATACATAAGTGTATATATACATTTACAGATACTTTGAATATTATCAAATCGTATGCAAATTAGTTTTAATTCATTTAAAATACATAAAAAGTAAAAATAAAAAGCATGAAATGCGAAAGGCAATAAATAAAACAAGTTTTAGGCTTTTAACTATTAAATTAAAGTCTAATGAATTGATTTAAGGCTGAACTTTAAAGCGCTGTGTAATTTTAGTGTGTCTACAACATGACAGAATTTCAGCTCAAATTGGAATGTTAATTTTTTAGATAATTAGTTGAATTTCAAATAAATAACTCACATCAACATTTTGAAGAACTTGTTTACTGGCATGCACTCCAAAAAGAAAAGTGAAAATCTGTTGTTGAAAAAGAGCCCTGACCTAACCTAATTCGTACAATGAAATTCTCTTGTGATCAACGCATCGATTCATCAAAATTCCAAAGA
This sequence comes from Drosophila histrio, assembly GCA_958299025.2. Taxonomy (NCBI): domain Eukaryota; kingdom Metazoa; phylum Arthropoda; class Insecta; order Diptera; family Drosophilidae; genus Drosophila; species Drosophila histrio. The sequence continues at coordinate 13,231,809 of OY729166.1, read as the reverse complement.
AACAAATGCCGACAAAGGCATTCTTTGCCAAACTCCCTGAAGTGTATGCTTGGGCAAACAGTTTTCCTGTCTCACTTGTCCCCCAGGGACGCAAACAATTCCCCATGGGCAAAAGCCAATGGGCAATGCAATGCGATTTGTTGAAGGCATCTCAGGAATGCTTTTCAAATGCGCATCTTAAGATTGCAGAACTGAGAACTGAGACTAAGTAACCAAGCCTAAAGCTGATCAGTGTGTCTGATTCTCCTGTCAAGTAAAGAAGGAAATAAGTACTTTAAACAGCTGTTTAAGTATGAAGCTTGAAATTGATAGATTGAAAGTCATAAAATAAAGAATAAATGTTTTAGAAAGATGCAATTTTATAAATAGGGAACTAATCAAAGAATGTCTAGCGAAAATATTGAAACTTTTTAATCTATTTTTAGACTGTCAGACAGTCTGAAAATCAAGCCTCGTTTTGCTTCAACAATTGTAAATTAAATACGGGGAAATGCAGACAAATTTGAAGTGATTTTGTCGTGGTTTTGTCTATGATTTCTTTCTAATTAAAAATATGCAAAACTCAATCGTAATTTTTACATAATTCTGATAAGCTCCGCCTCCTTGCCTTAATCTGCGATAACTGAAATACTTGAATGCAATTTCCTGTTGACAATGTCAATTCTGGGAGTGGGTCGAAAAGAATGTTAAACAAATTGATCTCACACATCACGCACAAATGTATCTGTATCTTTAACTGTAATGTGTGATTTGTATGCCATGACAATAAACACACAATGAATTGCTTGTGTTGTGGATAACTTGGCTAACTGGAAATTGACTGTCATGACCATGACAGCTTTTTGTGTACACTCTTCCACCTTTCCCCGTGGCAATCGTTGTTTTTGTCGCTCACCTGCAAGAACATGTCGTTGTTTGGTCTTGAGCCGGCGGCGAATTATTGCGATTAAAGACGCCAAACCAATTCTTGATCGGATTTTGCCGGAATACAGGTTTATTGGCTGTGACATCCACAGCACTCGAGTTGCCACCAGAAGCTCCAACTCCCTGACCAGCTCCAGCTCCAAGTCCAGCTCCCAGACCAAGACGAAGCTTCTTTGGCTGATGTTGGCTGCCATAGGCCTGATATTTGCCAGGTATGGAGGATGTTGTTGCTGTTGTTGCTGATGCTGTTGTTGTTGCTGTTGTTGTTGAGGCGGCGACAATGCAGGAAATGATGGCCAACACTAATGGCCAATGATGTAAGTGGAGCAGCAACATCTTCTACTGGTTTTCGCCTCAAACTTGTTGTTCTGTCTTTATGCAATTTTATGCAATGATAAGTTAATGAGCAAGGAAAGGAAACACGTTAACTAAATGCGTTTAGCACGTACCGTTAAAGTTAGCAAAGAATTTCTATATTTTCTTAAGACTTTTCGTCAAATTCTGTTTCAGGTTTTCCCCGTTCGTTCAGCATTAATTATGTTAATCACATGCATCGATCTCGTATTGTAGTATGAACTATTTTTTTATGTTTATTATGTTTCTTTATTTTTTATTTTTTACCTTATTCTCACTCGTTTAGCACATAATTCAAACTGTCAACAAGTCGCGCCCAGGCATAGTCAGATTTTCGTTTCTTTCTTTTGTCTCTTTTCTTGCTCTTTCCCTTCGCCACGTCTTTCTTTCTTTATCTGTTTTTTTTTTTCGACCGCACACGCGAAAGTCTGCACACCGACTGATACCAACAAACGGGCCGACGATCTTCTGGCCAAGACAAAGTTGCGCATGCGCCTGCTCAGCGCTGCCAGCGTCAACGTCAACGTCGACGGCGGCAGCGACAGCGACTGCGGCGTCAGCGTTGAGGCGGACGTCAACGTCAACGTCATCGGCGCTTGACTGGCAAACAACAGAGACCAAGTCGCATTTTTGTTAGCCCGTTGCGTTCTCAATATGCTAATGTGACAGTTTGCCATGGTATCAATGCGGTGTTTCCTACAGGTGAGAGGTAACCACCTCTTCCCATCCCCATCCCCACTCCCTGCCCCTATCACTCCCTCTTTCTCTCATTCTATCTCGCTTGCGTAAACAGCCCCCAGCGTTTGTTTATTATGCTTAAAACGTCAATACACCGTGAGAATTTAAATGATGGTTAAATATGTCTATAGATTTTGATGATAACCTGTTTAATAGGCATTTCCTGAGGCGACTTCTAGTCAATCTTCTTCGTCTTCGCAATATCAGCATATTAAGAATAATGGAAATTATTTAAGGAAGCCGCTTGTTATGTTATTTTTGTTGTTGTTCTTGACAGATGGTAAATAGTAAATTACGTAGCGGGAACAAGGGATTTAAACGTTTTTAATTGATTTTCCAATCAATAGCAATCAATTAATTTCATAATAAATATTGTACAATATTTGTAGCCAAAGTATTTATATTTAGATTATTAATAGCTGAACAATAACCCTTAATAATAATTATTTAAGTATTAATACCTATAATAATAATAATAATAAAAATAATAATAATAGTAATAATAATAATAGTAATAATAATAATAATAATAATAATAATGAAAACAATAATAATAATAATAATGAAAATAATAATAATAATAATAATAATAGTAATAATAATAATAATAATAATAATAATAATAATAATAATAATAATAATAATAATAATAATAATAATAATAATAATAATAATAATATTAATAATAATAATAATAATAATAATAATAATAATAATATTAATAATAATAATAATAATAATAATAATAATAATACTAAAATTAAAAATAATAATAATAAAATAATAAAATTGTAATAAGAATACATCATTTTAATATATAGAATGATCATAAAATGAAAATAATATAAGCGAACAAAACAATTGTTTATATTAATATTAAAGTAATATTTAATAGAAATATTTCGATTATTAGTAAATTTATGCATATATTATTGTTATATATTACTTAAAGTATATGCCATATGATATAACGTAATTGAATTATTAAGCTTATTATCATTATTCCAAATGATAATGCAAAGGGAAATGCATTCCGCAAAGTGCAAAGAGTAATTTATTTCCTTAATTTTGATAATTTTGCAAGATATATTAACTAATAAGAACAGCTAATTAATTCTGATTGATTTTTCTTATTTTATGGACACATTTATTGCAGTGTTATACCAAATAACAGAGTTGATATAATACAAAATCAAACTGCCTTCAAAGTAGAATGAACTTTAAAGAATAACTAAAGATACATGGCATGTTATTTATGTAGCTGACATATACATATTTTTATTAATAACTCACAATTCGAGTACAATAATAAATAGTTAACAAATAAATGGAACCACAGATAGTTGGTCAGTTTTGTATATTTAACCGCTGTCATCATAACAATGACATGCCTTAATGAACTCGTTAACCTTTGTCACCATGCTGGATACCCGTACTCCAAACCATGTGGTACTCGCGTTTTACTCCTCATTTGTGGCTTTTATGTTTTCCGACACTTTTCACTTGCATGCAAAAGGCCCAAAGGCACAAAAGAGACAGAAAAACAAACAGAGAAAATTTCGCATTTTCATGTTCATTTGCCGTTGTATTTATTTTCCATTTGTTGTTGTTGTTTTTTTTTTTTAAGACATGAATTAACAAAAATTTGAACGGGATAATTTAACTTTTCGCTGTCATTCAATGCCACCAAATTGCCCCAGGGCAGAGATTGTAAGGGGAAAATATGGGGATTAAAAGGGGTGACAGATGTAATGTCAACTGAAATGTCCATTATAGCCGGGCCTATAGTTGAGTTGTTTCCAATTAATAATTAATTCGGATTGGGATTACAAAAGAAAGGCCTGTCGCAATTACGTGTCAAATTAAGTAGTTTTTGCAACGAAATTGCAGTGTATTCTCAGCCAAAGTGACACAAAAAAACAACCAGTTATGAGTATGTTGTAGTCATGTTGTAAGAGTATTGTAAAAATTAACTCAACTGTAATAGAGCCATAATGATATACTAGTAGATTTCAAATAATTATAATAGCATAGAATTTTCACTCCAATTTGTTAACTAATTATTATGTAGGCTCGACTTGCGTGATGTTTCTCAAAGAGTATTAGTTTTGACCTTAAAGTCTCTTTCAAGAACGAAATACTAAAAGAATTTGCATGTAACTTGGTATGAGCAAATATTTAATATTATATTATTTTACTCTGTCTTTAAATGCGTGCATAGAAATAAATATCTCTGTAATTATTACTGCCTTCATTTATTTAGCTAATTTCCAAGCAAATTTTGCTTCTGGAATAAAAAAACTCATTAGATATAGCATATGATCAGAAAATGTGAATTTTATAGAATTTTGTAGTTATAACAGACAGTTTAAAACAAAGATAAAGTCTATTAAGATCTTTTCTAATTGCAAATAACTTTAATTTAAAATTAACATAATTGTCTTGGATCGTTAATAATAAGTTAATGGAAATAAATATAAGATTCTTATCCAGCTGATGATATGCGAATATAATTTACATTAGAATGTTTGAATATCTTCAGATTTACATACATGGATAAAGGTGCTGTGTTTAGTTAAAATTATACATATTTATATACCCATAGTACCTTCTTATAATTTTACTTGTTGATTCCAAAATGTAATTGTTTTATTAAAATCTTGTTAAAAATTTGAAGGGTTTAGTTATTGGGAAGAATAGAAGCTTTCTTCTGATCTAACTAGATAATAGATAAAATTCCTTTTTAATTTGTTTTTATTTCTTGATAATATACTAATTATTTTCATATTAATTTGTCAACTTTGTGAATTAAAAATCGAATTCTGTTATTTATTATTATTTTATATGCTTAATAACTTGTTGTCTACTGCTTTAAGTTGACGCTAAAATAAATGATACTAATATCTATCATATCCTTTGATTTATGTGATGATTAAAATACTTCTAGATAGAGAATAACAGAAAAATCATTTGTCTATATAGTCTTATATACCAATATCTTATTTTCATCATAGTTTTATGATATATGTGATGGTTAAAATCTTTTCAAATAGTGCGTAATTGACTATTAATTTGTCTATATAATTTAATATGCCAATAATTTACTACGATAATTATTTATGATTTATCTGATGATTAAAAAAA